>CM042013.1:47745904-48095904 GCA_023525715.1 Cichorium intybus
CAGTTTTTGATTTTTTTTTCAGTGACGTGTTTAATTTGATTGAATTTATTAGTGGATTGCGTTTGAATTTTAGCAGATAGAGTTTGTTACTCCTGATTGCAAATTTTGATTCAGCGTGTGTTTGTCAAATTGCTAGAATAGAACCTCAAAAATCAGTACTATCAGTTTACACTTGTAGTTGTAGGGATCGTAATCGTATAATCGTGAATATAAGTAGCATTTGTTAATTAATTTAAAATTACTAATATAGATTTATTCGATTGTTAAGTAAATAGTCTTTAGACATTTCTTTATTATGTTTGATGTTCCGATTTGTCTCAAACCGCATGTTATGTATGAATACAGTTATCTATAACTTTATATTTAATAATATATTTAACTATGATTGTATTATATTAATGTAAAACAACTCATTTATGGTTAACTATAGTTCAATAATAGTAAGGAACCAAAATTCTCGATATAATTTAGAAAATCAATTTAATCTTAATGTTACAATCTTTCAACTACCAAAATATGTCCAAAACTATTTTTTTGAATAATTGAAATTTTCAGCGAATGTGGTAAATATAAAACCTAAATATAAATGTCAAAGAAATTCAAAATGTCCCAAAACTATTTTTTTTAAATAATTCAAAAACATTCAAATAACCTCTCATTTAATTATTATTGTTATTTTGTCATATAATATCTTCACTACTTTTATTTAATAGAAGTTCATGTTCAAAAGGTATCTTTCGTTGTTAGCTACATTTCCAGAAGATTTACCACGAATGTGGTTTAATAAATATCAGAATTAAACACTCCAAATAAGTTGCTTGATATTCGATTCTCACAAAAAATTTTGAGATTCCATTTCGTCTTAAAAAACATTTCCAAAATATTTTTACTTTTATAGAATATAGATTATATTTTTCACTAACTTTTTATATTTAAAAGAAACTTCTTCAAGATATGTGGTTGTATTAAAGCGTTTGTAAAAAAAAAAAAAAACAAACAAGTACACCTACAAAACCTTTCTCCAATAAAAAAAAATTCAAATTTTCTTAGACAATAATATATATTTTAATGACCTTCACGAGAGTTGCTCTAATACGGTCACATAGTCAAATTTCCACCAAACTATTTATTTATTTATTTATTTTAAGATCTGACCTTTGAATTTAAATTTTAACACGACAATTGGAATCAAATTCATGGCATAAGCTGTCCGTATATCCACGAATTACATGACAAATTGTCACCCATTAAACAATTCGAAATAGTCATAAAACACGTCATTAGTTCTTGTTTTTGACATAAAAAATATCTAACATCTATAGGTTAATAATACAAAATTAATTATAATGAACGACATGATAAGATAGCTTTCTAAATTTAGTCAATAAAAAAAAACACTACAATGATTATAATTCCAAACATAACAGTGACAATGATATAACTCAATATATAAAACAAACCTTTACCAAAAAATATTGTCTTTCACATTTTGTTCTTTAATTAAAATTCGATAACCAGAAACATAACTCTTTTCAAACAACTACACGGATGGTTTTATCGTTGGGACATCTATAAAATTTAATAAATTGTTATATCATTGTATTATTTTTAATACAATTTTATTATTTATTTTTTATATTATATTGAACTATTTTTATTAAATTATGGGTTACCTATCCCATATTATCGGACGGCTACTTGATTACGTGTATTTATTAATTATTATCATATACATACATTTTTAAAAAGAGGACAAACTTTTGACGTGGTTGTGTCTATCTATGTGGGGGAGTTTGATTAATTCGGTGCGCCACAATATACACACTTTCTTCTTCCTCATTCCCTCCCTCAATCTAATCATTCCAAAAAATGCTCCTTCTGTCCACTTCAATCTGAAGCTCCATTTTTGATCGTTGATTCATTCTCCATGGCTTCCTCCTACTTCTCAAAATCGAAAGCTTTAATCATGCAAAATCTCAAATCCAGGAAGTTTCTCACGTTAGGATTCGTCAATCGCACTTCTTCCGTTACTACTTCTCAGTTTCCTCCGCATCTTATTAAAACGATCTCGTTTCCTCCACTACCGGCTCGGAATTATGAAAGTTCTTCGCGGATTAATTCCTCCATTGCTTTCGCGCGTTGTTTTGCGTCGGTATCTGGTGGAAGAGGAGCGCATACTGCTACCAGTGTTAGCGACGACGTCGATCAGGTCGGTACGCGGTAACATCTTCATCGTTGCAATTAGCAGAACAGTTTTTGATTTTTTTAGTGACGTGTTTTATTTTGATTGAATTTATTTGTGGATGACGTTTGAATTTTAGCAGATAGAGTTTGTTACTCCTGATTGCAACTTTTGATTCAGCGTCTGTTTGTCAAATTGCTAGAATAGAACCTCAAAAATCAGTACTATCTGTTTATTTTGACATCACCTTTTCAGTTAACGCTCTGCTTTGACTCTTTGTTACATGTTGTTTGTAATTAAGTTCGTCCAGATTAGCTTAAATCAAACAGTAAAACCTTAAGTTAAATTTAATATCACAATTATTATATTTTTGTGGTCAAACTAGTTCCGGGTCACGATTTAAATGGAGATCCTTAGTGTTTTGGCCTTTGCGTGTTGAAACTAAAAAAATTTACCTATTTTCAAAAGAAAGATTTTACCGGTTGACTTTAGCCAAAAAGGAAAATTTTGACTTAAGAACCGATGTGGTATTTCCTTTTGAAGATTAAACAGTGTTATTGACAACTAACATCCCATTATTATTTTCCTCCAGATTTAAATATACTTATAACTAAAATCAGATCTGAATCCTTGAATTGACTATTTTAATCACCAAAGTCAAACTTCAATTCCGTAGCACATGGAATGATCTCTACTTGAAGTTACCTAACCAACTCTAGCCATGAAAAAAATGCTGTTCAGTTAACATATCCCATATTTTTAGCTATCTCCTGACATGTATTTATGACCCATCATTTCAAGGTGACAATTTATGGAATAAAATAAACCGTAGCCATAAGGTTGATAATGAAATCAATATTTTTCATATTAAAATCGGATTTTTTTCATATTAAAATCGGATTTTTACTTGAGATAAATATTTTGCTTATGAATTAATTTTCCCTACTTTAAAAACGTCGTCATACACTTATTATACCCTGATACTTATTATACATCAACAAATCTATCTTAATGCAGTTTTGTACTGAATCACCTTCACAAGAAGTAGATTTTCCAGGTGGAAAAGTCAAATTTACCCCAAAATTAACTTTCACATCCAAAACAATAGAGGAAAGAGTCCCTTGTTATCGAGTGCTTAATGAAAATGGCGACCTAATCATCGATAGTGATTCGGTTGAGGTAAACTAAAACATGACTCATTTCATCATCAAGACTCTTTCTTTCTTTTTTATAAAAATATAAAGATTCTTACGGCTTTTAAACATACAGATCAGTAAAGAACTTGCTGTCAAAATGTATACTGACATGGTAACACTACAAGTTATGGATACTATTTTCTATGAAGCACAAAGACAAGGAAGAATATCATTTTATTTAACAGCAATTGGTGAAGAGGCAATCAATATTGCATCAGCTGCAGCTCTTAATATAAATGATTTTGTCTTCCCTCAGGTTACTTTATAAATTATAATCTTTTTTCTTAACCTTAATCATTAATTACATTATCATTTTTTATAAATTAAAGTTTTAACAAATAAAAATTTGGTATTACAGTACAGGGAGGCTGGAGTTTTATTATGGAGAGGATTTACTTTACAAGAATTTGCAAATCAATTATTTGGAAACAAATATGATTATGGAAAAGGAAGACAAATGCCTATACATTACGGGTCAAAAAAGCTTAATTACATTACAGTCGCGTCAACAGTAGCGTAAGATACCAACTTCACTTTTTTCGTTTTCCAATTTTACCCCTACCGACCTGACAAATTACAAATGTACCCAGAACACAAGTCCCACACGCAGTTGGTGCTGCATATTCTATGAAGATGGAAAAGAAAGATTCATGCACGGTTACTTATTTTGGTGATGGAGGCAGTAGTACGGTAATTAATTAAATATTAACATCATAATGCATTTTTTATATAAAAATTGATCTTTTTTATGTATGATATTTTATTACTCCAGGGAGATTTCCATGCTGCTTTAAATTTTGCTGCTGTTATGGAGGCCCCAGTAATTTTTTTCTGCAGAAACAACGGATGGGCCATTAGTACACCTGTCCGTGATCAATTCCGAAGTATAACATCCTACTTTTTTCAATTACAATATTTTTTTTCTTATTAAGGCATTCTACTTTCAATTCTATTCTTATTACAACACTGTACTTTGAAAAATCAACCTAGTTTTATCAATGTAGGAAGAAATGAAAGTAGGATGTTATAATATACAAGTATATGAAAGTATGTTGCCTATTCTTGCATTTAACTTAAAATATGACGATTGTTTTTAAATGTTAGGTGATGGAATTGTTGTAAAAGGGAATGCATATGGAGTTCCTAGCATCCGAGTAGACGGTAATGATGTTTTAGCAGTCTATTCTGCTGTTCATCAAGCACGCAAAATGGCTATTCAAGAACAAACACCTGTTTTAATCGAGGTTTGTCTTTTATAGCATCCTACTTTTGTTTCTTTCTAAACTCTACCAAATTATAGCATTGCACTTTCAAACTTTTTATTAAAATCTTTCCAAATATAGCATTGGGATGATTTTTTGAAGTAGGGAGAAATGATAAACAAATGAATGAAAGTACATTGCTATTTCTTGAATTTAACTCGAATCTAAATAGCTAATTTTACATGACAGGCTCTCACATACAGAGCAGGACACCATTCCACATCAGATGACTCAACAAAGTATCGATCACTTGATGAAATTGAATGGTGGAGAGGTGATCAAAACCCTGTAAAAAGATTTAGAAAATTTATTGAAAATAAAGGCTGGTGGAGTGAAGAAGCCGAATCTGAACATCGTAGCAACATAAGGAAGCAGGTAATTTATAGCAATGTACTTACATTTTTTATACAAAATATCAACGTACTTACAACATATTTACATTTCTTTACCAATAATAGTAATATGTAACAAATAAAGTACAAATGTAGTTACATTGCTATTATGGATAAAAAACTATAAGTACGTTGCTATTATGGGTACAAAAGTATAATTATCAAGCTATTTTTTTAACGCATGATAGCAATATACTTACAATTCGTTATCCATAATGTCAACATATTCACATTTCTTTACCAATAATAGCAATATGTAACAAATAAAGTACATTGCCTATATTGATAGCGAAATGTAGTCACATTGCTATAGTGGATAAAAAAAATATAAGTACGGTGCTATTACCTATTACGGGGTCAAAAATATAATTATCTTGCTATTTTTTTAACAGATAATAGCAATATACTTACAACTCCTTATCCATAATGTCAACATATTCACATTTCTTTGCCAATAATAGCAATATGTGACAGATAAAGTACATTGCCTATATTGATAGTGAAATGTAGTCACGTTGCTATTGTGTATAAAAATATAAGTAAGTTGCTATTTACGGTTACAAAATTATAAATTTATCTTGCTAATTTTTAACACATGATAGCAATATACTTACAATTCACTATCCATAATGTCAGAATATTCACATTTCTTTTGCCGATAATAGCAATATGTAACAAATGAAGTACATTGCCCATATTGGTAAAAAAAATTGAAATTATTAGTAAAGAAATTGAGTGCATTGATGTTAATTATGAGTAAGAAAATAAAGTACATTGTGGATATTGATAGCGAGAGTAAAGTAGGTTGCTATTTCAGTTTCATAAATCTAACTTTTGTAACTCGTTATACTTATAGCTATCACAAGCAATTCAAGCGGCTGAGCGTGTAGAAAAACCTTCAATTGGAGACTTGTTTAGTGACGTGTATGATGCTTCCCCTAAAAACCTTAGAGAGCAAGAGTCCTTTTTAAGAAAAAACATAGAGAAGCATGCGCGGGATTATCCCACCGATGTTCCATTGTAAAGCAATGATCTCTATCATGTATTGAAATATCATTAATTTTTACTAATGAAAGTTTTATATTGATATGCTTTTAGTTATTACATATTCTTTTAATTGAACTAGGAGTAATAAAAAATAACTTTTAGTGTATTGATATTTGTGTGCTTTCATCGAAGGAAAGAAGATTTATATCTTTGTAAAAGAGGTATTATATGTTTCATTTAGAAACACCATTTGAAATGGTATCTTGTACTAGATTTCCTATTTCTTATATTGCAACTCTTTTGCACATCCATATGTGATCTAAATGCCACTAAACAATAATATCTCGATCTTGTATACCATACATAGGGGCAACCAGCGGCTTACGTGGCATCCACAATGGCTAATTTGTCCCATGGACATTACATTTCGTCCACTTGGACTTTTTTTTTGATTTTCATTTTCAAATTAAAATTTATTTTTTATTTTATATTCATAAATAATAAGGCTGCCTGGTGTGTGTGCAAGGAAGAGTGCGAGCTCTCACTTTCCTTGCGGGGAACACTGCCTCCCTACCAAGAGATGCTCTCACTTTTCTCCCCGTAGGGGAGATGGCATCACGGGAGGAAACCCAAACCAATGCATGTTACTTGTACATTGAGCTTAATTAATTGTACCAAAACCAAGGGGAAGTGAAAGGTAACCATTTCCAAGGGTGAGGAGTGCTGACTGGATGCTGATGTGACAGTCAAAAAATGAGAGCTGATGAGAGCCCACACCGCTAGACCTAATATATTTTATGCATTATATATCTATGCGTAAGTTTATAAATTTGAATTATGATTAAGTTATAAAATCAACCATAGGGCGTTTTAGAGTATAACTACATTGTAACACATACATTTCGGTTGATGTAAGATTGAATAATTATATGTACAGATGGAGCCAAAACAGTCTCCGTCTAGTGGAACTCATAACGAACCAATGAAGTGACAAGTAAATGTAGTGTCTAGCAATGCATTTAGTGCTACCCAAGCCACAAGAATGTGGGCCATACGTGACAAAAATATTGTAGTTAAATCAACCGTCCACTAAGTTTCTATTTGTGTGCACAATGTTGATGTTAAGCATAAGGTATGGATCAAATCAACCTTCTATACTGATTTCTCAATCTAGATTAAACAACTTATATTAGTGTCAATGAAAAAATCAATAGGCCCATCCGCCCATGCATGATCATGCGTTTTATAGTTCTGATCAATGTGAGGGTGTCTAGGCATTTCTCCTTAAATATGAACTTGCATTCAGGGTCGGTCCTTTGATTTTAGAGGCTCTGTGTGAAGACTAGAAAGTGGGCCCAAAAATAGAATTTTGTTACAACAATTCAATAATCATTAAACGGGTTCAATACTTAGACCAAAAGACAACCTTAGAAAAAATATAGAGATTAATGATGTAATTTATTCTAATTATTATTGTGGGCACGATAATTAATGTTGAGAAGCCTTTTAAACTATTAATGTATAACATTAAAATAAAATCGAAAACACATTTTTACGTGCATTTAACTTTCATTGAGAAGTTCTGTAAAATAAAATAAGTTATGGATAGTATATATATATATATATATATATATATATATATATATATATATATATATATATATATATATATGTATATGGTTTTAAAAGATTCGTTAATAATATATACCGTTAGAAAAAAAGTTGCTTGAAATTACATTATTTAAATTTTAAATGAGCTTGGTATATATATATTATTGAAAAACTACACCTATAGAAAAACCTTGCTTACTTCGCGCTTGAAATAAAGCAGCATGCAAGATTCGAGCCTTGGCCATATGCATACACGTACAGCGCCCTTATCAACTAAACCAAAGTAGCTCTTATTATAATTTACGTAAACTTAATAAATATACACTAATATAGTATACATATAAAAATTGCGGGCCCCCTAGTCGACACGGACCCTGTGGGTCGCACTCCTCGCACTTGCTTAGGGCCGGATTCATCCTTCAATTGACTATTTTAATCACCACGTAACTTGTAGTGTGGAATGAGCCCTACTTTGAAATTACCAAACCAACTTTAGCCATGACAAAGTGCTATTCAGTTAATATATCCCAACTTTAGACATGTATTTATGACCCATCATTTCAAGGTGACAATTTATGGAATAAAATAAACCATAGGCATAACGTTGATAATGAGAAATCAATCATTTTCATATTAAAATCGGATTTTTACAATATTTTGCTTATGAAATAAATTTGGCTACTTTAAAGGCGATGTTATACACTTACACTTACTAATTTATATCAACAAATCTATCTCAATGCAGTTGTTTACTGAATCACCTTCACAAGGAGTAGATTTTCCAGGTGGAAAAGTCAAATTTACACCAAAATTAACTTTCACATCCAAAACAATAGAGGAAAGAGTCCCTTGTTATCGAGTGCTTAATGAAAATGGCGACCTAATCATCGATAATGATTCGGTTGAGGTAAACTAAAACATGACTCATTTCATCATCAAGACTCTTTCTTTCTTTTTTATAAAAATATAAAGATTCTTACGGCTTTTAAACATACAGATAAGCAAAGAACTTGCTGTCAAAATGTGTACCGACATGGTAACACTACAAGTTATAGATACTATTTTCTATGAAGCACAAAGACAAGGAAGAATATCATTTTATTTAACAACAATTGGTGAAGAAGCAATCAATATTGCATCAGCTGCAGCTTATTAGATATAAGCTAGACCATTAAATACACATTTAATAAGTTATTGTCCGTTATTTTTCTTTTAAAGGTCATGTCTTTTTATATACAGGTGTGTCGTTTCCTTGAAATATATATAGGTCTCTGTATGTCAGTTTGTATTAACGATTTACATATATGATATGAAGGATTTGGTTATCTACTATAGTATCCTTGTTTCCTGATTACAACAAATGGTATCAACGTCAACAACAATGCAATCCACCTCAATTACCCAAACTAAACGGTAACAGCTACTATCATTGGAGCATCCAAATGAAAGTACTCTATGAATCACAAGATCTATGCGATATTGTCGAGTCTGGGTATGAAGAACCCGAAGATTTAGTGTTGGCGAGAGCATCTCCGAAGATTATGCTTAAGTTTGGTAATTATTGATACCAATTGTTATCCATAGAAAGTGTATAGGTTGAGATTATCTTTTCCATATATTGTTCCTAATTCCTTGGGTTAGCTGTTGTATTGTTTCCTATATATGTACCTCTTGTAATCAGTTTTGATATATATGAAAATATCATTCAATCGAATCCTCTGTTTAACATGGTATCAGAGCAAGGTTCCTAAAAAATTCTCGAAAAACCCTTACTGCATTTTGTACTCGAATTCTTGAAGATCATGACAGACAAAGAAACTCCACCAACCTCTCAAGAAACCCGCTATGTTGTTCAAGATGTCCCATTCCCAACTGGGATCATTCTGGATTATACGAATTATCAGTTGTGGTCACAACTGATGGAGATGCGAATTGGAGCTCGAAACAAACTCGGAATTCTCAATGGAAACACCAAGAAGCCCGAATCCGGAGAAAAGCAAATCGAAAATTGGTTGACCGAAAACAACCGAGTGAAAAGCTGGTTTATTGACTCCATGAGTCCGACATTGATCCCAAGATTCATCCGTTTGAAAACGGCAAAGGAAATATGGGAAGCGGTGGCCAAGACATTCTATGACGGAACAGATGAAACGCGGCTGTTCGAATTGAATAGGAGATCGTTCAGTACTCGTCAGAATGGAAGAACTCTTGCATCGTACTACAACGAATTAATTGGTATTTTTCAGGAAATCGACACTAGACTGATGGTTCACGAGGATGATGTGAATAACGTGGTGTCACTCAATAAAATCTTTGGACGGCTCCGAGTGCATATTTTTCTAGCGGGATTAGATCCTGAGTTTAATCAGGCCCGTGGAGAGATACTACGCAAGGATCCGCCTTTGGATCTCGAAGCCTGTTATGCCTTCGTACGAAAAGACCAAACTCAGCGGTCTACTATGGAGGAACCGAAGAATGAGCCCGACAGCATCGTTAACCTAGCCACTCGAAATCGGATTTCAAAAGGCAAGAACAATGGAAGTAAACTTGTGTGTACTCATTGTGGAGAAGTAGGACATTCAAAACAGCGCTGCTATGAGATCGTGGGTTACTCAGAGTGGTGGGACTTCACTAAGAAACCAAGAAGAAAGGTGGGACAAGCCTCAACAGCCACAACAAAAACCGAAGAAGATCCTGTAGCAGCTCACGCTGAATCTTCAAATGATTATGGTATGTCTAATACAACCCACTCGGTAAATAATGAATGGATTATAGACACAGGTGCAACGGACCATATGACCAATGACCCCTCCAAGCTATTAACCATAACACGACCTCAAAAACAAAAAATAAAAACTGCAAATGGAGGTTTGGCCCAAGTTACATGTGAAGGTGCTGCACAAGTTTCATCATCGATGAACCTTGATACAGTTTTAGTGGTTCCATCACTCTCATCAAATTTATTATCTATTAGCCAGATTATTGATCAACTACATTGCTATGTAACTTTTTGGCCAACCAAATGTACGTTTCAGGACATAGCAACGGATCGGATGATTGGCTCTGGTATTAGAAAAGGGAAGCTATATTATCTTGAAGAAGAAAGACAAGCAGTAGCAAATCATGTTGAAGGAAAGAAATCTCTTTTGTGGTTATGGCATCGTAGATTAGGCCATTTATCCTTTGGTTATTTGAAAAAATTGAAACCCGAATTGTTTTTGAATAAGAATAATGTTGAATTTAATTGTGATGTGTGTGAATTGGCGAAAAGTCATCGAATTTCTTATCTCCCAAGTGAAAAAAATGTTGCTGTACCGTTTATGAAAATACACTCAGATGTTTGGGGGCCATCACGAATTCCCACTCCGAGTGGCCATCGATATTTTGTCACCTTTATTGACGAATGTACTTGTATGGTTTGGGTGTCTTTACTTAAACACAAGAATGAGGTAGTTCATGTTTTTCAAGAACTGTACAAGTTGGTTAAAACTCAATATAAGGGCGAGATTAACATTCTTCAATCTGATAATGGAGGAGAGTATGTTAATCAAGAGATGGAATGTTTTTGTGAAGAAAAGTCGATTAAACACCAAACTTCATGTGCTAATACACCCCAACAGAATGGTCTTGCAGAAAGGCGAAATAAACAGATTTTAGAGATTGTTCGTGCATCCTTGTTTGATATGAAAGTACCAAGGCAATATTGGGGTGAGGCAGTACGAACAGCAGCATATGTGATGAATCGAACCCCATCCAGAGTGATTGATTTTCGAACTCCAATGCAACATTTACATGACATCATAGACCTTCCAACCGGGATGAATCTTGAACCTAAGATATTTGGTTGCACGGCTTTCGTATACCAGGATAATGGAAAGCTTGAACCACGAGCTGTAAGATGTATGTTTTTAGGGTATGCCGAGATTAAAAAGGGATATCGATGCTATGACCCTAAAGAAAAGAAGATGTATATCACTCGCGATGTCAAGTTTCATGAGAACGTCTCGTTTTTTGAGCCGGATGTTTCCCCTCAGGGGGAGAGAACCACTAACCAAGAGGGGAGTACAACCTGTCAAAACAACGAGTCATGTGAGTTTTTTGAAGACCACGGATATGACAATGATGATGGTAATGAAGAAGAGTGTGAAGATGACGGTAGGAATGAAGGTAGTGACGATGGTAGGAGAGATTTCGAAGCAGGGGGAGCTAGTCCCGTACCAGAGCCAATCCTGATTCCGACTCCACCTCCGACTCCACAGGAAGGTACATTATCTAACAATATTCCTTCTATGTCTTCTGAAATGAATGATGAACAGGTAACCCAGAGGTACCCCGTAAGAAAAAATAGGGGAGTCCCAAAGAAGCAATATCAACCGGAGTTGAAGTCAAAATCAAAATACCCGATCAACCATTATGTATCCACGGATAAGCTGGGAAGCTCGCAAAAAACCATGGTGGAGGAACTATCTACTGTGGTCATACCGAATAATGTACAAGAAGCACTTGAAGACCCAATATGGAGGAAGGCTATTGAAGAAGAAATGGATGCTTTAAAGAAGAATTATACTTGGGATGAAGTCGTCCTTCCCCCAAAGAAAAAAACAGTCGGTTGCAGATGGGTATTTACTGTAAAGCTGGACTCATCCGGGAAGATCGACAGATTTAAAGCCAGGTTGGTCGCGAAGGGATACACACAGAAATATGGTATAGACTATGGAGATACCTTTGCTCCGGTAGCAAAAATCAACACCATTCGGGTTCTTGTCTCCATAGCCGCGATTAAAGAATGGCCTTTACGACAGTATGATGTAAAGAACGCTTTTTTGAATGGCAATTTAGAAGAGGAAGTGTATATGGACCCTCCACCAGGAATGAAATTTGGTAGCAAAGTGTGCAAACTAAATAAGGCTCTGTATGGCCTAAAACAATCTCCTAGAGCGTGGTTCGGGAGATTCTCGAAGTTCATGAAGAGCATTGGCTACAACCAGAGTGATGCCAACCACACGTTATTCGTCAAGAACAATAAAGGAAAAATCACAGCTCTCATTGTTTATGTTGATGACATAGTAGTGACAGGTGACGACAAAGATGAAATGAATAAATTAAAAGGTGTGTTGGGTGCTGAGTTCGAGTTGAAAGACCTAGGAAATCTGAAATATTTCCTAGGTATCGAGGTGGCTAGATCCAGTAAAGGAATTACCATGTGCCAACGTAAATATACTCTTGATCTTCTCGCAGAGACGGGAATGTTAGAGTGTCAACCAGTGAATACTCCTATTGAACAGAACCACGACTATCCTCTCCAATAAGACTCCAACAAACAAAGAACGGTACCAGAGACTCGTTGGGAAGCTTATCTACTTATCTCATACCCGGCCAGATATTGCATATGCTGTGAGTGTGGTAAGTCGGTTCATGCACGCACCAAATGAAGATCACATGAAAGCTGTAACAAGAATCCTACGCTACCTTAAATCATCTCCTGGAAAGGGATTATTTTTCGCGAAAAACGGAAACCTTGGAGTAGAAGGTTATACCGATGCTGACCGGGCTGGGGATAAGTCGGATGGAAAATCGACATCGGGGTACTTCACTTTTGTTGGAGGAAACCTGGTTACGTGGAGGAGCAAGAAACAAAAACTCGTGGCACTGTCTAGTGCTGAATCCGAATTCCGTGGAATGGTGCATGGTGTCTGTGAACTTTTGTGGATTAAGAGAATCATGCGAGATCTGAATTTTGAAGTTAAGGAATCGATGAGGCTCCATTGTGATAATCAGGCAGCAGTTAAGATTGCAAATAACCCAGTTCTGCATGATCGAACTAAGCACGTGGAGATAGATCGACATTTCATAAAGGATCACTTGGAGAAGGGAACGATTAAGCTACCATATGTTGCGTCGAAGGATCAGCTAGCGGATATGTTAACTAAAGCTGTGAGTATAGAAGTGTTTCAGTGCTCCCTTGACAAGCTGAGAATGATTAACATCTATTCGTCAGCTTGAGGGGGAGTGTTGGCGAGAGCATCTCCGAAGATTATGCTTAAGTTTGGTAATTATTGATAGCAATTGTTATCCATAGAAAGTGTATAGGTTGAGATTATCTTTTCCATATATTGTTCCTAATTCCTTGGGTTAGCTGTTGTATTGTTTCCTATATATGTACCTCTTGTAATCAGTTTTGATATATATGAAAATATCATTCAATCGAATCCTCTGTTTAACATTTAGAAGATGAACAAACTAAAGAACTAAAATCAGAAAAGAAGAAGGTTAAAAAGGCCTTATTTCTGTTGTATCAAGGAGTCGATGAAATAATTTTTGAAAGAATCTCAAATTCATTGACATCCAAGGAGGCTTGGGACATGTTGCAGAAGATGTATCGCGGAGAAGAGAAAGTAAAGACAGTAAGATTGCAAACGTTAAGATGCGAGTTCGATAAGGGATTCAATCGAAGAATACTACAAGTCAGAAAGAGTTATCTTCGTTGGTTACAGTGAGAGATCTAAAGCTTATAAACTTTACAATCCAATCACTAAGAAACTCATTGTGAGCAGGGATGTTATTTTTCATGAAGATAAGTCGTGGGATGTTTCAACTGTAGAAACTAACCAAGATATTCCTATATTACAAGAAGAAAATATAGAAGATAGAAGGGAGAATGATGATCAAGAAGAGACTGTAATAACATCAAGTAACGCCACTCCAGTCGTCTCAAACGTCTCCCAATAGCGGATCATCTTCATCATCGTCTCCACCAAGAAAGATGAGAACAATGGCGGATTTACTCCAAAACACTCAACGAATTGATTTTGATTATGTTACAGACTTTGTTCTATTCTCTGATTCAGATCCCTTGACATTTGAAGAAGCCAGCAGGGATGCACATTGGAGAATGGCAATGGATGAGGAGATCAACTCAATTGAGAAAAATGGTACGTGGGTTTTAGTTGAACTTCCATGCAATCATAAATCTATAGGAGTAAAGTGGCCATTAATCTAACTTTTGTAACTCGTTATATTCATAGCTATCACAAGCAATTCAAGCGGCTGAGCGTGTAGAAAAACCTTCAATTGGAGATTTGTTCAGTGATGTATATGATGTTTCCCCTAAAAACCTTAGAGAGCAAGAGTCCTTTTTAAGAAAAAACCGTAGAGAAGCATGCGCAGGATTATCCCACCGATGTTCCATTGTAAAGCAATGATCTCTATCATGTATTGAAATATCATTAATTTTTACTAATGAAAGTTTTATATCAATATAGTTTTATTTATTCCATATCCTTTTAATTGAACTCATTAGGAGTATATGATGTGGCTTAGAAAGGTTGATCCTAATTTCAATTGATAATAATGTGAAAGTTTCAACCAATAGGAAGAGGTTGGTTTTCTTTAAGGTCAAAAGATAAATTTTAAGTATCAAATTTGACAGCGATTCATTATGTTTTGAGATTATTTATGAATTTAATTATGCCTCTTAATAGTTATACAGTGGTGAATACATAGGTCAAGCTAATAGCAAAAGTAGTATTGATTTTGAGTTTACAAAGATGGCATGTTTGACTTGCAAACTTTTTGACATTTTGAATTGTATGATGACTGAGTTTGGTGGTATTGCTTCCCAAGTTCCCATCATTGAGAAACTTTGGTAACCGTACTAGCCTTACGATCTGAATTTACTGTTAGTGTCATGTTTATTTTAGAAGTTAAATTGTGTATTTTTAGATAATTTGAAGTGTGTATTTTATGTGTACTTTAATGTTATCCACTTAGTTGTAACATATTACTTACAAAAAAAGGAAAAGGATAAATTGGAGAAAGAAGAAGTAGAGAAAGCAAAGAAATGTGGCAACAAAAAGAATCAATGCAAAAGATGGGGCGAAAGGGTCATTCCATAATGACCGAGGAAGAGAACGAAAATAATCATATTTCTCATTTTGATATAATTTAGAGACTTCATAGATTTTTTCAATAAGCCGACATGTATAGCTTTCTTAGTTTATTATTATTATTAATTTTTTAACAGTTTGTCGACCAAAGATGTGAAATTATGTGATAATGTCTCTCTATCAATCACAAAATTTTGGTTATTTTTTGAAAGTGCGCTTAACATGTTCAATAAAGGGATATACACCACAATGTCTGGATTTCCATAGAAGATATTGCTAGGTTGCATGTATTTCATGTTCATAGCGTAAGTTTGGTAGATTAAGTTATAAACAGTATTATGTTTCGTTGCCATAGTGGTGGTTTGTTTGTTGTACCGGTCGTAATGATAATTTATTATGTTACCTAAGTACTATTATGTTGTTACGTACATTGTATTTTAATTAGGTGATTCCTTTCTCAGCAAACAATAAAAGGTAACAATGAAACCCAATGAAAAAAGCATTATTGAAGTTTGACTACGAAATTGACTATATTGACTACGAAACCCAGTGAATTGTCTTATCAACATGATGTGATGCATTAGCTAAAGGTGTGTCGTCATGTCATAAAAAGTGGATTTGTTGTCCTTTACAAACCTCTTTCACATTGGGTGTGTTGTCCTTTATCAACAGGCTGGTACCGTAGCGTTCTACATTAGGAATCATAGTGTTGTCGTGTCAACGGTACTGGGTCCTTTGCAGTGTTTCTCTGTGAAACTCATTTACTAGACTAGTCAATTGCATTAGCGATTAGTGTCTAGTCCTTTCGACTTAAATAAAGAATATTGTTTTAATAGTAGTTTCATTATACTATAAATGAGTACTTGAGAACTTTGTTGGAAATTGTCACACCCTCAAACCGTATTGGCGGAATAGTTTAAGGGTGGATGACTTCATGAACAATATCATAACAAAGTTGTACAATAGTGAAAACCAAGCAAACAACCATCATTACATAATTGCAAATGTTACATAGTTTAACTGTATCATGTTTCAAATACAATTATAATGATATCAAAATAGGTAAAAATGACGTCGTAACGTCCTTTCTTGTAGCGCTTGATTTACCAATTCAGTTTCCTGAGAATACAAGTAGTTGAAAAAGTGTCAACAATTAAGTTGGTGAGTTCATAAGATTTTTGTATAAGAAACGTCCTTTGTTTGTAAACGATAGTGTTGAAAACCAAGAAAATCCAATATTTTCTTATAAAATATTCCAAGTCTTTAAATCCCAAAGACTAAAATGTAATATGTAAACTGTAGTGTACTTTCTTTGAAATGTGTGTATCCACGTAAACAATTTATAAAAATATTAAGTTGATTATTTTCTCATGTGAGATACCATATAACCATACTGTGACTAGTTGGCCTGCTGCGACGTTCTTCAGACGTCGGAACTGTTAGACATTTGGACACCTCAGACCTGCCGGTCAAGCTGTAGCTAGCAGCTCAGGTGCGGGGTTGTCAATCCCGTATAGATCTATACTCAAATATCACGCTCTCTTACCGAGACTCTGGTTATATAAATGTTCGGGACTTATAGTATGTACTTATAAAAGTACTTTGAAGATTCATCTCACAAAAATGTATGTATTCCAATCAACTTGTTTACGTACGATTTGTATATAAAAACTCTTGTAAACATCCATTATCATTTTTCCCATGATAATATAGTATAGTATAATAATTATATATTTTTATATAATTATTTTTATCATGTTTGAATGTCATAGTAACCTTTTGTTCATAAACTATTCCAATAATAGTCTATTTTTAGTAGTTGCGTCGTAATAACCTTATTTTTGTGAATAATAGCGAAATAACTTGTTCAAATATTATAAATATTATCTTTTGAGATATTTCACACAAAAATAATATAATAACTTGATTATAACCATTTTTGCTAGAAAATAGTGTCTTTATTTATAAAAACGTAGTTTTTACTAGTTTTCGTTTTTATAACGTTTTTATTCAAGATCTAGCATCTTTGTACACTTTATTTGTAGTTTAGTAACTTTTACACAACTTAGTATGTCAAAGTGTTCATAATACATGGATCTACTCATATTTCATGCCAAAATCATATTTATAACATTTTTGTTCAAGATCTATCATTTTTACACACTTTAATTATAGTCTAGTAACTTTTATACAAGCATATCATGTATCATAGTGAATATCTTACAAAGATCTAACTATATTTCATGTCAAAGGTATTTTTACCCAAATACTAACTTTATAAACTTGTGTAAATCAACATATATATCATTTAAACACATATAAACTTGAATAAACAACATATATAGTTAAAGAACTTGTATTCTCCCCCAAAAAGGTTTGAAAAGGTGAAAATGAGGGGTATGAACTCACCTTGAGTGTGGATCTTAAGATTCCTTGGAAGAAGAATGAAGACTTTGGTTCTAAGACCCGGAGGACCCTTGGACAAAGCTATTATCCAATGGATTTTCGTGAGTATGTGTGTACAAAAGAGTATATGAAGGTATTTAGAACTTAAATCACTAGATGATCATAACTTACCAAGGATACTTGCAAGATCTTTGAAGATGATGAAGTTTGGAACTCAAAGACCCTTGGACAAAAGCTAATATCCAATGGATATGGATGGATGTTAGTGTGTGTAAAAGGTGTAAATTTGTGTTATGTTGTTTAGAATCAAAAGAGGGTTGAAACTTACCACTTGAACTTGTGAAATGGACTTGGAATGAAGCTTGAAGATGAAGATGGTGATGGTGGGTTTGGAGCCGAGAGGAGAAGAGGGAAGGAGAGAAGAGAGGGTGATTTGGTTGGTGATCTTGTTCCAAGGGAAAGAGATGTACATATCTTCATTATTTTATTAGATTTCCATAAGATTTCTTTATGCATTATTTTATTCTAGCCCATCATACTCTAGATTATGAATAGTGTTCCATGGATTGTGTTGGAAGGGGTGTGCAGCCGATGGGGTGGGGTGGGGTTGGTTTTTATAAAAATAGCAACATACTTTATAAAAATAAGTGATTTTTATAAAATAGTAAGTCGTTTTAGTGAATTTTTGTGCGTTTTTGACGAAACGAAGTTCTAAATAATTATTTTGTATAAAAACATTGTCAAAAATTTATTTTGATTGAATTATAACTCGTTGGGTGCCGGAATACGCGTTTAAGCGCGGTATTCTTCCGTTTTTGCGATTTTTGACGTTTTACCGGAAATCGCATCTAGCTATGAAATTAAATACTAGATACTATTACGTTACTTATCATATGAATTTTTATTTCATATTTGATGTTTAAGGCACCACATTTTGTATTTTGAGTCCAAACCCTGTGTACATTTATCCGTTCACAGCGATTTAATGGTTGTAACTTCTTCATACGAACTCCGTTTTCGACGTTCTATATATCCACAGTTTCGTATTTACGAGTGGATCGTTTTATGAATATTATTATTCTCAAAATAATAATTGTACGATTATCGAATTTCTACGCTACAGTAGTCTGCTGTCCGTATTTTCGATTTTTAACCGATAATTGTTTTGATTTAGCATACGTAATACTATAATATTAATAATTCAACGCAAAAGTTATGGAAAACAACTTTTCAACATATAGATTAACGTATGCTTCGTTTGACTACAGTTGACTTTTGTTGACCAAAATTTACAATTGTCACATCATCTACCCGTTAGAGAGAATTTCGTCCCGAAATTTAACTCTTGAGTGGATCCTCAAGGGTTTGGGAAGAGATGTGGATACTTCTGCTTCATCTGGTCTTCGCGCTCCCAAGTAAATTCTGGTCCGCGCTTGGCACTCCAACGGACCTTAACTATCGGAATGCGGCTTTGTTTCGTCCTCTTGATTTCTCTGTCCATGATCTCTACGGGTTCTTCCACAAAAAGAAGGTTCTCGTTCACCTCGATCTCGTAGAGCGGAATGACAAGAGTTTCATCGGACAGGCATTTCTTTAAGTTGGACACGTGAAAGGTGGGATGGACATTGCTGAGCTCCTGAGGTAATCGAAGTCTGTAGGCTACTGGGCCGATCCTAGCAAGGATCTCGAAGGGCCCAATGTATCTGGGGTTCAGCTTCCCACGCTTTCCAAAGCGTATCATTCCCTTCCATGGCGAGACCTTCAACAACACTCGGTCACCAACCTGGAATTCCAAAGGCTTGCGTCGCTTGTCTGCGTAGCTCTTTTGTCGGTCACGAGATGCTTTCAATCGTTCACGGATCTGAACGATTTTCTCAGTTGTCTCTCGTATGATTTCCGGACCGGTGAGAGCGCTGTTAGGTGTTTGGCCTCTGGCTAGTTGAGTATCACCCACTTCGGCCCAGCACAGAGGGGATCTACACTTGCGTCCATATAGAGCTTTAAATGGAGCAGCTTTGATACTAGTGTGGTAGCTGTTGTTGTATGAGAATTCAATGAGCGGTAAGTGGGTGTCCCACGCCTTACCGAAGTCTATCACACAGGCTCTCAACATATCTTCCAGCGTTTGGATGGTTCTTTCACTTTGGCCATCCGTCTGCGGATGGTAAGCTGTGCTCAAGTCAAGCCTGGTTCCCATAGCCTTTTGTAATGATTGCCAAAACTTTGAAGTGAACCGGCTATCTCTATCCGAGATGATTGATCTCGGCACACCGTGCAATTTTACAATCTCCTTGAGGTAGAGCCTTGCTAGCTTATCCGTCCTATCACTCTCCTTGATTGGCAGGAAGTGAGCGGATTTGGTTAACCTATCGACAATTACCCATATAGTATCTAACCCACCGGTTGTCTTTGGTAATTTGGATATGAAGTCCATTGTTATGCGCTCCCACTTCCACTCGGATATTGGTGGTTGAACTAGCAAACCCGAGGGCTTTTGGTATTCTACTTTAACTTTGGCGCAAGTCAGGCACTTGCCCACGTAAGTAGCGATTTCTGCCTTCATGTTTGGCCACCAATACAGTTTCTTGAGGTCCAGGTACATTTTGTCGGACCCGGGATGAACGGAGTATCTAGTCTTGTGAGCTTCATTCATGATAATGTCTCTGTATCCGCCGAATTTCGGTGTCCAGATTCGGTTCATGAGGTAGCGAGCTCCGTCATCCTTAACTTCAAGGTTTTTATCCATCCCTCGCAAGGCTTCATTTGCGACGTTTTCAGGTTTTAAGGCTTCTAGCTGCGCCTCTTTAATCTGAGTGGGTAAATGGGAATGGATCGTCATTGTTAATGATTTCACTCGGCGGCCCGTGTATTCCTTCCGACTGAGGGCATCAGCTACCACGTTGGCCTTCCCTGGGTGATAACGAATTTCACATTCATAGTCACTTAGTAGCTCCACCCATCGTCGTTGCCTCATATTGAGTTCTTTTTGGTTGAGGATATGCTGGAGACTCTTATGGTCGGTGTATACCGTACATTCTGTGCCGTACAGGTAGTGTCTCCAGATTTTCAATGCGAACACTACTGCTCCCAACTCGAGGTCATGTGTAGTGTAGTTGACCTTGTGAGTTTTAAGCTGCCTTGAAGCGTAAGCAATGACCTTTCCTTTCTGCATGAGTACACAGCCCAGACCCTGGTTCGATGCGTCGCAATAGACCACAAAGTCTTCTGTTCCTTCTGGAAGGGACAGAATAGGAGCACTGCATAAAGCTTTCTTTAGGGTCTGGAAGGCGGCGTCTTGGTTATCTCCCCACTTGAATGTCACACCCTTCTGTGTCAGGGTGGTAAGTGGTTTTGCAATTTTGGAGAAATTCTGTATAAATCTTCGGTAATAGCCAGCAAGGCCCAAAAACTGACGGATTTCTG
Source organism: Cichorium intybus (assembly GCA_023525715.1). Lineage (NCBI taxonomy): Eukaryota > Viridiplantae > Streptophyta > Magnoliopsida > Asterales > Asteraceae > Cichorium > Cichorium intybus. The sequence continues at coordinate 47,767,250 of CM042013.1, forward strand.
TCGGAGTTCTTGGCGCTTTCCAGCTTTCGATGGCTTTGATTTTGGAGGGATCCACATGTATCCCTTCCTTGCTGACTACGTGGCCTAGAAAGTCCACTTTTCGAAGCCAAAATTCGCATTTCGAAAATTTCGCATACAGTTTCTCTGCTCTTAATGTCTCCAAAACTTGTCGTAAGTGTTGGCTATGTTCCTCCTTACTTCGTGAATAGATAAGTATGTCGTCGATGAACACTATCACGAATTTATCTAGGTAAGGTCGGCATACGCGGTTCATCAGATCCATGAACACTGTAGGCGCATTGGTCAATCCGAAGGGCATCACAACGAATTCATAATGGCCATAGCGAGTTCTGAATGCCATTTTAGGAACATCTTCCTCTTGAACCTTGAGTTGGTGATATCCCGACCTCAGATTGATTTTTGAGAAATAACTCGCTCCTTGGAGTTGATCGAACAGGTCGTCAATTCGGGGCAGTGGGTATCGGTTCTTGATGGTGAGCTTGTTCAACTCCCGATAGTCAATGCACATACGGAATGATCCATCCTTCTTCTTCACGAATAAGACCGGCGCTCCCCAGGGTGAGAAGCTCGGCCTGATGAACCCTTTACTTAGCAATTCGTTTAGTTGGCTGGATAATTCTTTCATTTCCGTCGGGGCTAACCGGTATGGTGCTTTTTCTACTGGAGTGGCTCCTGGGATCAAATCGATTCTGAACTCGACTTGTCGTGCGGGTGGTACTCCTGGAAGGTCTTCTGGGAATACGTCGGGAAAGTTGCAGACTTCGGGGATTTCTTTGATGTTCTTTACTTCTTTCTTTTCGTCAACAACGTGAGCAAGGAAGGCATGGTATCTTTTCTGTAGGTATTTTCGGGCTTTGATGCATGACACGATTCGGAGGCTGGTACTGGGTTTATCACCGTAGACAACAATGGTCTTGTCATTCGGCAGATGAAGTCGGATTCCTCGTTCGTAACACATGATGTCGGCATGATGGGGAATTAGTCAATCCATACCAACGATCACGTCAAAACTTCCTATTTTAACAGGCATTAAGTCGATTTGAAAGGAGTGATCGTCCAGAGTAAGTGTACAGCCTACGTATATGTTGTTTGTGCTTTCTGTTTTGCCATTAGCCATTTCTACTGTAAATGTTTCATTGAGTGGTTGAGGTTTTTGTTTTAGTAAGTATTTAAACTCGTGGCTTACGAAACTCCTCTCCGCACCGCTATCGAATAGTACACAAGCATATGAATTATTGACGAGGAACGTACCGGTAACCACGGTAGGATCCTCCACCGCTTCCGTGCGTCCCATAGCTAGGACTCTTCCATTTCTCCCCACATTCTTGGCCTTCGGGCAATCACGCTTATAATGCCCCGTCTCGCCACAACCATAGCAAGCTTGACTCACCCCGACATTAGTGGCTTGGGTGGCTTGTGGGGTTGGCGTCCTGCAGAATCGGGCGGTGTGGCCCTTCTTGTTACAGTTCAAGCAGTGCATTTCTCTACAGGGCCCAGTATGGTGGAAATTGCACTTGTTGCACTTGGGTAGCGTCCCAATGTATTGTTTGGTGGTGGTTGGGGTGTTCGGGACAGTGGCTGCACGAACTGCCACAATCTGTTGTCGTTTCGCACCATCTTGATTTGGTTGGTTTCTCCCCCTGTTCCAGGGTTTCCTTTTGTTATCCTTTTCTCTTGGCTGTTCGGTCTTTTGGGTCATGGTTCCCTGGCGCACCCCGTGGTCGACCAATCGCTGGGCCAATCGTTTGGCGCTGTCAAAAGTGGCGGGACTTGCGGCTTCCACATTCCCTTGGATCTGGGATGATAGTCCCCATATATAACGTTCCACTTTTACAGACTCCGGTGTGACCATGGCTGGGCAGAGGGTTGCCAGGTCGTTGAATCGGTTTGTGTAAGCGTTTAGATCCGAACCTTTCATTGTGAGGTTCCACAGCTCTTGTTCCAACTTCTGGATTTCCCCTCGGGGGCAGTACTCCTTCATCAACATTGTCTTTAATTCCTCCCAGCACATCGAGTTTGCCACTGGGAGTGTCAGCGACTTGACATGGCCCTTCCACCAAGACATAGCCGTCTCAGCGAAAGTGCAGGCAGCGAACTTTACTTTCATCTCTTCTGGGCACGCAGTGATATCGAAGATCGATTCGGTTTTCTCGATCCACCTTGTGAGGGTAAGGACACCACCGGTGCCGTGGAAAGTTATCGGCTTGCAACTGACAAAGTCTTTGTAAGTACACGTTCGAGAATGGTTTGATGTTTCCCCATTGGTGGAATCGTTGGTGCCGTTTCCACTTCCGTTTCCATTTATCCCGTTGGTTTTAATATGGGCGACAGCTGCGGTCACGGCTGCCGTATTGGCGGAATAGTTTAAGGGTGGATGACTTCATGAACAATATCATAACAAAGTTGTACAATAGTGAAAACCAAGCAAACAACCATCATTACATAATTGCAAATGTTACATAGTTTAACTGTATCATGTTTCAAATACAATTATAATGATATCAAAATAGGTAAAAATGACGTCGTAACGTCCTTTCTTGTAGCGCTTGATTTACCAATTCAGTTTCCTGAGAATACAAGTAGTTGAAAAAGTGTCAACAATTAAGTTGGTGAGTTCATAAGATTTTTGTATAAGAAACGTCCTTTGTTTGTAAACGATAGTGTTGAAAACCAAGAAAATCCAATATTTTCTTATAAAATGTTCCAAGTCTTTAAATCCCAAAGACTAAAATGTAATATGTAAAATGTAGTGTACTTTCTTTGAAATGTGTGTATCCACGTAAACAATTTATAAAAATATTAAGTTGATTATTTTCCCATGTGAGATACCATATAACCATACTGTGACTAGTTGGCCTGCTGCGACGTTCTTCAGGCGTCGGAACTGTTAGACATTTGGACACCTCAGACCTGCCGGTCAAGCTGTAGCTAGCAGCTCAGGTGCGGGGTTGTCAATCCCGTATAGATCTATACTCAAATATCACGCTCTCTTACCGAGACTCTGGTTATATAAATGTTCGGGACTTATAGTAGGTACTTATAAAAGTACTTTGAAGATTCATCTCACAAAAATGTATGTATTCCAATCAACTTGTTTACGTACGATTTGTATATAAAAACTATTGTAAACATCCATTATCATTTTTCCCATGATAATATAGTATAGTATAATAATTATATATTTTTATATAATTATTTTTATCATGTTTGAATGTCATAGTAACCTTTTGTTCATAAACTATTCCAATAATAGTCTATTTTTAGTAGTTGCGTCGTAATAACTTTATTTTTGTGAATAATAGCGAAATAACTTGTTCAAAGATTATAAATATTATCTTTTGAGATATTTCACACAAAAATAATATAATAACTTGATTATAACCATTTTTGCTAGAAAATAGTGTCTTTATTTATAAAAACGTAGTTTTTACTAGTTTTCGTTTTTATAACGTTTTTATTCAAGATCTAGCATCTTTGTACACTTTATTTGTAGTTTAGTAACTTTTACACAACTTAGTATGTCAAAGTGTTCATAATACATGGATCTACTCATATTTCATGCCAAAATCATATTTATAACATTTTTGTTCAAGATCTATCATTTTTACACACTTTAATTATAGTCTAGTAACTTTTATACAAGCATATCATGTATCATAGTGAATATCTTACAAAGATCTAACTATATTTCATGTCAAATGTATTTTTACCCAAATACTAACTTTATAAACTTGTGTAAATCAACATATATATCATTTAAACACATATAAACTTGAATAAACAACATATATAGTTAAAGAACTTGTATTCTCCCCCAAAAAGGTTTGAAAAGGTGAAAATGAGGGGTATGAACTCACCTTGAGTGTGGATCTTAAGATTCATTGGAAGAAGAATGAAGACTTTGGTTCTAAGACCCGGAGGACCCTTGGACAAAGCTATTATCCAATGGATTTTCGTGAGTATGTGTGTACAAAAGAGTATATGAAGGTATTTAGAACTTAAATCACTAGATGATCATAACTTACCAAGGATACTTGCAAGATCTTTGAAGATGATGAAGTTTGGAACTCAAAGACCCTTGGACAAAAGCTAATATCCAATGGATATGGATGGATGTTAGTGTGTGTAAAAGGTGTAAATTTGTGTTATGTTGTTTAGAATCAAAAGAGGGTTGAAACTTACCACTTGAACTTGTGAAATGGACTTGGAATGAAGCTTGAAGATGAAGATGGTGATGGTGGGTTTGGAGCCGAGAGGAGAAGAGGGAAGGAGAGAAGAGAGGGTGATTTGGTTGGTGATCTTGTTCCAAGGGAAAGAGATGTACATATCTTCATTATTTTATTATATTTCCATAAGATTTCTTTATGCATTATTTTATTCTAGCCCATCATACTCTAGATTATGAATAGTGTTCCATGGATTGTGTTGGAAGGGGTGTGCAGCCGATGGGGTGGGGTGGGGTTGGTTTTTATAAAAATAGCAACATACTTTATAAAAATAAGTGATTTTTATAAAATAGTAAGTCGTTTTAGTGAATTTTTGTGCGTTTTTGACGAAACGAAATTCTTAATAATTATTTTGTATAAAAACATTGTCAAAAATTTATTTTGATTGAATTATAACTCGTTGGGTGCCGGAATATGCGTTTAAGCGCGGTATTCTTCCGTTTTTGCGATTTTTGACGTTTTACCGGAAATCGCATCTAGCTATGAAATTAAATACTAGATACTATTACGTTACTTATCATATGAATTTTTATTTCATATTTGATGTTTAAGGCACCACATTTTGTATTTTGAGTCCAAACCCTGTGTACATTTATCCGTTCACAGCGATTTAATGGTTGTAACTTCCTCATACGAACTCCGTTTTCGACGTTCTATATATCCACAGTTTCGTATTTACGAGTGGATCGTTTTATGAATATTATTATTCTCAAAATAATAATTGTACGATTATCGAATTTCTACGCTACAGTAGTCTGCTGTCCGTATTTTCGATTTTTAACCGATAATTGTTTTGATTTAGCATACGTAATACTATAATATTAATAATTCAACGCAAAAGTTATGGAAAACAACTTTTCAACATATAGATTAACGTATGCTTCGTTTGACTACAGTTGACTTTTGTTGACCAAAATTTACAATTGTCACAGAAATCGAAGGTGGTTTAAACGTATAACAATACTATCATTAAGATAAAACATGACTTCCTCAAGCAGAGTTCATGAGCATAGTTTTGAAATACTACCAGTTTTCTTGCATAATTTGAAAAGAATCAACTCAGATGGCATAACAAACATCAAGATGGATGCAACCAATCATTTTGAAATCTCTTTCGTTGCGTTTGGATGTATGGTAAGTTTCGCTTATATTACTAGTAACAGTTAGTCAACAATTATTATATGAGTTTTTAATTACTTTGTTCAACCTTTTATTGATGGAACATCTGCAGATCAAAATGTTTGCTATGCACATGGTAGCGATGTTGTTTACTGATACCGTTACCCTTAGTGCTACATACTTACGTACAATGTACCTTGCAGTCACCATAGATGGAAACGAAAACTCGATTGTGATAGCTTATGGCGTGGAAAGTTGAACACCGAGGACAATTTGCGTTGGTTTCTGTAGAGGCTAAAGGAGTGTTTGAACAACATAAGGAAAGTGGGCTTCATTACCGATTTGGAGAGTTATGCGGACGATTGTGTTTGTGAAGTATTTCCAAATTCATATAACGGGTTTTGTGGTAAAATTTTGTGCATGAAAATTGGACCCAACGCTACTATTAATGGTTTGTTTTGGAAGACATGCAAAACGTACATTGTGGAGCAGTTCTATTTGTATTATAATTATCTACTGCATGAATTATGCGATGACATCGTGTGATTGTAAAGTTTTGCCATTGCCAAGTAGGCAAGAGCATTTTTTCCAAAGATTTGTTTGAATCTTTTGACGATTGAAGTACCGATGTTTGTTGAAATGTGCATATCAAATGGAAATGGTGTAGCCTGTACCTCCTTAAACGGAATGACAGTTACCTATCAACATGATGGTGTTTTACCCCTTTAGCTTTGTCTTAGAAATTTTAGGTTTATGTAACGAACTTTCTTACGAATGCAAAATAATGGTCATTTAATCAAAGTATCTACTTTATAAATCTTTTGTTGTTGTTACATCATCAACTTTATAATTGTTTTAGATCTCCGAAGTATATATGACATAAAAGATTATAGTCGATTTTGAATACTGCAAACATAATAATACATTAACTAGTCCAAACGTAAAACCATATTAACTATGCTTTTAACTTCAACAAGTAACTTACTGTTGACAAGACAAAACACTCAACTCATATTTACTACAATAATTGTGAAAAGGCACATTTCACAGTACCGTATTAGTTATTGAATTCTTTTCCTAGTCAACAACGTAACTTTTCGCAATCAAACGAACTTCATTATGTAGAAATACTATTTGAAGTTTCAAAACTTAACATTATTTTTTTATATAACTATCAACCACACAGCCGCTTACGCATCAACTGCCTAACTAATATGTGCAAAACAACATTTCCTTTTTGAAATTTGAGTATTTTTTTTAGATAAATATCAAATCAAGAACGAATCTTGCATAATACAAACACCCGCACATCATACCCTACACTTATTCTTTTAAGGACACCACATACTACCTTTTGGAATTTAAGTATTAACTTTCTATGTAAGACTCATTATGTTTTAATGTTTAATTAAATAATTTTTCTAGGTAAATGTCAAATCAAGAACGAATATTGCATACTACAAACACTCATACATCATACCCTACACTTATTCTTTTATAAAATGGACAACATACTACCATTTCTCACACCAACCCATTACCAACCTTTCTATATCAATAGCAGGTATGTCTATGTCTATGTCTATGTCTATGTCTATGTCTATGTCTATGTCGTCCTCTAACCATCAAGATAAAACACGGGCCATTTTTTTTCTATATGACTATCAACCACACAATCATTTACGCACCAACCGCCTAACTAATATTCTATTACGTTAAACGATTATAAAATATATTTTAATATCTTAGTACGATGTATGTCTCATTATTCTTAAATACTGGCTCCGTGTATAAAACCAAATGATTTTACTGATATTTACCCTAAAAACAAGTAAAAAAGATCAATGCTTATTCATCATATTTTTATATTTCATTGAATTAAAAGAAAAAGTAACTAAAGTTTTCTATTCTTATATAAATATAATTTAAAATGTTAATGGTGATGAAAACGCGAACGGAACACACTCTCTACATTCCGCATCCTTCTCTCACTCCTTGACTCCTTGTTCTTACTCCCTCCCATGGCGTCCTCCTGCTTAACAAAATCAAAAACTCTCATCATCAACAATCTCAAATCGAATAAGCTTCTCACGAATCACACTTCTTCAATTGCTCACAATGTTCCTCTTACAAGCTCATCTTTACCGTCGTCAGTACGGAAATTTGCAAGTTCGTCACGAATTACTCCCTCCGTTTTCTTCAATCGTTGTTTTAATTCGGTCTATGTTGGAAGACGATTGCATTCAGCTACCAGTGTTAGCAATGACGCCGTTCAGGTATGTATTATCTTCAACATTGTAATTTGCAATAAGGTTTTGCAATTTTCTGTGTTGCGTTTGTTTGAGTTTTGTTTAATTCGATTTAATTGATGCGAATTCTGTTAACGAGCTTTAAGTTTTAGCTGCTTTACTCGTAATTGCAACTTTAGATTCGAGATATATCAGTCAAATGTTTCTATAGAATAAAACCTCCAAATCAATATTATCACCTTAGTTCTAAGCATCATTATGAGCAGTATGTAACTTTCACTTGCTAAATCTAGCAATGCCATATGAATTTTCTGTCTACGATCTATGCTACCTTTTGTTATTCATCAACTTCATTCAGATTAGGTCAAATAATAAACTAAACTGCTATCGAATTCCCAAATATTAAGAATGGTACATATTCAACATTTGAACTGAAACTAGTTTGGGATCAAGATCTAAATAAAGATTCCTCGTATTTTGGTTATTTCAAACAAAAAACTCCCTCAAAACTATCTAATTTTGATACAGTTTCCTGCTGAAGCTTCTTTCAGTCAGGTCCTAGATTATCCAGGTGGCAAAGTCACCTTTACCCCAAAACTGACATTCACATCGGGCTCTACTGATGAAAGAATCCCTTGTTACCGGTTGCTTAATGACAATGGCCAGCAAGTTATCGACAGTGATTCAATTAAGGTAAACCACAATGTGACTCAACACTTTTTTGTTACTTTTTTTTTTCAAAATAAACTCTGAAATGATCTATGTGGCTTTTGAATATACAGATTAGAAAAGAACTTGCTGTCAAGATGTATTCTGACATGGTAACATTACAAGTTATGGATACTATTTTCTATGAAGCACAAAGACAAGGAAGAATATCTTTTTATGCAACCACAACAGGAGAAGAAGCAATCAACATTGCATCTGCAGCAGCTCTTAACAACAATGACTTTGTCTTCCCTCAGGTTACTTACTTTCTGTCATTCTGTAATATATGAATTCTTTTTTTTTCTTTTTTTAAATTAAGTTTTATCATGTATGTAAATGTTATCATTTAATGCTATACGGATAAAAATGCTGTATGGATAAATGATGGTTATTTGATGCAAGTATTGTGTAAATTAAAACTTTTCTTTTTCGGAACGAATGAGTCATTTGAATATGAGTAAATGACTATTTTACCCTTCTGATATGTGAAAATGTTATTCTAATGCAGTATAGGGAGCCTGGAGTTTTGTTGTGGAGAGGATTTACTCTACAAGATTTTGCAAATCAATGTTTTGGAAACAAATATGATAATGGAAAAGGAAGACAGATGCCTATACATTATGGTTCTAAAAAGCATAATTACTTTACAATCGCGTCAACAGTAGCGTAAGTCATAAGATATGATTTTTCTGAATACATATTATCTTGCAAATAAATGAAGTATTGACATTTTTTTTTGGCAATTTTCTTGTATTCAAGAACACAAATCCCGCATGCAGTTGGAGCTGCATATTCTTTGAAAATGGAAAATCAAGATTCGTGTGTGATCACTTATTTTGGTGATGGTGGCAGTAGCACGGTAAATGCACAACTATTTAATCTTCATAATGCTGATTTTTATAAAATGTATAATGAAAGAAATAGCAACATACTTCCATTGATTTGTTTATTACAACGTCCTACGTTCATTTCTTCCTATTACATTTAAAAATTTTATTCAATTATAAAAAATGTCATCCAAACACAACAACTTATACATTTTATCTTAAAAAAAAAGAGTTGAAAGTACAATGCTATAATCGCATTGTTTTCTCAACATACAATTTCTTAATAGACAATGTAACATAAAGAATTTAAAGTAAGATGCCATAATACATAAATAAATGAAAATATGTTGCTGTTTTTTTCATTATATTTTAATGACAGGGTGATTTCCATGCTGCGTTGAATTTTGCTGCGGTTATGGAGGTCCCGGTCATTTTTTTCTGTCGAAACAACGGGTGGGCCATCAGTACACCAATCAATGATCAATTTAGAAGTATATATATTTCTCTCAAATTCCTTTTTTACTTCTTAATTCCTACTTAAATTATTAACTTTTCAATTATTTTTTTAAATATTAGGTGATGGTATTGTTGTAAAAGGGAAAGCATATGGAGTTCCTAGCATTCGAGTAGATGGTAATGATGCTTTAGCAGTCTATTCAGCTGTTCATCAAGCACGCAAAATGGCTATTCAAGAACAAACACCTGTTTTAATCGAGGTTTGTTTTTTATAGCATCCTACTTTCATTTCTATCTATTTCACCTTTTTTTTTCTCATTATTGGATTCAATTTTGGACTGGGACCGGGACTGATGTCAATGAGTCAAACAATTGACGAGGACTCGCTCACAGAGTGTAAAAAGACGTGAATGCCCTTCTCAAATAATTATTTGTTTGTGTATTATTGACAGGCTATGACATACAGAACAGGACACCATTCCACATCAGATGACTCAACAAAGTATCGTTCAATTGATGAAATTGAATGGTGGCGAGATGATCAAAACCCTGTAAAAAGATTTAGAAAATTTATTGAAAATAAAGGCTGGTGGAGTGATGAGACCGAATCTGAACATCGTAGCAACATAAGGAAGCAGGTAATAGCAACATAAGAAAGTAGACAAAATGACTATTTTACCCTTATATTACAACAAACAAATTTCACAATATTCAACGAGAGTTGGAAGGTAAAAGAAGTGGAAATAGATAAATGGTTGGTGTCTTAATACATTAAGTCAAGTTTTTATTAAATCGTTTTGTCGAAGTTAAGTAAAGAAAAGAAACAATCATATATCGTTGTCCAGATTAAGTACTTAACTCATTAAGCTCGTTAAGTAAAAATGAAACAACCGTTATGTGTCTTGTTATACTGGTTATACTGTGTTTAACATGCATTGGACTGGGCTGATTATGGTTTTGGTAGGTATCACAAGCGATTCAAGTTGCAGAGCGGATAGAAAAGCCTCCAATTGCTGACATGTTTAGTGACGTATATGATGTTCCACCTAAAAACCTTGTTGAGCAAGAGGCTTTTGTAAGAAAAATCATCAAGAAACATGCAAATGATTATCCCTCAGATGTACCGATGTAAACCAATTGTCATGTATGTATTAGGAATTTTATGATTGAATGAATTATAATTTGCAATTTCTTGCGAAAAATGCCCAAAAGTTAATGGCGAAGTAACTATATAGTTAAAAAGGCCTTGTGATGGTGACACTTCTACTAATTATTTTTAATGTTTTAACTTTGCTCATCAAGCTAAGTGATCGGAATTCGCCATTGAAAGTCAAGTAAAAAAAAAAAAAAAATCAACCACTCAATAAAGATCTTAATGAGTTTTTTGAATTTTTAATTATATAACTTGATGAATGGTCGATTGGATTTGTTGCATCTTTTATCCTTAACACTGTTGCATAATGCTTTTGGACCTTCACATTGACATTGTTTCTTTTAGTTCTTAAGTTTATGTAAAATGACCATTTTGTCCTCGGTTTTTCTAGAACCCTAGGTGTGGGGGAATCCATCTCTCCCAACCTCACAATATCATATTAGTTTTTCTCTATCCCCTAACTTCCATCCTTCCGAACCTACAACATTCGAAACCAATTTTCCAAACTTACAATGTCACATCAATTTTTTAATATTAAAATTAAATAGATAAAAAAGACATTTAATATTAAAAGTAACATTAGATTAGAAAAGTGCACATCATTACAAAAGGAAACTTAATCCTAAAACCAGAATTAATCTGAAAACGATAAATAAATTCCTAAAACAAAAATTGACACCTCCCACCCATGAAATTGAGCCAATTCCTGCTTGCGAGCGAGAACAGCATTCAACGGCCCTCCACCCAAATGATCATGTGGCAGAAAAAAAAGAAAAACAAATCATTTTATTTACGTCTTGTTTTAATTGCTCCTACGTCATGCTTAAAATCATTGCTTTCTTCTTCAAGTCCCCCTCTATCAATGCTTTCTTCCAAGCTCGGTAGTTTCGCTTCTCTTGCACATCTTGCTCATTATTGTGGACGGGAAGACTTATTTTTCGGCGATGATCCTAATTTCATCATGTGATGAGAATGTACCAACCACTTTCTTCCCTATTCTTTGTCGTGGTTGTGGTACCTCATCATGGATGTCATCAGCATCATAGATTGAATAGTGTGCATCGGAGGAGGTTGTAGTGTAGGTGTTGGACGCGGATGTCTTGCACTGTTTAGAGGACTGATGGGGGTGGGAGATTCATACCCATTTCTTAGACCGTAAGTCATTTTGGGATGGTGTCTCAGAATTTCCCATGCCTAGATACATGGGAAACCGCCTGGGGCAATTTTCCAAAACTCACTATGCACCGCCTTTAAAACATCAACGTCCCCTCTCCCGCTAGCATACATGTTGCACTTGTTGTATATACAGTTGAACTTGTTGAACTTGTTGACTTTCGACTGCAAATCCTTCCATTTTGAATTCACTTAATGTCTATAGTCTGATTCGTTGAAATAGGTCAACACGTGTTCCTAAAAAAACTCATGTCACTGATAGTTGCCACTTTTTTCATCCTCAAAAACAAATATGTACGCTTTTGCCAACGCAACTTCATCTATGGGTGTCGTATCAACCTCGTGATAGAAGTTCATTTTTTGGAGGTAGTTTGTAGTAATTGTTCGGTGCTCGAATTGATCACTTTATTCTGTGGATCGGGTTTGAGAAACAAAAAGGGTGTCATCAATTGACTCATTGTCGCCTTTGGGTTCACGAAAATGCGATGTGTCTAGGACATAACCTTGAGAGAGTTTTGTTTGGAATGGACTATAGTCGAGTTTGTAATCTTGGGAGAATGAAAATTGATTGTAGGTTTCATACACAAGCATATGTTGGTATGGAAATGGTTGGTATGTTGGATAATAAGGCGATGGGACTTCGGGAACATTCGAACCGTCTTGTTTCTTCTTTTAGAAGAACATGTTCTTTTAGATTGTTCACGGTTTGAATTCATTTGAGTTTGAAAATAAGGTTTTGATAGAAAGATGGGAAAGTGATTGAAAAGAATATGAGAGGAAAAGTGAAGAAGGAATGTGTGATGTTTGAAAGGGTAGAGGAATGTATTAATAGGGGTGGGGGTAAATTAATCTTGGTAATTTTTTACCCCCCTCTACCACTTCAAAATCACACATTCCTTCTTTATATTCTCTACAAACTCTTTCCTAACCTTCTATCAAAACTCTTCCTTTTCAAACTCGAATGCATTCAAACCATGTAAAATCCAAAAAATAGGTTATTCTTAAAAAAGAAACCGTCAGGTCAAAGGCGGTGCAAATGTTCCCCCTACCACATCCCTTTATTATCGACAATACCAACAATTTGCATACCAACAAATGTCGGTTCAACAACCAATTTTCACTCTCCCAATACTCTACTAACTCGGCTATAATCCTTCTAAATAAATCTCTCTCAAGGTTATGTCCAAGAGACGTCTCATTTTCGTGAACCCGAAGGCGAGGACGAGTCAAGCGATGAAACCCTTATTGTTTCTCAAACCTGAGTGACTGAATCAATTGACGAATTCAAACCAGAAACTAAACAACCAATCAACCACCACAAACCACCTCCCAAAAACAAACTTCTATCACAAGGTTGAGACGACGCGCCCATAGAGCGAAAAAGAGGAAGTCGTGTTGGCACATAAGTGTTTTTGAGAATGAAGAATGTGGAAACCATCAACGCCATGAGTCCTTGTGGGAGCATTTACTAACCCATTTCAACACGCAACTTTGTGGGACGAATCAGACTAGACATCAAATATACTCCAAACGGAAAGATTTGCAAGCGAATGTCAACAAGTTCAATCGTATATACAACAATGCAACATGCATGCTAGCGGGAGAAGGTTTTAAAGGCGGCGTATAGTGAGTTTCAAAAAATCGCCCATAGCGGTTTTCCACGTATGAGGGCATGAGAAGAGGGCATGAGAAATTCTAAGACATCATCTCAATTAACTTATGGTCAAAGAAATGGGTATGAAAGCAATAATGGAGGAGTCGAAAAAGAAAGTAATGAGCAGAAGCTAGATACGATCAAAACAAGACGCAAAGAAAAGGATTTGCTTTTCTTTCTTCGGCTACACTATCAAAACAAGAGTCGTTGAATGATGTTCTCGCTCGCAAGCGGGAATTGGCTCGGCTTTATGGATGGAAGATGTAGATTACTAGATTTTCGTTTTACGATTTTATTTATCGTTTTAGAATTTATTTATCGTTTTACGATTTTATTTTTCATTTTAGGATTTTAATTCTTGTTCTAGGATTAAGTTTCATTTTGTAATGGTGTCATTTTTTAGTCTAAAGTTGCTTTTAATTTTAATATTAAATGTCTTTCTTTTACTTATTTAATTTTAATATTGAAAAGCTGATGTGTCATTGTGGGTTGGGAGGGTTTGGAAATATAAGTTTTCAATGTTATGACTTGGGAAATATGGAAGTGAGATGAGAAGGAAAACTGATGTAGCAGAATGGGTAAGGAGAGACGGACTCCCTCCAACCTTAAGGGTTAAAGGTAGCCGGCTTTACCAACCCGCCACCTATCTATCTTTCACAAACCCGTCGGTCGGTCATGGACGCGTGATGCTGCCGATGCCCACGACCCCGCCGGGCCCCTCCTCCAACCCGCCTCTATCTTTCGTCGATATCGTGTACCCTAAGATCTAGAAATTGTCGTTACAATCGGACAGTTTCTTTGAGGATGTGAAAGTGCATTTTTCTGTTACATACATCGCTTTTCTGGCTCACAATTTTTTTTACTTTGTTCTTGAAACCTATACATTTCTGGTTTGCGGTTCAGTGTTGTTTTCTTATTTGTTGTTGAATACATTTGGTTGAATTTGAATTTCCTAGGGGACATAATTGCAAATAGATTTCCTTTTGGATCTAAACAAAAAAAACAAGTAAAAGGACCAAATTTGTAATGTAGGCCATTAAAAATGCATGTCCTGACACATTGGAACAGAAGTTGCAAGTTAAAAAAAAAAAAAAAGCATAAATCACAGCTTCAGCTTTTTCATAATATACAAATTCATCAAATACTTTTAATTTGCTCAACATCCAACCAGCAATTCTATAAATTCACCAATTTTCAATGCTTTAAAGAAACCAAACTTTAAAAACCGAAACTAAAACAAGATCAAGCAAAAAAAAAAAAAAAAAAAAAAAAAAAAATCATCAACTGAAACATGTTATTTCTAATTTCAGATCACTAACATCAAGTTCATAACTTCAAATGACAGACAAAAAAAATTAACCACGTATTTCTAACATAACTACATCTTATTAAAAAGGCATCATCATTCATCAACAGAAAGAAAAAAATTGATTACCTCAATTTCCTGATGAATTCATAGCCTCAAAAACTATTGCTGCTTGCTCTTTAACCAATTCCATTCGTTGAACATAAAGCTGAAGTTCCTGCATCTTCAACTTCTTCCATTTCTCCTTCAATTCCTCTCTTTTAGACCCCTCAACCAAATCCAATCCAGCCTTCACAATCTCCTCTTCCATAACAGGACTATAACTCATTCTCCCATACTGAACAAAACGAGAAACATCCATGTTCTTCTCAACCTCCATGGTCAAACCTTCCTTTTCGTCAACTCCATTTGCTTTGGGCAAAGCAGTACTAGTACTAGCAGTAGAATTAGCAGCATTACCTTTAGCACCACCATTCTTTTGAGTTTGAGTCTTTTTACTGTCTGTTGTCCCTGTGTTGTGACTGTTACTACCCCATATCAATTTCGATAACTCATATCCCTTCTGTTCGTGACTCTTGGAAAAGCTCCTGTCTTTGCCGTCCTTCTCTCTACTAGCGTTGTTCACGTACTTCTTCTTCAACCTCCTGACTTTATCCACCAGTTGAGCTCTACTAACGTCAACATGTAATGACTTTTTGATGAATTCATGAAACGCACCCATATCAGCGACGGGATTCTCACCGTTTTTCTCAGTTTTGTAATCGATCATACCTTTCAGTATCACAATCTCATCGTCCTCACTCCACAACCTCTGAAACAGCTGCTTCTTCGAGTCGTCGTCGGTTGCCGCGCTCTTCTTAACTTTCTTTCCATCTTTCTCATTCGTCGGAGGAGGTGGAGGGCGTTTAGCTTTTGCCGGAGATGAAATTAAGCCAGCTTTCGATGCCGATTTTTTCGCTGATTTGGTTTCTACGTTCGAAACATCCTCTCGTTCCATCGGTTTCGACGCGATAGGTTTGATGTTAGGATCAGCGACGGTCGATTTCTTGGGCGGCGAATCGGAATCGGTATCGGAACCTGATTCCTCTGTTTCAGACGAAGACAGATCTGGTGCTTGTGGTTTGCTCGCGGGTTGACGAGGCGTCGTAATTACAGGTTTCTTTGGCTCCTGTTTATGCTTCGGTTCGGAATCTGAATCGGAGACTTCGTCTGATTCTGAGGCAGATGATTGTTCATCTTCTGAGCCAGATGCTTCTTCCTCCTCTTCTTCTTCGTCGTCTGATGAAGATGAATAATTGGGTTTGAGATCAGGTTGGCGATTGTGCGCCATTGTTTGGAGAGAATGAAAGTTTCTAAATTAGGGTTCGTAAAGCGACAGGAGGAAGAAAAGGGGTGCCAGCTGCTGTATTGATGTGTAGCTTGTATAATGTAAACCAGGGTATCCCCTACGCATCTGTGTACGGAAAGCGGTGTATAAGGTAACATTTAATATTTTGGATAAATTAAGTTTGTTTTTTTAATTATCTATCTCTAGTTAAACTATTACTTATCTCTTATTAGATTATGATTACAATAAACGGAAATCTCCAATAAAGTCTCAATATTTTGGCATAATTTATGAAAAAGTCCCAAATTAATTTTTATTTACAGAAAATGACAGAAAACCGGCTAATGTTTTCAAATTAGCCCCTTTTAACCTTTTCAGCAGGTTACTACATGTTTTATATTCAATAAAGTCCTAATATTTTGGCACAGTTTACGAAAAAGTCCCAATATGTTTTATATTCGATAAAATCCTAATATTTTTGCCCAATTTATGGAAAAATTCGTACATGTTGACTCAGTTTACTTGGAAAATTTTACGTTTATAAAATGTATTTATACATCGTTTTGGAATAAATACATGATTAAAACGTAATTTTTACGTTTATAAAAGGTATTTATACATCGTTTTTACTTTTTATGTATTTTTTAATTATTTTTACGTTATTAAATATGTTATTAAAGACGTATAAATACGTTATTAAATAGGTATTTTTTATGTTTTTTCGCGTTATTAAATATGTTATTTTTAAGTATTTTTTTATAAATACGTAAATATACATTTTTAAACATATAAATACGTTATTAAAAACGTAAATACATGTAAATTACGTAATGTTTTCCAAGTAAGCAAACTTACAGCAATCCATATCCGTGTCTGCCTAGTCCCCATAAACAAACTTACCGAAAATCCATATTCGTCATCTGGAATAAATACATGAATAAAACGTAATTTATACGTATTTATACGTTACCAAAAAGGTATTTATATATCCTTTTTACTTTTTACGTATTTTTAATTATTTTTATGTTATTAAATACGTTATTAAAGACATATAAATATGTTATTAAATACGTATTTTTACGTTATTAAATACATTATTTTTAAGTATTTTTTTAAATACGTAAAAATACATTTTTTAACATATAAATATGTTATAAAAACATAAATACATGTAAAAATACGTAATGTTTTCCAAGTAAAACTGACCTAAAATGTTGGGACATTTCCATAAACTGTGCCAAAATATTAGGACTTTATTAAAAATAAAACATGTTGGGACTTTTCCATAAATTGAGCCAAAATATTAGGACTTTATTGATTATTAAAACATGTAGACTTTCCACGTGGCAAGGTAACCTGCTGAAAAGGTTAAAAAGGGGCTAATTTGAATATATTAGCCGGTTTTCTGTCTTTTTTTGTAAATAAAAATTAATTTGGGACTTTTTCATAAACT
This sequence comes from Cichorium intybus, assembly GCA_023525715.1. NCBI lineage: Eukaryota > Viridiplantae > Streptophyta > Magnoliopsida > Asterales > Asteraceae > Cichorium > Cichorium intybus. The sequence goes on from CM042013.1 coordinate 47,784,922, forward strand.
GACCCAAAATATTGGGACTTTATTGGAGATTTCCCTACAATAGATGTAACAAAATAATTATCAGATATTATTTACGAAATAACATATTTATTGTTTTTTAGTTAAGTTGGTAGACTTTTGTTTACATTTAACAAGATATGTCTTGTTTTCTGCAATAAATTTTATGGTCATTTTATACATATATTAGAATTCAATAATTATTTTGTTTTTTATAAAAAGGTTAATTTTATAAATGACCTAATATTTTTACACGTTTTAGGTTTATAGAGAGAGAGAGAGAGAGTGTGTGTGTGTGTGTGTGTGTGTGTGTGTGTGTATGTATGTATGTATGTATGTATGTATGTATGTATGTATGTATGTATGTATGTATGTATGTATGTATGTATGTATATATATATATATATATATATATATATATATATATATATATATATATATATCATTTACTTATAAGTAAACCGGAGGGCTTTAGATGTCTTGAATTTGCTCTTGGTTTCGCCTCAGCGTCTTCCAATTAACACCTGCCACCATTTTCCTCTTTTCTTGTGTTTTCCGGCCTTGTGATATTCAATCCATATTGTCGTTCATTGCCAGCTCTTTCTACTCCACCGCTTTTGGTAGCCACTCTTTTACCTCCACCTATGAGATTCCTACCTCCCTTTTTGGGACAGGTGTTCGTCACCACATCAATACCGGTTACATTCCTCCACCGGAAAATCGTTTTTTCTCCATCGCATATTTAGCTTACATGTCGGTTTTCGGGGTTGTCATCAACAAATTGTTCCGATATTATTTTAAAGACTCTTAAATCAAATTGTTCCGATATATATATCAACTTAAATCAAACATTTTTCTTATATTTTTTGGGAGTTTTGGATTCAACATTACCATCCAGTCCTAAATGGTGACTGTAACGTTTCAAAAATTCAAGCAAAAAATTTCTTTTAAAAAGTCTTATGTTAATTTCAAATCATAACCAATCCATTAGGAACATTCAACTTTCAACAAAACATACAGAATAAGTTCAACAGCAAAAGTCTAAAATATGGATGCCGATGCAGTGAAGTCATGCTGAGCCCTTCCCTTTATCCCTAGAAGTACCTGAAACATTTAAACTGAAACAATAAACACAAAGCTTAATGAGTTCCCAAATATATCGTACGTTTCATCCTATAATACACATAACACAACAGCCTTCGGGCTCACCCCAAACAGTCGGGCTCGCGAGCTGCCCCCGTTCCGCCATCAGTTAGGGACTCAGGGGCTATCTCGGTCTATCCGTCAATAATACATTTGGGACTCACGGGTTTTCATTGTTTCGTCTGGTTATCGGGCTCACCCCAATCCTCCAATATATAACGGTAATAATATAAACAACCCTTATTGCTAGCATACACAACGAAAGTCTCAGACTAATACCCTACTCTCCTACGCATGTACATTGCATAAAGTATGGTGAGGGAACTCACCTGAATCGTCAATCGCTTGAACGTACAAAGAATCCTCGAATATCGGTCCATACGAACCTCCTAAATCGTAAATAAGTACATATTAGTGACCTAACCCATCTGAGGTCAATCCCTATGGCCAACTGTAACGCCAAGATACTTTATTATATAATTATAATAAAAGGGTAAATTGGTCATTTTACCTTGTAAGGGTAAATTGGTCTTTTGGACAGAAAAGTATTTGGTTTGAAATAATATTTTAAGTTTTGGACTTAAAATGCTATAAAAACTGATTTTTGGTCGTTTTACCGAAAAAGGGTATTTTGGTCATTTGACCAAGTCAACGACCAATTATGTAAAAATATTGTTGGTTGTGGCCAAAATGTAAGAAATGAAAGTTTTATTGTAATAAAACTTGATTTTGGTGGTCAAAGTTCAAGAAATGGAACTTTAGGACCAAAAATGTAAATTTTTGGAGTATATAGAGAGAGTTGACTCTCTTTGACTGGCCATTGTTTGCAGCTACGGGAATGGATTTGGAGAGCAAATTTCTGCAGGAAATCATGAGGAGAAACAAGAGCTTGAATCAATTGTTGGAGGATGATGATTCCAAGCAATTAAGGTTAGTAATTGACTCTTTAAGTCAAACTCTTGATTGTGTTCTTGGTTTGGTATTTTAGAAACTGAAATTGTACATTTCAGTTATGATTATGTGGTTTAAATGGTTTATTACTTCCATTGAGTCATGCTAGAAAGGACTTAACTCAAGAAAATGGAAGTAGGTTGTTATTAGTGATGAATTTGAAGTTTTGGGGTTGTTAGAACTAAGAACCCTAATTCTTCATTTTGATTGATTTGGTTGTTTTAGATGGTTGAAAACCTTGTTAAAGTATAAGGTTTTAGTCCTAGAACAAACCCCAATCGATTAAGGACCTGATTAAGGACTTAATGGACCAAAACTGCTTGCTACAGTGCATAAATCGCGGCTGGACAGGAGGCACCTGCAGGTGCCAGGCGCGGTGCGCCCAAAATCCTGGCGGGGTGCGCCCAGGCGCAGTGCGCCCAGGCGCAGTGCGCCCATGTCTGGGCGGGGTGCGCCCCTCAGACAGGAACTTTGAAACGCTATCTTTTGCGTTGCTTGTCCGTTTTAGCTCAAATTTGGACCATAGGCTCGTTATGGTCTGAAAAGTTTGGGAAAATTTTTAGATTGAGTTTCCAACCCCTCGGGGGCACTGTAGATCGATTCCAATGCCTCGGTGAATAGTAAAATTCATAAAAAGTTAGTAAACGGAAAGTTTATTAACTAGGCATTGTTTGTAATGTTATTGTATTGAACTCTAGTGTATTAGAGTCAGTTGGAATGATTATTAACCTATTATCATTTGAAATATAAATGGATATATAGGTATGAGACAAAATGGTTGTGGTGCACGCAAAGGCAAGAAACAACCGGGGTTTAAACGCAGCTAGTAACCAGGTGAGTAATCTCACTGATATCATATGCGATATATGATGATTGTATTGTTACAGGTTGAAACGGCTTCGAGGGACGAAAATGACAAGTGTAAAAATATATGTAAAAGACAATACCAGATAAGCCGTGAGTCATTGCGATGACAAGAACGGAGCTGTGAGTCAATACATATATATACACTATGATGTGACAATACCAGATAAGCCGTGAGTCTATAATAGACAAGAACGGAGCTGTGAGTCAACCTTTTATTGACAAGACCGGGACCAGCCGTGAGTCAGTAAAATGAAATGACAAGACCGGATCCAGCCGTGAGTCAATAAACTTATATAGACAAGACCGGAACCAGCCGTGAGTCTAGGTAACAGCGGGATTTTCCTGTGAGCCACATATTCTAGGCAACAGCGGGCTAACCCGTGAGCCATATCTAACCGGTGCGGCCTTGTTGGCTATGTCTCCGATGCGGCCTTGTTGGCTATGACTCCGGTGCGGCCTTCGGGCTATGTCTCCGATGCGGCCTTCGGGCTATGATATTTTGTGCAGCCTGTTTGGCTATGATTTTGTTACAGGTACATGGTGCGGCCTTTTGGCTATGATATCGGGTTATCAAACCCAGCTGGTACAGCCTGCGGGCTATGAATTGTATATTGATAATGTTTTGGTGCAGCTTATATAGCTATGACACAGGGTGCGGCTGTTAGCCATGATATATGATACAGTCCAGTGTGACTAAGAAATATGGGACAGAAATCGTTAGACATGATTATAGATGCAAATAACTAACGTGGCTTGTTGATTACAGGTTACAATGATTCAGCCTGTAGGGCTACAGAATAGGATGTGAAATCCTAGAGTATATGTGGTCAGCCAGTAAGGCTATGAGTTTGGATTCGATATCCGAACAGATATACGAATATATTTGATACATGTTATTTGCAGAAATGATTATTCACTGAGCTTTGTAGCTCATACCGTTTGTTACTGTCCCTGCAGGTTAGCATGATACTGATAGGGGACAAGATAGAGTCCGTGACTTTGAAGTGGGACTCGTAGATGCTGTCAGTAGCAGCCCGGCTTTAAAGGAGTTATGGTATTTTCATACTCTCCTTGATACACTTGTACCTGTATTTACTAAAATATACCCCTTGTTATGGTTTTATGTATTGAAACCTATGTTTTAAATGAAAAATTTTTCAGGGGTATTTTTGTTAAAAAGCCGGGTGTTACAAGTTGGTATCAGAGCCGAGGTTTAAGTGAACTAGGTGTCTATAGAGTAGATTCCTGGACTTAAACCCTGAAACAGTAGACATGATGAACTGTTAGGTGTATATAGTTGTTATTATACATATATAACCTAACTATTGCTGACTTCTAACGTATAAGAAGTATGAGCAGCGGGTATTACTGGGAGGAATTTAGGGCGCGAAGCTCTAGGAATTAGACCAGCCCTTTCGCAAGGCTCCGTGGTATGAAAGCCAAAAAGGGGACGAATAGCATAAAATCCACATGATGAGCAATGTTAGCTGATGTGGTCAGATAAATGAATCGGTTGCTCACCTTAGTTGATATTCAAGGTGAAAGAACAGTAGTTGAGACTACAAGAAAAGTAGAAAATAAAGTGGACTTCTCAGAAGAAGTTGTCACAAATTTGGGTCCAACCTTATAGGGAAAGGACCAAAACAGAGCCATTATGTATAGTGATCAGTGCAGGAAAGGCACTAAGGAAAATTGTAGAGTTGAGACTCTACTGTAAACATGCTGAAATTGCAGATGATAGGAGCAGATTGCTCGAGTTTTATTGTATGGGACGGAAGTGGTTCCAGCGTGGAACTATAGATCACTTCCTTATGAAATACTCACATGCTAAATGTGGAGTAACGGGTGATGAACCCAGGAAAGAAAGAAGGAACAAATGGTCGAAAAGGACCAGTGGTGCCTTGATCATTCCAGCAGATTATGGAAGAAACTCGTGAGGAGACAGATATGATCTCCGATGTAAATGTTTTGAATATAACTTCGTGTATGTTATATGTGATCCATGAAGCTATGCTTTGGATCGGTGACATTGATGTCGTGATTGGATATTTCATCAACGATTATGGATGAAATTTTGGAAGTAGCTATAGTAAATAGCAAATATGTTCTAGATATTGAACACCTGGAAGGTAGTCTGCCTAGGATTTACGGGACCCTTTTCCCTATGAATCTGAAGCCGATGACTACCAGTGGAATTGAAGCAGTTGTGCTTATGAATTGGTTAGCAATGAATTACGCTAACATGAATTGTAGAAATATGAACATGATGGTTCAGAAAGCAGAAATGAGCGGATGAAAATCCATGGTAAATGACCGTTATGGAGAATACCGGTTATTTTCCTTTGCTTATACTCAGAAAAGGGTTAGTAAAGGAATGATGTTGTAGTTGGCATACGTGGTATGGGCCAAGCTAAATAAAGCAGTGATAGTAGTGTACTACTTTAGATAAATTCTCGGATGTTTCTTTTGAAAAGAACTTCCAGGATTTCTGCCAGATTGGCAAGAAGAGCTTATGATTAAGCTGGTTTTGGGAGCCGTTCTTGTTATCCAGGCTCTGTGTTGTTTGGCCTCTGCAGAGATGGCAGAGTGGTAAAACAATTGGAAGAAATTGTTTTGAATTGGGATCTTATATGACTGTACGTGTCATCAGAGGGAGCCCTATCTTGTTTGAAAAGAAGAAAGATAAGTTAATGTGTATGTACATTGACTACGGAGAATCTGATATTCTCGAAACCAGATTGAAAATGAGGTACAGTTGTACCAGATACTGGAGTTACTTCACTGAGTTAAGTGATATGTAAAATTCTCCAAGTATGAAAATTTGGCTAAAAGAAGTTTCAACCCTTTGGGCATGATAATACTGCCAAAGATGATGAAATAAATCCAGTGGGATAGATGATGTGAGAAAACTAGAACCGCCTGAGAAATCCGACTGACATTGTAGTTCCTTGGATTTGGCGGGTTACTACAGGAGAGTTGTAGAAAACTGCTCCTTGATTGCTGGTTAGCTGATTAAAGTTGACCAAGAAAAGTGTAAAGTCTGAGTGGTAGAAAGACCACAGATATATTGTAAAGGTTTGGAATGAACCTTGTGTGAACCTCTAACATTAGCAATGATGCTAAGTAGAGAAGATGGATTGGATCATTGAAAGGTATCCAACGTTGACCGTGGATGTATGATATTGCGGTAGCAATTATGAATATGGCATTTAAGCTTTGGAAACACTACTTGTATGGTGTAAAGCTTATAGCGATAAGATCATAAAAGTTGAAATACTTAATTGATCAAAAGAAGCTGAAGATGAGATAGTTAAGATAGATGGGTTACTTAGAGATTTCGGGTATGAAATCTTGTACCATCTCAGAAAGGCGTATGTGGTTACAGATCCCTTGAATTAGAAAGAGTAACCTTTGTAGGTTACATCCACGTGTATGAACGTGGCAAATTGATTACCTGAGTTGATTCGGGTAGCACAGAAAGATGTGTGCAAGTCTGAAAACGTGAAAAGTGAATAAATGATTGAATAGTAGCGGAAGTTAGTTGGAATATCACAGTGATTTAACACCCTTGGCGGTTGTAAATGTGAATTCCAAAGTCAAACGAAATATAAAAATCATCTTGAAAAGATGTATTTTGTATCAGATATGCAGCATACCCGGGGCAATACCAAACTGTATAGGTCGATAAAACCTATGTGTTGGTGGCCGGGGCTGAAGAAAGACATGTGAAAAATGTTTGACTTGTGTGTAACTACAGTCAAATCATTAGAAGTATGTGGACTGTCAGTCCCAAAAATGAAATGGGACGAAAAATATCATAGACTTTGTAGTAAAGTCTTTGCAAGTACCGTATTAGTATGACACCATATGGGTGAATTGCAGGTTGATTGATGAAATCAGTGTAGATTTATACTGACTAAGAAGAAGTTAAGAGTGGAAAAGTAGTGAAAAACTACAAAGATAAAGAAAATTGTTGACGTGCACTATAGGTGACGACTGTATCGGATCGAGATACTAGAATTATTTGCTGAATTTAGCATTAATTCTTAGAATTTTTAGCTCAAAAGTACTAGTAAGTACTGTGTGCGAATCCTAGATGGATTGATGAGGTAGGATAATGATGCAGACCTTAGGAGTTATGCCTGAAATCTGCATAACAGACCCTAGTGGAAACTAGACGACCGTCTATCCTTAGTAGAAGTTGTAGATTAGTATAAGTTTTATACTAGTGTTTTATTGACTCGTAGGAGGTATTGTATAGACTACCGTGTTACACGCTGATTTGCTAGACAGAAGTTGGGGTGAAGCCGTTGACTAAACCTGAGATTGTATCTCAAACAGAAGAAAAGATTTGGCAAGGTCGAGAAAGCTTGGAAATAGACCAAGATCGACAAGAGTAGTATGCGGATTGTTGAGTAAAACCTTTGAAACCCCAAGTAAAGGAAGATGGTGGAACTCACAGTGACCCTTCGGAAGGACTAGAAATTGATGTGGGACAAAAAGGAAAGTTGAGCCTTTGTTTATTGGGCCTTTCCGTATATCCCAAAAGCAAGAATTGCGGTGTATTGATTGAATATCCTTGATGAACTTCAAGATGATTGTAAAGTTTTCTATGGGTCTCATAGTTTTGAGAACATAGAGTGATAAATTCTAACAAATCCCTCATGACGAAATGAGGAAGATAAGTGATAAAGGTGCCCGGGACAACCGGATGAGTAATATGCGAGTGGTGATATAACCACGAGATAAGAAGATTAGTATGGTTAAGTGCTTAGGCAATACCATAAAAGTTTCCATGTGATATGGGAAACTGAAATTGTAACGAGAAAGAAATACCCTCGCTTGACAGTATGATTTCGGGGACGAAATCTTTTGAAGGAGGGGAGAATTTGTAACGCCAAGATACTTTATTATATAATTATAATAAAAGGGTAAATTGGTCATTTTACCTTGTAAGGGTAAATTGGTCTTTTGGACAGAAAAGTATTTGGTTTGAAATAATATTTTAAGTTTTGGACTTAAAATGCTATAAAAACTGATTTTTGGTCGTTTTACCGAAAAAGGGTATTTTGGTCATTTGACCAAGTCAACGACCAATTATGTAAAAATATTGTTGGTTGTGGCCAAAATGTAAGAAATGAAAGTTTTATTGTAATAAAACTTGATTTTGGTGGTCAAAGTTCAAGAAATGGAACTTTAGGACCAAAAATGTAAATTTTTGGAGTATATAGAGAGAGTTGACTCTCTTTGACTGGCCATTGTTTGCAGCTACGGGAATGGATTTGGAGAGCAAATTTCTGCAGGAAATCATGAGGAGAAACAAGAGCTTGAATCAATTGTTGGAGGATGATGATTCCAAGCAATTAAGGTTAGTAATTGACTCTTTAAGTCAAACTCTTGATTGTGTTCTTGGTTTGGTATTTTAGAAACTGAAATTGTACATTTCAGTTATGATTATGTGGTTTAAATGGTTTATTACTTCCATTGAGTCATGCTAGAAAGGACTTAACTCAAGAAAATGGAAGTAGGTTGTTATTAGTGATGAATTTGAAGTTTTGGGGTTGTTAGAACTAAGAACCCTAATTCTTCATTTTGATTGATTTGGTTGTTTTAGATGGTTGAAAACCTTGTTAAAGTATAAGGTTTTAGTCCTAGAACAAACCCCAATCGATTAAGGACCTGATTAAGGACTTAATGGACCAAAACTGCTTGCTACAGTGCATAAATCGCGGCTGGACAGGAGGCACCTGCAGGTGCCAGGCGCGGTGCGCCCAAAATCCTGGCGGGGTGCGCCCAGGCGCAGTGCGCCCATGTCTGGGCGGGGTGCGCCCCTCAGACAGGAACTTTGAAACGCTATCTTTTGCGTTGCTTGTCCGTTTTAGCTCAAATTTATGGTCTGAAAAGTTTGGGAAAATTTTTAGATTGAGTTTCCGACCCCTCGGGGGCACTGTAGATCGATTCCAATGCCTCGGTGAATAGTAAAATTCATAAAAAGTTAGTAAACGGAAAGTTTATTAACTAGGCATTGTTTGTAATGTTATTGTATTGAACTCTAGTGTATTAGAGTCAGTTGGAATGATTATTAACCTATTATCATTTGAAATATAAATGGATATATAGGTATGGGACAAAATGGTTGTGGTGCACGCAAAGGCAAGAAACAACCGGGGTTTAAACGCAGCTAGTAACCAGGTGAGTAATCTCACTGATATCATATGCGATATATGATGATTGTATTGTTACAGGTTGAAACGGCTTCGAGGGACGAAAATGACAAGTGTAAAAATATATGTAAAAGACAATACCAGATAAGCCGTGAGTCATTGCGATGACAAGAACGGAGCTGTGAGTCAATACATATATATACACTATGATGTGACAATACCAGATAAGCCGTGAGTCTATAATAGACAAGAACGGAGCTGTGAGTCAACCTTTTATTGACAAGACCGGGACCAGCCGTGAGTCAGTAAAATGAAATGACAAGACCGGATCCAGCCGTGAGTCAATAAACTTATATAGACAAGACCGGAACCAGCCGTGAGTCTAGGTAACAGCGGGATTTTCCTGTGAGCCACATATTCTAGGCAACAGCGGGCTAACCCGTGAGCCATATCTAACCGGTGCGGCCTTGTTGGCTATGTCTCCGATGCGGCCTTGTTGGCTATGACTCCGGTGCGGCCTTCGGGCTATGTCTCCGATGCGGCCTTCGGGCTATGATATTTTGTGCAGCCTGTTTGGCTATGATTTTGTTACAGGTACATGGTGCGGCCTTTTGGCTATGATATCGGGTTATCAAACCCAGCTAGTACAGCCTGCGGGCTATGAATTGTATATTGATAATGTTTTGGTGCAACTTATATAGCTATGACACAGGGTGCGGCTGTTAGCCATGATATATGATGCAGTCCAGTGTGACTAAGAAATATGGGACAGAAATCGTTAGACATGATTATAGATGCAAATAACTAACGTGGCTTGTTGATTACAGGTTACAATGATTCAGCCTGTAGGGCTACAGAATAGGATGTGAAATCCTAGAGTATATGTGGTCAGCCAGTAAGGCTATGAGTTTGGATTCGATATCCGAACAGATATACGAATATATTTGATACATGTTATTTGCAGAAATGATTACTCACTGAGCTTTGTAGCTCATACCGTTTGTTACTGTCCCTGTAGGTTAGCATGATACTGATAGGGGACAAGATAGAGTCCGTGACTTTGAAGTGGGACTCGTAGATGCTGTCAGTAGCAGCCCGGCTTTAAAGGAGTTATGGTATTTTCATACTCTCCTTGATACACTTGTACCCGTATTTACTAAAATATACCCCTTGTTATGGTTTTATGTATTGAAACCTATGTTTTAAATGAAAAATTTTTCAGGGGTATTTTTGTTAAAAAGCCGGGTGTTACACCAACCCATCGAATTCCCTAAGTTTGACCAAAAGTCAAACTGGTCAAAAGTCAATGGCCAAAGTCAACATTAGATGGGTGTCTGCCTCTTCTTGGCTGTCAGTTGTGTTTGGGATTGTAAGACCCGGTTCCCAAAATGATCAATCTTGGGTTTAAGGAAAATGGATTTAGGATGGCCTAAAGACAGCATCGTTAATTTCAGGGTTAGCACCGCTATTTGAAGCTAAAGCTGGACGAGTTATAGTTGCGGTAGCTGCTGTAGCTAGCATCGTTATCGCAAAACCCTTGGATTCTCAGGCCTTGGGCCCTGTTTATAAGCATTAAACTCTAGCAGCCGTCATTCCTCATCCTCTACACTCCTTAGAGCCTCTGTACAATCTTAGAGACCTTTAAAGGTGGATTTTTTTTTGCCTAGAAGAGCCTTGAGAATATTCCTTGGAGAAGAAGGAAGAAAAGGGTGAAGCAAGTGGAGCATTCTTCAGCATTAGAATCTGATTCAGTTCTAGTTTTTGGACCTCTATAAGTGTCTCTCCCTGGTTTGTTCATATGAAGGAATTCTCTTCTAGTTATGTTGAGTTATTGAGGTTTTAATCCTTGGATGGGTTGGTTTTGGAGTTGGGGCAACTCCAGGTCTTTTGAGCCCTAGAAATAATTAGTTTCCCCCTTGGATCAGATTGGGGATTCAGTTATATATATATATATATATATATATATATATATATATATATATATATATATATATATATATATATATATATATATATATATATATATATATATATAGGGTAAATGTCATAAAAGCCCTTACATTTGTCACAAATGTTCGGATTTACCCTTTAATGTAATTTTTGTTCACTAAAGCCTAGCATTTTGGTTAATTTGTTCATTTATCACATTTAGTAGGTTAACAGGTTACTCTCTTTCCCTACACTCATCATCATCCATTCCCAGTTTATTCTTCACATTTCCACAAATTGAGTTCCACAAATCAAAGTTAAAATACCTTCCACAGATATCAGGACCATGAGAATTACTTTTCTATGCTTGAGGATTACGGCAAGAAATCACTCGTCGCAATTTTTAATCGCCCAAGTGAAGAAGGCCGGTCTTGTGCCGTGGGTTACTGATATCGTAAAATACCTTCTGCAATGCTTTGGGTACAATCTTGTGCTTGCTTTTCGTTATTTTATCATTACGAGAATTCATTTGTTCCTTTTCCAAGTCTAGAACAACCAGACATCGACATACATTTACCCAATATGCCAATCTTGAAGTTTGTTTAGACATTTTTACACCCTTCATCGCATCAAGCTCACTCGCCAATCAAAGCAACATGGCGGAAGAGGTGGAGTGATCGACGACAACTGGGATGGAATAATCCCGCTGGAAATCCAATCCAGCCCTAGAAAAATTCTACAATTAGGCGGTGACCTGAGTTGGGATGATGATGATAAGAATAGTTGGTTCTCCTTCCCAGTGCGATTCGGGTTTGGTAAATGTCGATCCTTATTTGACCTAGGTGAAGGAGAGGAACATACCTCTTCACCCTTCATCGAATCAAGCTCACTCGCCAGTCAAAGCAACCACCGTCTTGTTGGCTGAAATTGGAGGTTGTTCTGCATCGGTTTACAAGCAATTGAGAGGGGCGGGGAGTGTAGCAGGCGGCAGAGGAGAGGCGGAGTGGAGTGGAGGTTGGTGCGATGTTGGGATAGATCTGAGATGGGAGGACGGTGGTGAGATCGCGTGAGGATAGAAGCGGTGGAGGGAAGTAGTAGCATTGTGGTGGACGACGGTAGTAGGCGGATGAGATATGCAGCAGCGGATGACGGCGGCTGGTCGGAGAAGGTGACCGGAAGAGAGGTTGTTTACCTGAGAAGAGAGGTTGTTCGCGTGAGGGAGAAGACGTGGAAGTGGGTTCGCGTGTGGGTAACCGGCTAAGTAGGTGTTTACCTGTTAAATGCTATAAATGCACAATTTTATCTAAACCCTAGGTTTTATTGCACAAAAATTACATTAAAGGGTTAATCCGAACATTTGTGACAAATGTAAGGGCTTTTATGACATTTACCCATATATATATATATATATATATATATATATGTGTGTGTGTGTGTGTGTGTGTTTGTATGTGTGTATGTGTATGTGTGTGTGTGTGTAACGTAATAGAATTATGAAGAAAAACTAACAATATACTTAGCATATTGAAAAAAAAATTAATAGTCTCATTTAACTTTTTAACAACATGTATCTTTTTATAAATAATTTTACTTTTATAATTGATAATCTCTAATATCTTATTTTTTATCAATTCAATCATGACTTTAAAAATTAGAAAACGACTTAAAACATATTATATTTTTTTATTGGAGACATTTCAATATCAGAGATCTTACTGTGAAAGTGTATTTTTATTAGTGGTATGTCGTGTGTGTCATTAGTTTTCAAGGAGGAGGTATTACAAAGTTGTATATCCCACATCGAATTAATATCATGAGTAAATTAAATTGATTTTTATTATAAAAAATATATGATAGTTTTCTGATATAACCAATTAATATGTACATCATATAATATACAAATAAGTCATGACATTAGTGTAATAATTAAAATAATTATCTCTTAAAATAACATATACAATAATAAATTGTATTTAGTTTGTAACCTTTATCCAGAGTATAACCAAATTGCGATCAAAGTCGTGAAATATCCTGTGGTCATTCGTGGTTATACTTTATCTACATAAAGCAAGAGCTCTAACTTTTCAAAATTAGATAATCAATTCATAAGAATTACATTACGCTTATTACCTATGCACGTTAATATATTCCGTAATCTTCCGCGAGTATTTATATTTGCTAACAACTCGTGACCCACACAACAATCATTACAAAATGATTAAAAAGTGATTTTGTATAGTAAAAGAATCTTGCTAACAACTCGTGACCCATATGGTTGTTAATCGCAAATAAAATAAAGTTAAAAGTGATTTTGTATTTTTTTTTTAGAACAGCAATATATAATAATAAAAAAAAAAGACACTAGCAAGATGCTAGAGAATAAGCAAAATTACAAGGAGCAGGTAATCGGATTCTCTAGCCAAAGATTCCAGTCAATAGTTTTGCTACATCTAAACTTGAACCAATTGAACACACTAATCTTAATGCCATCTATAATTCGAGGAACTTGCGGTTTAATCTTCTTAAAAACAGCATCATCCTTGCTTTCCAAATCAACCACACTGTCGCATATAAAATCCCGAGCATTATCTTTTTTGAACTTCCTTTGTAATTGAGAGTATCCTTGAACCATTGCAGCGAATTCGGTATGTTACTGAAACTCGAGCACCAGCTAACAACCGCCTCCCACGTATCTTTAGCAAAACCACATTCAAAAAATAAATGTTGCAGGCTCTCCACATCAGTATCACAGCAGATGCATCTGCAAGACTCAACTTTAACTCCCCTAGCAACAATATTATCCAAAACTGGTATCCGATTTCTAACGAATCTCCAAACAAAGCAATTAATATTTAAAGGGACAAGTCTTAACCAATGAAAATTATTATCACCACTACACCATCTCACTTTGTTGATCTCGCTTCTCAAAGAATGCACAGAAAAGTGCCCGTTTGAACCGCAATTCCATTTCCAGTAATCATTATTAGAAGATAAGGCAACATCCTTTAAAATTATTCTAAAATCCATGAGCTCCTTCGTCTCCAAACCTCTCCTTATGATCCTTTTCCAAGTCAAATTATCTTCCTTGAGACCGGCTGTATCCAACTTATCCGAAACCAAGCAATTTTTTGAGTTCTCCAAAGCATATAACCGAGGAAACAGAACTTTGAGCATATCAGATCCAAACCATTTGCCCTTCCAAAACATAAACTTGTCTCCTTTTTCTAACTTCTTAACTAGACACTTATCCAAATCAAAATTCCACTCTTTTAAATCCTCAACCGCCTCAGTTATTGACAACCAAACTCCCTTTAAACTTTTCTTTGCTAAATTCTATAAGTGATTTTGTATCTACCAATCCATAGTTGTAAGCTATATCTATTTTAATAACAATTTATTAATTTTTGCCAATATCGATATCTATAACCATTATCATTTATAGATTTGTATGTTTAAAAGACTTTGCGTCTGTTGATCAGAATGATGACACTCACTTGAAAGGAAAGTACTTAGCTAGGTATATTATGACTGCTATGGAGGGAACCAACCAAACCATGATCAAGACAAGTGTCAAAATCAAGACAAGTGTCAAAATCAATAGAAGATTAATAGAGAGAAATAATGGATTCCACATGTCATAATTATTGGGTAGGGGGATGAATTAGGAGGATAAATTAGGAAGAAATATAATTTTCCTTAAAAAAAAAAAGACTCTAACAAGAGACTAGAGCACAAAAAAGAGTGAAGTTAGACAATAAAGACATTGATTGGATTTTTTTAGCTAAACAACCTAATTAATGGCAGCCTTTAGCTTCCTATTACCGAACCTGTTGAAAACACTATTTAAACATATCAAAAATTTGCTCCTCACGACACATTTTCACCAAAACGACATCATTTCTAAAACACGAAAGAATCCACCACATTGTGTTTATGATAGTGTCAACTACCCTTTTTTCTTTCTGTTTATCAAGAGTAGCTCCTAACCATGATAGTAGGTCCAAAATCGAATCGATTTAACATTTGAACACAAGAAGACAGAAAGCATGTACATTTGGACATGGTTATTAAGGAAGATGAAAACATGAATCAGTGACATTTCAAATTTGGTTATAACTAGTATTCGGACAGTCCGCGGAATGCTACGGAAGCCCCGTATATTGGAAAAAAGCAGCTCGACAAAGACAAATTATGTAAGGGACGAAAAATGTAACTTTAAAATATAACAAGGGACTGGAATCGTAACTTACGAAATACCAATAATATAACTTTATAATAAATAGGGTGAAAACAATTAATTCAAAATTAGTTGAGGTGAAAAAACGCAAATATAAAAGGTTGCTATAAGAGGAATCAAAATTGCTATTTCTAAATAAAAACTTATTTACAATTTGTATATTATGCTTTATCAATTATACTATGACCTGAATTTAGTAATTATGGCTCTGAAAATAGCAGGTATCAATTGAATAATGAAAAACTCTCACATATTCATTTTGGTAATTAATATATATATATATATATATATATATATATATATATATATATATATATATATATATATATATATATATATATATATATATATATATATATATATAATATTTGATAGGGCTTCGTCTATCGACCTCTCCACTAAAACAATATTTCTACAAACACATCGCTGCTATGTTGTCGCTAGTTGTCCATGAATTTATCTATTAATTAAATAGCGTGAGTCTCCCGAATTTTTTTGAATGGCATGTACGTTTTTTTATTTCGGGTTGTGTCACGCGGTTATAAGTTCGGGTTCGGATCCTAATGCTGGAGCGGTGCTTATTCTCTCACACGTCTTCTCTTTCTCTCTCTTTTCTTCTTCCTTTCAGTCGTTCCCTTATGTCGGTAGAAGCTCCTGGATTTAGCGTTTGGGGTTTTGTTGTTCTTCATTCTCTTTCGTCTTCTGCGTTGTGACGAATCTCTTCATTTCGTTTCGTCATTGTTGTTGGCAGTCGGATTTCGGTGTTTGCATGTACTCGCTTTCTGGTGTTTTGGGACTGTTCGTCGGTATTTTTTCAGATTTTGGATCTCATCTCGGGACTTTCCCACCGCCTTTCAACGACCTTGAGAGGTATGCAGCGGCGGAGGACGTTTTCAAAGGAGACGTGAAAGATGCGGGACAGTGTGAAGGCGATTTGGGGAAGGCGACCTGGCCTGTTTATGTAACACCCGGCTTTTTAACAAAAAACACCCCTGAAAAATTTTTCATTTAAAACACGGGTTTCAATACATAAAACCATAACAAGGGGTATATTTTAATAAATGCGGGTACAAGTGTATCAAGGAGAGTATAAAAATACCATAACTCCTTTAAAGCCGGGCTGCTACTGACAGCATCTACGAGTCCCACTTCAAAGTCACGGACTCTATCTTGTCCCCTATCAGTATCATGCTAACCTGCAGGGACAGTAACAAACGGTATGAGCTACAAAGCTCAGTGAGTAATCATTTCTGCAATTAACATGTATCAAATATATTCGTATATCTGTTCGGATATCGAATCCAAAC
This sequence comes from Cichorium intybus, assembly GCA_023525715.1. Classification (NCBI taxonomy): domain Eukaryota; kingdom Viridiplantae; phylum Streptophyta; class Magnoliopsida; order Asterales; family Asteraceae; genus Cichorium; species Cichorium intybus. The sequence goes on from CM042013.1 coordinate 47,801,517, forward strand.
TCATAGCCTTACTGGCTGACCACATATATCTCTTAGGATTTCACATCCTAATCTTGTAGCCTTACAGGCTACTTCATGACAACCTGCAATTATCAAACCACATCAGTTATTTGCACAGATAACCATATCTATCGTTTCTGTCCCATGTTTCTTAGTCACAATGGACTGCATCATATGTCATGGCTATATAAGCCGCACTCTGTGTCATAGCTATGTAAGCTACACCAAAACAATATCAATTATATATAATTCATAGCCCGCAGGCCGCACCAGCTGGGTTCAATAACCCGATATCATAGCCAAAAGGCCGCACCATGTACCTGTAACAATATCATAGCCATATAGGCTGCACCGGTTAAATATGGCTCACGGGTTAGCCCGCTGTTGCCGTGGCTCACGGGTTAGCCCGCTGTTGCCTAGACTCACGGGTTAGCCCGCTGTTGTCTATATAAGTTTGGCTCATCAAAGTAAACCATGGCTCACGGGTTAGCCCGCTGTTGCCTAGACTCACGGGTTAGCCCGCTGTTGTCTATATATTGGTTTGACTTATCAGAATAAATTATGGCTCACGGGTTAGCCCGCTGTTGCCTAGACTCACGGCTGGTTCCGGTCTTGTCTATATAAGTTTTATTGACTCACGGCTGGTTCCGGTCTTGTCATATTAGTGTATATATATATGTATTGACTCACAGCTCCGTTCTTGTCATATTAGTGTATATATATATATATGTATTGACTCACAGCTCCGTTCTTGTCATCGCAATGACTCACGGCTTATCTGGTATTGTCTTTTACATATATTTTTACACTTGTCATTTTCGTCCCTCGAAGCCGTTTCAACCTATAACAATACAATCATCATATATCGCATATGATATCAGTGAGATTACTCACCTGGATGCTAGCTGCATCAAATTCCCGGTTGTTTCTTGCCTTCCGATACGATCCGTAGAATTTTGTCCCGCACCTATAATTTAATCATTTTCAACATGATTATCGGTTAATACCCATTTCAACTAACTCTAATACATTAGAGTTCAATAAAACATTGTTATAAACAATGCCTAGTTAATAAACTTTCCGTTTACTAACTTTATATGAATTTTACTATTCACCAGGACATTCGGATCGGTCTACAGTGCCCCCGAGGGGTCGAAAACTCAATCTAAAAATTTTCCCAAACTTTTCAGACCATAATACACCTATGGTTCAAATTTGGGCTTAATCGGACAAACAACGCAAAAGATAGCGTTTCAAAGTTTCTGTCCCGGGTCTGACTATAGGCGCGCCACGCCTAGATAGGGGCGCACCGCGCCCATCGCCTGCACAGGCTCCTGTCCAGTCGCGAATTTTGCACTGTAGCAAGCAGTTTTGGCTCATTAAGTCCTTAATCAGGTCCTTAATCGATTGGGGTTTGTTCTAGGACTAAAACATTATACTTTAACAAGGTTTTTAACCATCTAAAACAACCAATTCAATCAAAATGAAGAATTAGGGTTCTTAGTTCTAACAACCCCAAACTTCAAATTCATCACTAATAGCAATCTACTTCCACTTTCTTTAGTTAAGTCCTTATTAACAAGACTCAATGGAAGTATTACATCAACTTAAACACATCATCATCACTGCAAATGCAGTTTTTCAGTTTGTCCTCAAAACCCACCAAGAACAAACCATGCTAGAACTTGAAATACTTACTTCTAATGCTTCCAATTCTTCATTCCAAAGCCAAGAATCGGATTACAAGTTCCAACCTTCATCAATTCTTCAAGCTCTGCAGAAATTGCTCTCCAAAATCCATTCCCGTAGCTGCAAACAATGGCCAGTCAAAGAGAGTCAACTCTCTCTATATATATCACAAATTTTTACAAATTTGGTCCCTAAGTTCATTTCCTTGAACTTTGACCACAATAATCAAGTTTTATTACAATAAAACTTCCATTTCTTACATTTTGGCCACAACCAACAATATTTTTACATAATTGGTCGTTGACTTGGTCAAATGACCAAAATACCCTTTTTCGGTAAAACGACTCAAATTCAGTTTTTATAACATTTTAAGTCCAAAACTCAAAATATTATTTCAACTAAATACTTTTTCTGTCCAAAAGACCAAATTACCCTTCTAAGGTAAAATGACCATTTTGCCTTTTTATTATAATTATATAATAAAACATGTCTTGGCGTTACAAATTCTCCCCTCCTTCAAAAGATTTCGTCCCCGAAATCATACTATCAAGCGAGGGTATTTCTTTCTCGTTACAATTCCGGTTTCCCATATCATATGGAAACCTTTATGGTATTGCCTAAGCACTTAACCATACTAGTCTTCTTATCTCGTGGTTATATCACCACCCACATATCACTCCTCCGGTTGTCCCGGGCACTTTAATCACTTATCTTCCTCATTTCAACATGAGGGATTCGTTAGAATTTATCAATATATGTTCTCAAAACCATGAGACCCATAGAAAACTTATAAATATCTTGAAGTTCATCAAGAATCTTCAATCAATACACCGCAATTCTTGCTTTTGGGATATACGGAAAGGTCCAATAAACAAGGGCTCAACTTTCCTTTTTGTCCCACATCAATTTCTAGTCCTTCCGAAGGGTCACTGTGAGTTCCACCATCTTCCTTTACTTGGGGTTTCAATTGTTTTACTCAACAATCCGTATACTACTCTTGTCGACTTTGGTCTATTACTAAGCTTTCTCAAATTTGCCTAATCTTTTCTTCTGTTTGAGATACAATCTCTGGTTTAGTCAACGGCTTCTCCCCAACTTCTGTCTAGCAAATCGGCGTGCAACACGGTAGTCTAAACAATACTTCCTACGAGTCAATAAAACACTAGTATAATACCTATACTTATCTACAACTTCTACCAAGGATAGACGGTCGTCTAGTTTCCGCTAGGGTCTGTTATGCAGATTTCAGGCATATCTTCTGGGGTCTGCAACATTATCTCGCTTCGTCAATCCATCTGCAATTCGCACACAGTACTTACTAGTACTTTTGAACTAATTATTCTTGAAATTTATGCCAAATTCAAAGAATAATTCTATTATTTCGGTCCGATACCATTCGTGCCGATAACTCACGTCGACAATTTTCTTTATCTTTGTAGTTTTTCACTACTTTTCCACTCTTAATTTCTTCTTAGTCAGTATAAATCTACACTGATTTCATCAATCAACCTGCAATTCACCCATATGGTGTCATACCCATACGGTATTTGCAAAGACTTTACTACAAAGTCTATGATATTTTTCGTCCCATTTCTTCTTTTGGACGTACAACCTTATGTTTCTAATGATTTGACTGTAGTTACCCACAAGTCAAACACTTTTCACATGTCTTTCAATGTCTTTCTTCAGCCCCGGCCACCAACACATAGGTTTTATCGACCTATACAGTTTAGTATTGCCCCGGGTATGCTGCATATCTGATACCAAATACATCTTTTTAAGATGATTTTTATATTTCGTTTGACTTTGGAATTCACATTCACAACCGCCAAGGGTTTTAAATCACTGTGATATTCCAACTAACTTCCGCTACTATTCAATCATTTATTCACTTTTCACGTTTTCAGACTTGCACACATCTTTCTGTGCTACCCGAATCAACTCAGGTAATCAATTTGCCACGTTCATACACGTGGATGTAACCTACAAAGGTTACTCTTTCTAATTCAAGGCATCTGTAATCACATACGCCTTTCTGAGATGGTACAAGATTTCATACCCGAAATCTCTAAGTAACCCATCTATCTTTGCTATCTCATCTTCAGCTTCTTTTGATCAATTAAGTATTTCAACTTTTATGATCTTATCGCAATAAGCTTTACACCATACAAGTAGTGTTTCCAAAGCTTAAACGCCACGTTCATAATTGCTACCGCAATGTCATGCATCCCCAGTCAACATTGGATACATTTCAACGATCCAATCCATCTTCTCCACTTAGCATCATTGCTAATGTTAGAGGTTCACACAAGGTTTATTCCAAACCTTTACAACCTATCTGTGGTCTTTCTACCACTCAGATTTTACACTTTTTCTTGGTCAACTTTAGTCAGCTAACCAGCAATAAAGGAGCAGTTTTCTACAACTCTCCTATAGTAACCCGCCAAATCCAAGGAACTACAATGTCAGTCGGATTCCTCAGGCGGTTCCAGTTTTACCACATCATCTATCCCTCTGGATTTATTTCATCATCTTTGGCACTATTATCGTGCCCAAAGAGTTGAAACTTCTTTTAGCCAAAATTTTCATACTTGGAGAATTTAACATATCACTTAACTCAGTGAAGTAACTCCAGTATTTGGTACAACTGTACCTCATTTTCAATTTGGTTTCGAGAATATCATATTCTCAGTAGTCAATGCACATATGCATCAACTTATCTTTCTTCTTTTCAAACAAGATAGGGCTCCATATTATGACACATACAGTCATATGAGATCCCAATTTAAAAACAATTTCTTCCAATTGTTTTACCACTCTGCCATCTCTGCAGAGGCCAATCAACACAGAGCCTAGATAACAAGAACGGCTCCCAATACCAGCTTAATCATAAGCTCTTCTTGCCAATCTGGCAGAAATCTTGGAAGTTCTTTTCAAAAGAATCATCCGAAAACTATTTAAAGTAGTACACTACTATCACCACTTTATTAAGCTTGGCCCATACCACGTATGCCAACTACAACATTATTCCTTTACTAACTCTTTTCCGAGTTTAAGCAAAGAAGCTAACCGGTATTCTCAACAACGGTAATTTACCATGGATTTTCATCCGCTCATTTCTGCTTTTTGAACCATCATGTTCATATTTCTACAATTCATGTTAGCATAATGCATTGCTAACCAATTCATAAGCACAATTGCTTCAGATTTACTGGTAGTCATCGGCTTCAGATTCATAGGGAAAAATGGTCCCGTAAATCTTAGGCAGACTACTTTCCAGGTGTTCAATATCTTGAACATACTTGCTATCTACTATAGCTATTTCAAAATTTTCATCCAAAATCATTGATGAAAAATTCAAACAAGACATCAAGTCATCGATCCAAAGCATAGCTTCAAGGATCAAATATAACATACACGAGTTATATTTAAAACAATGATATCTGCAACCACATCAATCTCCTCACGAGCTTCTTCCACAATCTACTGGAATGCTTATGGTACCACTGATCCTTTTCGACCATTCGTTCCTTCTGTCTTTCCTGAGTTCATCACTCGTTACTCCACATTTCGCATGTGAATATTTCATAAAGAAGTGATCTATAGTTCCACGCTGGAACCACTTCCGTCCCATACAACAAGCTCGAGCAATCTGCTCCTATCATCTGCAATTCAGCATGTCAACAGTAGAGTCTCAACTCTACAATTTTCCTTAGTGCCTTTCCTGCACTGATCACTATACATAGTGGCTCTGTTTTGGTCCTTTCCCTATAAGGTTGGACCCAAATTTGTGACAACTTCTTCTGAGAAGTCCACTTTATTTTCTACTTTTCTTGTAGTCTCAACTACTGTTCTTTCACCTTGAATATCAACTAAGGTGAGCAACCGATTCATTTATCTGACCACATCAGCTAACATTGCTCGTCATGTGGATTTTTCCGCTACTTGTCTCGTTGCCCCTCGTTCGATGGAGTCTTGAGAAAAGGCTGATCCGCCTCTTACAGTTACACGCACTAAATTTCTCCCAGAAATATCCGCTACTCATACTTCTTATACGTTAGAAGTCAGCAATAGTTAGGTTATATATGTATAATAACAACTATATACACCTAACAGTTCATCATGTCTACTGTTTCAGAGTTTAAGTCCAGGAATCTACTCTATAGACACCTAGTTCACTTAAACCTCGGCTCTGATACCAACTTGTAACACCCGGCTTTTTAACAAAAAACACCCCTGAAAAATTTTTCATTTAAAACACGGGTTTTAATACATAAAACCATAACAAGGGGTATATTTTAATAAATGCGGGTACAAGTGTATCAAGGAGAGTATAAAAATACCATAACTCCTTTAAAGCCGGGCTGCTACTGACAGCATCTACGAGTCCCACTTCAAAGTCACGGACTCTATCTTGTCCCCTATCAGTATCATGCTAACCTGCAGGGACAGTAACAAACGGTATGAGCTACAAAGCTCAGTGAGTAATCATTTCTGCAATTAACATGTATCAAATATATTCGTATATCTGTTCGGATATCGAATCCAAACTCATAGCCTTACTGGCTGACCACATATATCTCTTAGGATTTCACATCCTAATCTTGTAGCCTTACAGGCTACTTCATGACAACCTGCAATTATCAAACCACATCAGTTATTTGCACAGATAACCATATCTATCGTTTCTGTCCCATGTTTCTTAGTCACAATGGACTGCATCATATGTCATGGCTATATAAGCCGCACTCTGTGTCATAGCTATGTAAGCTACACCAAAACAATATCAATTATATATAATTCATAGCCCGCAGGCCGCACCAGCTGGGTTCAATAATCCGATATCATAGCCAAAAGGCCGCACCATGTACCTGTAACAATATCATAGCCATATAGGCTGCACCGGTTAAATATGGCTCACGGGTTAGCCCGCTGTTGCCGTGGCTCACGGGTTAGCCCGCTGTTGCCTAGACTCACGGGTTAGCCCGCTGTTGTCTATATAAGTTTGGCTCATCAAAGTAAACCATGGCTCACGGGTTAGCCCGCTGTTGCCTAGACTCACGGGTTAGCCCGCTGTTGTCTATATATTGGTTTGACTTATCAGAATAAATTATGGCTCACGGGTTAGCCCGCTGTTGCCTAGACTCACGGCTGGTTCCGGTCTTGTCTATATAAGTTTTATTGACTCACGGCTGGTTCCGGTCTTGTCATATTAGTGTATATATATATGTATTGACTCACAGCTCCGTTCTTGTCATATTAGTGTATATATATATGTATTGACTCACAGCTCCGTTCTTGTCATCGCAATGACTCACGGCTTATCTGGTATTGTCTTTTACATATATTTTTACACTTGTCATTTTCGTCCCTCGAAGCCGTTTCAACCTGTAACAATACAATCATCATATATCGCATATGATATCAGTGAGATTACTCACCTGGATGCTAGCTGCATCAAATTCCCGGTTGTTTCTTGCCTTCCGATACGATCCGTAGAATTTTGTCCCGCACCTATAATTTAATCATTTTCAACATGATTATCGGTTAATACCCATTTCAACTAACTCTAATACATTAGAGTTCAATAAAACATTGTTATAAACAATGCCTAGTTAATAAACTTTCCGTTTACTAACTTTATATGAATTTTACTATTCACCGGGACATTCGGATCGGTCTACAGTGCCCCCGAGGGGTCGAAAACTCAATCTAAAAATTTTCCCAAACTTTTCAGACCATAATACACCTATGGTTCAAATTTGGGCTTAATCGGACAAACAACGCAAAAGATAGCGTTTCAAAGTTTCTGTCCCGGGTCTGACTATAGGCGCGCCACGCCTAGATAGGGGCGCACCGCGCCCATCGCCTGCACAGGCTCCTGTCCAGTCGCGAATTTTGCACTGTAGCAAGCAGTTTTGGCTCATTAAGTCCTTAATCAGGTCCTTAATCGATTGGGGTTTGTTATAGGACTAAAACCTTATACTTTAACAAGGTTTTTAACCATCTAAAACAACCAATTCAATCAAAATGAAGAATTAGGGTTCTTAGTTCTAACAACCCCAAACTTCAAATTCATCACTAATAGCAATCTACTTCCACTTTCTTTAGTTAAGTCCTTATTAACAAGACTCAATGGAAGTATTACATCAACTTAAACACATCATCATCACTGCAAATGCAGTTTTTCAGTTTGTCCTCAAAACCCACCAAGAACAAACCATGCTAGAACTTGAAATACTTACTTCTAATGCTTCCAATTCTTCATTCCAAAGCCAAGAATCGGATTACAAGTTCCAACCTTCATCAATTCTTCAAGCTCTGCAGAAATTGCTCTCCAAAATCCATTCCCGTAGCTGCAAACAATGGCCAGTCAAAGAGAGTCAACTCTCTCTATATATATCACAAATTTTTACAAATTTGGTCCCTAAGTTCATTTCCTTGAACTTTGACCACAATAATCAAGTTTTATTACAATAAAACTTCCATTTCTTACATTTTGGCCACAACCAACAATATTTTTACATAATTGGTCGTTGACTTGGTCAAATGACCAAAATACCCTTTTTCGGTAAAACGACTCAAATTCAGTTTTTATAACATTTTAAGTCCAAAACTCAAAATATTATTTCAACTAAATACTTTTTCTGTCCAAAAGACCAAATTACCCTTCTAAGGTAAAATGACCATTTTGCCCTTTTATTATAATTATATAATAAAACATGTCTTGGCGTTACAGTTTACTTCCTCATTCTAACACGTATCAGGTGAGCAAGTTTGTTCCAATTCTTTCTTTTACAGTTCGTCTCGCCGTCTACATCCTGTTGACGCCACCTACAACGATCGAACTTCTTGCTTCTCCTTGTGGATCGCGTTTGCTGTAGACAGAAAAAGGGGGTAAAAACCAACAGTTCAAATGGAAGCAACAGTGGCCGCTACCGGGAGAAGTTGACTGCAACAAAACCACCGCTAACGGCGGCGGTGACGGTAGCCGGTGGTGAGAGACAGTTTATTTGGAAGGCCAACTGTGTATCCTTTTATATTTTCTCATGTGTCGTTCGAAATTTCTAGATTGTATTTACATGGTTTATTATCTTCCCCACAAATTGATCAAATGTTACGCCAATTCAAAGAACTAGGGCTAGAACCTGTAATTGGGGGAGACTGGATACTCCTACCATGGCCAATCATCATGGCTCTAATTGGAATCCTTTGTTACTTTGTCTCTGACCTCTCGACTCCAAAGAGGAGGTACCAACTCTAAATCATTGTTTTGTTTGTATAGATACAACTAAGAATGTATCTAGAAGATAACAGACCTTTGAACGATTTTCATTCATTTAATCATGTTTTGACACTTTCAAATTGTTACTTCTTTTTATCCTGATCAAGGTTTTGGATGGGTCATAGAGTGAGCCAAAAAAAATAGTAAACAAACATTTCTTATGTCTATCTATTTCAGATTTATTTTTGTTTGAGAACTGATGGATTTGTTTTCTCAACAACTAGGACTTTGTGAAGAAGACGACCGGGAGCAACAATATTATCAGCCTTCTCATATTTAGAAGGTGAAACCTATATAATTTATAATCCATTCAGTATCAAATTTTGCCTGGAAAATAACCATGAGATAATGTGAATCTTTACCTAATCAGATACAAATCACTTTTAACATTCTCTTCGGTCAAACTATTGTTTGGAGCGTGAACCAAAAATGCAGTCGGAACTGTGTTATTTCTAAATTTCAATGGTGATATCCTTAAAATAGTGTGCACGTTTTATCAGATTCTAAGATTCCACATCTATAAAACCTACATACAACTTGCCGGGGACAACCAGATGAAGATGTGCATTTCACCCACGAAATTGGGTTTGTAGATAGGTTCTCCTGTTTGCTAAAAGCTTTCCTAAAGACTGCTAAAAAGCCATAACATTTATCTTGGAAGATCCCAACAATTCCAGCTGTGCTATGGTATCTTCTTTCATTTTCTTAGTCAATTACCTGCTGTGTTACTATGCATCTATCAGTAGATATCCATAGCTTCTCAAGGCTTGTGTTATGATCATCCCTTTGATACACTTTTTGTGCTTCATGATATGAACGTTTTTTGCAGTTGGGATTTCAACTAAATTTATACATTGGTAATGTGATGATTGATATGTATGTGGGGCTCTATGCACTGGAAAAAGCTCGCCAGGTGTTTGAAGAAATGACAAGGAGAGAAGATTTTTCGGGTCAATTACCACAATTTTTCTGATCTGGAATTTTGTTTGAACACTGAAAACATGTGACTAAATCCATCTCAGTGTCGCATTATCGCTCATGTTTTATGTCTGATCAAGTTAGGTCACCAATTCCCTCACTACTGCTCTGATCCGATGGAGAATTAATGTAGATCGAAAACTAGAATGGTAGTTGATTCAGAGTAATTTACAGTTCCGACATTATGTGCAGGGGACTACTATTAAGAATGTCGGCGGTCAGGTTTTTCAGATCTGTGGTGATACTGTTGGCAAGACAGCTAAAGGAGACCCTTTTTTTGCCTGCGATGTCTGTTCATTTCCAGTTTGCAGGACCTGCTATGAATACGAACGGTAGGATGGCAATCAATCTTCTCCTCAATGTAAAACTAGATACAAGCGAAGATACAAGCGACTTAAAGGTTTTGATATACATTTTCCCTGATTTCTCATATCTACACCGTTATCCTTCTCACATGTTTTGGTTACTCTCATCTTGAAATATAACTGACAAATTTAATCCTCCATTAACTTGCTTCAACACAGGAAGCCCTGCAATTCCTGGAGACAAAGAAGATGATGTTGGCACTGATGAAGAAACTACTACTTTCCCCTTCTCTTCACAAACCCAAAGTGAGAAGCAGAAGACTGCAGAACGTATGCTGCGCTGGCACATGACATATGGAAGAGGCGAAGATACTAACACTCCAAATTATGATAAAGAGGTCTCTCATAACCACATACCATTACTCACCAGTGTATGGGTGAAAATGTGATTTCGTATTTCCAGGCTCAAACGCGAATCAATAGAAATTTTAATTATTGTTGGTCTGAATTTCAGATACAATAAACAGGGAGGTTTGATGTATGATATGGTGCAATAGAGTTGGTATTTACATTCTACCTTGTAAGCATGTCCATTTTATTTTGCTGATAACTCCATAGCATACATGATTCTAAACCAAATTCCTCCATTCAGTTCTCATTAGTTGCATCAGGTCTTAACTAAATTCCTCCATTTCAGAAACCGAGTCAAAGTTCATGCAAGCAGGACTCGATTTCTTCACTTCTTTCTGCATATAGGGATGGATCAAGGTCTTAAGGTTTCTTTCTCTTCGTTAATTTAGTTTCTTTCTTTTTAAGTTTTTATTAATTGGGATCTTCTACGGTGTAGCTCATTGTTAAAGAAACAGGTCTTGGAGAAAGCAGGGTCATTCATACGTATTTCTTCAGCAGCTGATTCACTAATTTGGCGTGTTGAGGTAATCTAATTTTTTGAAGATATTATAGTTTGAAAAAATTCCAAATTTGGTCCCTGTGGTATGCTATTTTCTTTGGATTTGATCCAATAAGTCTCAAAATTGCAGATTTCGTCCCTATCAGCAGGTTTCATTGCAAATTGGTCCTCTCCAAAACTGAAAAGAGTATTATATCCTCTTCATAATAATTAATAAAATGAAAGAAAGAGAAATGAAAAATATTTATGAAAAAGGTATAATAGTCTTTTCAGTTTTGGAAAGGACCATACCCGCAAAGAAACCTGCTGATAGAGATGAAAAATACAATTTTGATATCTGTTAGACCAAATCCAAAGAAAATGGCACACCCCACTGACCGAATTTTCAATTTTGTCTTATACTTTATTTATTTAAAGATAAAAAATATATTATTTTCTTATAACTTATTTGGGTATTGATGAGCTTCTATACTCTTTAATATTATATCTTTTTAAATAATATTTCATTGACTATAATTACATTTATCTATAGAGTCGAGTAAAAAGGTCTTATTCCATGTTGCACTCACAGCTACAAATGCCCCTTACACCAAATGGCAATGCAGGATTATGTATTATTGGTATAAAAAGGTAAAAGTTATGCTGGAATCAGAGATGGGAGAGTTCACTGGAATCCTGCATTCCAAGAAACCGGATAATTTGATGGATGAAATTCCAACTTTTGTGGTTGATCCCCTTCCTTCCGGTTTGGATCGAGTAAGTGAGAAAATCTTGCTTTGTTTCTTCTTTCCATCAATTTATTATTCAATTATATCTTTTTGGTTTTATAACATGTATGTAACATGGTATACAGGGGTACATAGTTTTAAATAGACCATGGGAATTTGTGCAATGGCTGGAGAGGGCTACTATTGCAGAGGAGTGACTATTCTTAAAATAATTGCAGATTTGTTAAAATATAAAATTTGGCAAAAGTTAATGACCATTTTGCCCTTGGAAGATTCGTATTAATGGCAAAGCTTGATGACATATTTGTAAATGCATTGCCTAATTTGGCTCATGGTGAATATCCAGCTGGATTTCCGTTTTTTTACATAAAGCCTGATCAAAATGAAAAGATGATTAGGAAATATTATCCTAAGGAGTATGGGCCAGTAACTAATGTTGACCCAATTGGTAATTCTCCTGTTATTATAAGAAAGGTACTGCTAAAATAAATTTTAAAGCTTTTATATATTTTTTTGTAAAAGTGAATATGTAAACGTAAATATTTATGCAGGATTTACTCGAAAAAATTGCTCTCACATGGATGAATGTCTCTTTAAGAATGCAGGATGATCCTGTGACTGATAGAACTTTTGGATGGGTACTAGAAATGTGAGTCAAATTTTATAAAAAATGATCGACCTTTTTGCAAATTGTGTCATTAGTCAACGATTTTGACTTTTTTAATTTGAGTTATGTGTTACGTATGCTTATGCTATGGCCTCTGCTTTGCATGGTGTCCACCATATTCTTCGGAAAGATTTCATGATTCAGGTATTTCAACTTACTTTTTCGTAATATTTATATTAGTTACAAATCTGAAATAACAATTACAGCATCCTACTTTCATTCCTTCTTTACTCAACTTTGCACACTGTTTCTTTTTTGGACCGAATGAATTGTATGAATCTATGTAAATGACCGTTTTACCCTCGGGAGGAAACGAAAGAAACGCAAATAGTTAAAGGGTTAGTATGTGAATACATTAAGCCAGGCTTATTTTGTCTTAACCCAATAAACCATTCTATCCAAATTAAGTCAATCAAATAACCATATATAGTTGTCCAGATTAAGTGCTTAACCCATTAAGTCAAAAAGAAACACCCAGAAACTGCAAGCACCATAATGTTTGGATAACGGGTAAGTTTGATTTCCAAATAGTATTACAATTACTTTTTTCTATTTATCAAATTCCATAATGATGATTGTTGATTTTGGGACACTTATATTAAATGGTCGCAGGCCATGAAAGTAGTAAAGTTGGTAAAGTTAAAAGAAGAGTTTGATTACGAGAGTTTGTGTTACAAACTTGAGAATCAAAAGCAGACAATAAAAATCAAAAGCAGACAATACATTAAGATTGGAGAATTATCTCAAGGAGTGTCAAAATAGCTTTAAAGAAACTGAAAAGACTTTAATTGCAAGGTGTGAGGTACATTTCTCTCTTTCTGGTATATTTCTAGAAGTTTACTCACTGTTTCTAAAACCTTTGACCTTTCTGACTTTCTTCACATGTGGACTCATCGTGATTGGAACTAGAAATAAAAGATGTTTTAAAGGAGTTGAATTTGCATAAAGATGAGAATGATGTATTTTGTAAAGAAGTTGAAAGTCTAGAAAGACGCTTGAAGCAATTTGAGGTAATTAAAATGTGTCCAACATTTTACCCAGTATTTACTCGGAACATGGACCAAAAACTTTACATAAACCTCAAATATGGACCAAAATTGCAAGAAAAAAAACTTATTGGGACGAAATTTGAAAAAACCGGCTATACTCAGGGACCAAAGGTAGTCAAACATGCCAAAAAATTTAGAAAAACCTCAAATTTTTTTCCGTTTACCCTAATCATATTATCGTACAAAAATTACAGGTTGGATTTATAGTTGCCAAAAAACTAGATAGCCCAAAGCCGGTTATTATATTTGTGACTGGTGGACCATGGATCATAGGGTAAGAAATGGTTAAATTGTCTTTTTATTTTGAGTTTGACATTTTCATCGCTTTAGCAGTTATACGCTTCTTTCCTAATCCTTCGAGCTGGCGCCAAGACATTTGGGGTATGGATGCTTGGATCTGTCCTACTAATTTCCATAAATGGCAATGTACTTAAATTTTTTTAGCATCCTATTTTTGTTTCTTTCTGTTACAGCATTGCACTTTCATGTTTCTTTTTGTGTTTTGAAAAGTGTATCTATTTTTAAAAATCAACCCAATTATGACATTGCTATTCTTTAGCAGATTACGCTGTTTTTTCTTGCATTTATCTGGACCCGTGATCCAGCAATCCCCAACCCGTGCGGAGCACGGGGCCCCACTAGTTTACCATTAAATATGGAAATTAAAGAATAAAATCCCTTATAGGTTGTTTTGGAATGTTTGCAAAAAAGCATAGGGTCTCATAATTTACAGAACATATGGTTATTTAGGATCACGTTGTACCTCAAGCTTGTATAAACTTCCGAGCCCATGAATGAATTAACCAAACAAGTATGGAAATTCGTGATTATTGTGTTTGCTAATTTTTTTTTTCAAAGCACACTGTAAGAGTGGTAATTTACACGTCATCAAAAAGGAGGTAAATATAAATGTACATACATGAGTTATTTAGTTTACTTGTTTGAATAAAATGATTTTGTTATTACATGCAATGGCTTACAATACACGTCACCAAAAGAGTGGACGACGAATTAAAAAGGAGAGTTATGCGATAACATAGACTTGTTTTCCTATGATGGACTACTAATTATTTGAAGTATATGACTAATAAAAAGTATATCATGGATACAAATCTAAATACATATTCTTGTATAAGGTAATTGTGCTCTGCTTTACCATTCAATCACTTGGTAACGACTTTGCTAAGAATAAATTATACATGTGTTGTAATTTTACAAGGTCATACTTCACCAATGTTGTAAAACTCAGCTTACTCGGTTGAGTACTTGGAATCGGGTATATGTTGATGCATTTTTTTAGAAATTGGTCAAAAAACTCGGAACCGGTCAAACTCGGGTCAAATCGAAGCTACTCGGTCCAACTCGGGGCAACTCGGTCAACTCGGAAAAATCGGACAAACTCAGAAATTTTGACTTTTTAAATAAACAATCATAATTGTTAAGTATTAATTAAACATGTATCATATATTTACTTATTTATTAAACAATATGTTGTTTACTTTTTTTTTTAATTCTAATTCAAATTTGATGCAATTATGACTGTAGTCAGTATTTTAGTTTGTATAAACAAGTAACGTATATGTATTTATGAGTTTCTTAAGTGTGTATATATTTTTTACTTTTATTATTCAGTGTGTATAATCATATAATGTGTATGTATTTCTTTCTTAAATGTGTATGTATTTCTGAATTTTAGTATTTTGGTGTTTATAATAATATAATATGTATATATTTACCTTATCCGAGTACTCGCCAAGTACTCTCCGCCTAGCGAAGTACTCGTTACTCGCTAGTTTACCGATCTGGTATCGCCTCGCGACTTTTGCAACACTATACTTCACTAGTAGATTATATCGATTTACATATGAGGAAATAATGAATCCTAATCTATACTCATTCAAATGGGAAATACATAATAAAGTGATAGTCCTTAGTCCATTACCATTAACAACTAATTACCAAAGTCTGGTTCATAAAGTAAGGCTTTTTTCAACCAAACATTGGGTTGTTTTCCTATGGTTGATTTAAATAAATAACATCTATAATGGAGACTGAAGTATTGATTTGTAGTCTGGCTTTAAAATAAATAATATGATGTTTATTATTATATAGTGTCTTAGCACAAAATCACCAAGCATGTTACATAATGAAACCAACTTCGTTAATGTTAGAAAATTTTAAAATTGATGAGAACAATACAAGTATATGACAAGTTGTAACTCGTCAAAGCTTTGATTGTACCGACCTTATAATGAAGATCGAACAGTTCAATAAGACTTCCAGTTAAGTTCATGACATTACCGATCAATGTAAAGCATGCATATAGTGGTGGAGGTGACACACAATTCTAATAATGTCCATTGAATTCATAAACTCCTTCACACTGCAAAACATGGTAATCAAGACCCATGACATACGCCTAATGACTACTCGTTGAAGGTCCTCAAGTTTAGAGGAAGTTAATGGGATCTCTAAGTTATAGAATAGGTCTCACAAATCTTTAAAGAGAGAAAATAAATCCAACACAATATTTTAAACAATATTACATTGTCTGACATCTAAGCATGCCACATCAGATTCTACTGGCTGTGGTGAATGAGGTGATAAAGTGGATTGTTGTGATTCCATTCATCTTTCTATATCCATAAGTTATGTAAGGTGCCTCATAAATGGTTATATTGAGAGATATTGTTGCCAACAATATTGCTTTGTTTGATCACCAACAGTGGTACTTTTAGTTATGCAAATGGAGGCGTTAGAGTGGATGTATGTGACTGTTAAAACAAATAACTACATTATAATAGCTTGAGAATGATATTTTTCTTAGTAGGCTACAACTATTCTTGGTGATAATAACGTAGGTAATAACATGGAAAATGCAATTCATGAGGCACTAGCTTGTTACGAGTTATGTATATGACAGTGATGCACAGGGGCGGACCTATGTAGGAGCCCGGGTGTGCACGTGCCCCCCTGGAATTTTACCCCGTAGTGTAAAAAAAATTATATATAGGTGTCCCCCGTCTAAAAAATGTGCTCCTCATTGCCCATCGTGTCCATTTTTCCTGGGTCAGTGCCCCCCGTATCCATTTATCCTGGGTCCGCCCCTGGTGATGCATATAAATTTGAAAACATATGAATCAACAAGTGAATACTTCTTTTTTGTGTTCCATGTTTGTCGACAATATGAAATAACCTTGTTCTAATTGTTTTCGCTTAGACGTGGAAATAATGGACGATGTAAATTTTTTTGCATTAATAACGAGGACACTGAAAAAAGGATCATGCATTTGTAGTCAAATGCTCGCAGACTAGAACATCTGAACTTTTGATTGGGACAGTACTGTAAAATAGGATGAATTTCTTGTCAATTTGAATTCTATATTGGTTTAAAAAAATTGTTTTGAAGAATGATATGCTCTTCAATATGATAATTTTAGTGAATACATTTATTAAAAATCAACAAACACAAACTTGAAATTGTTTTTATAATTTTTTGTTACGTTTACATATATATAATCTATCACTTATACAATGTACACTTATCTTTTTATACTTCGTTAATGCTATCAAACATTTTATGTTGAAAATTTTATTTGGCTTATAGGATCCTTGTATCTCATCATATATATAATCATTCTTATATAAACAAATGCAAGCAGGTTTTCTAGAAGGATTGGAGGGTAGGAGGGGTTTTCTCGGTTTAAATGGGGGTGGGTTCCTTTTCACCAATCAGATTGTACCACGTCTTGCCACTTTCCCAATAGATGTTGTTACACGTGTTTTCTCTGTTGACTCACCTACATACCCGAACCCTCTTCTCTAGGTTCTTCCGTTTCTTTCTCGGTTTCTTTCTTTCTCAGTTTCTTCTCCAATCTGAAGAGAGAATCTTTGATGCGCACGAATATGACAGCAGAAAATCAGGTTTTTGATAAGCTTACTTCGATGCTTCACCATGCTACCATCGCGATTCCCCACTGGTTGCAGCACCTTCCCTCTTTCCTCCTTCTTAAAATCAACCGAGAATCCCAATCGTGTGTTATCAGAAGATGAGAAAACACAGGACTCGCACACGGAGAGGAAGATCGACAAGCTGTTCAAGAAATCGTCGAATCCCTCAACCAGTTGTTGACATGTCACTGCAACATCAAGGTTTTAGTTATTCTTTTGCGAACTCATTTGTTGCTTTCTCCCTTACGTTTTATTTCCGATCTCCTTCCTTTGTGTTTACCTTGCTGCGGTTTCGATTGTCATTCAGGTAATAGGATTTCGGCAATTATTATTTCATTTTCCATAAAAAAGATCTAATCAAGGAAGAGATTGCACTAATTCAGTAGAAGTTATGCATTCGTTGAGCTTAAAGCTGTTTGTGGATTTTGATGATGTCAAATCGAGGCATGCGACGTCAGGCCAAGTCAGTTTTGATGCCTAAGAATTTCCGGTTCGTTTGAATTTTTCAGTACAAATTATGCATTCGTTGAGCTTAAAGTTGTTTGTGGATTTTGATGATTTCAAATCGAGGCATGCGAGGACAGGCCAGGTCAGTTTTGATGCCGGAGAATTTCCGGTTAGTTTGAATTTTGGAGATCAACAACACGTCTTGGGTCCCCAAGGTGATCAATCATTGCATCGTCGTCCGTACACCTTCTTCAATGAACCACGCCCACCACCTGTTCGACTAAATCCTCACCCAGATGTTGAAAACTATTAAACACATGGATGTAGAAAATCAGATACAAACACAGATGTTGAAAACTATTAAACACATGGTTTCAAAGAAATTGACAGACAATTAAATGGAATAACAGATGCAGAAAAGTTGGTGGAATTCGGATCACCGATCGAGATCGACACACAGATACACAAATATTAAATTCATACCATCAGATCGTAGAGATCAACAAGGCGAGGATCGCACACCCGTCGAGGTGGAAGAAATCGATCCAGTAGCAGTAGCAGGTGGAATAAAGGTCAAGATCTCATCGTTCGTTGATGGAGGCGGTATGAACGAGTGGACAGATTCGTTCCCCAGTTTTGTAAAGGAAATAAGGAAGAAAGACTCTTCTACCCTTGGCCTTCATTTTCAGCAACACTTTCAAAGTCCTTGGAGATGCTAAGACCATTTAGAGTATGTATCACATGATCATATGTGATGGGTAAGATCATTTGGAGTATGTATACATGATCGTATATCTACATAAAGTTCACTTTTATTTTTTGGGTTTTTTTGCTACTAATCATTTTGTTTTCGTTATGGCATGTAGGAGCAAATTTTGTGGTTGTTGAAATGACAAGTCAAAGTTTGTGACGATGCATTCTATAATAATTGGTTTTAACTACTTGCCAATATTAGAATCTTCTAATGAGTTAATGTCAAAGGTAGTCCGTATTTAGTTTATTGAGGTAAATGAAATTACCTAATTATCTTTGGATTTGATTTTATTTATAGTTGAGGCAAGTTGGACAATTTATTTGTGATCGTTCTGAAGATGTAATAGAGGAGGTTGAGAAGCAGGTAAATTTTAGTATTTTAGCCCTATTGAATTATGCATATTGCCTTTTTAGAAGAACATGATGATACGCGTTACTTACATTTTTTACAAAATTAAGAAAAATGATTAATTTTAACTTGTAACATAGCTTTGTTCAATTTCCTATTTCTGTAGGTTTAATGAAATTGAAGATTCAAACATGGTCTTGATTTTGTTGAGCCTTCCACAATTTCAGGTAAGTTTAAACAAAGTTATATTAAATGAATGTTGTCAAACATTATGGGTTTATTTTGTACGAATATATAAACTGTTTTGTGTCTTTTAGGTCAACAGTTTTGTATCAGGGTATGCCCTTTATTAAAAGATTGAGGTTTGTCATTATAATCTAGAAAAAGTTACCTAAATATAGCAGTACTAATAATAATACTGAAACTAAATTACAAGAAGAGTCCTCATACATTTTCTGAAATTCTTCAAAATATTTTACTGACACCTGTTATCTTTTCTGACAGGTGGATCCTCAAGATATTGTTATGGTATGTCAAGTTGTATATTTAAATAATAGTTTTTTAAAATATTATCAGATAAAAAAAATTTTCTGTCACATTTGGTATTTCAGTTGGTTGTTTCTTGACACATGAAAGCTGCTACCATGTGTGAATTCCCAAAGCAAGAATTTGTTGGTGTTTTGCAGTCTCTTGGGTACGTATTGTTTGATTTATTATTTACTTTTATTTTCTAGATTGAAACCAATATGTTATTGAGTTAATTGTTTCATTTATAAAATTCCATTACCGGATAGATTCACTTGAGAAATTTCGCGAACGGATTCCATTTATGCGTTCTGAGCTCAAATATGATCGTCTATATCATAATTAATACTATAAATGTTGCACATTATGTTTTTTTATCTAATAAATTATATTTTTTTTCCACAAAAGTTTAAGGAGATTTATGGTTTTGCATTTGGCAAGGCAAAGGAGAAGGTATATATACATATAAATAGATATAGGGGTTGTTTGTTTTTCTTTTACTTTTTTTCTCTTTAAGTCCTTTATGGATAATGATATAAAGTGTTGTGTAAGTGCTTAATCCATTAAGTTCATTAAGTAAAAAAGAATGCACTTATGAATATAAAGTTGACCATGATTCCAGGGTCAAAATTCAGTGGCGTTGGATACAGCAACAGGAATGTGGCAATTGTTGTTTGAAGAAAAAGAGTGGTCACTGGTTGATCATTGGTGCCAGTTTTTACAAGTAATCTATAATATTATTATTTTTTCTTTATACGCGAATTAAATGGTTATAAATTATAAATTTGATTGTTTACATTTTACAGGCACGCCATAATAAGGCTATTTCTCGTGACACTTGGTCTCAACTACTTGAATTTGCAAAAGTAAGAAAAAAATGTTGTTTTTTCTTTAATAAGTTTTTATTACCGAAATATTAATTTAATTTATGCACAGAGTGTCAACCCTACACTAACGAATTATGATGCTGAAGGTGCTTGGCCATATCTATGTTCGTCAACCAAGTTTGTTCAGTGGGAGAAACAGAAGAATTCTGTACGGGTACAACTTTTATTTGAACGAAAGGCCATCTAACCCATTTACCAGATTTTGACCCGACCCGTGCGAAGCACGGGCTGAACCTAGTTAAAATCTAAAAATATACAAGATAATAATTCCTTCCCTTTTGGAATGGAATATTTAATGATGCCGACTTAGGTTTTTCACAATCATATTTCACGTTGAATTCATGCATTTATTATCAACTATACTTTGTGTACTTTTTTTTTGAGTAAATTACACGAATGGTCCCTGTGGTTTGGGGTAACTTGCACGCTTGGTCCCTAACTCTTTTTTTTAACTCGGACCGTCCCTGGTTTTTAGTTTTGTTACGCGCTTGGTCCCTCCCACTCATAAAAAGTCTATATTACCCTTATCTAATTCTTTTTTGGTTTTGCTTATTATTTATTAATATTAAATAAAATAAACTATCAATTATTTTAAATTAAAATGACAAATCTGCTATCTTTATCTTTGTTTAAAACTCCAAAATTTCATCCGTAAATCCCAAATCTTTCAAACAAAACGGAGACTCCAAATCTCATCTGCGTCCCGTTGCTACCAACTACCGCCACCATGGAGAAATTTGAATCCATTATTCTGAAATTCCTTAGGGCAAGAGACTTTAGGGTTCAAGATTCGCTCAATATGCTCATCAATTTTCTTTCATGGAGGAAAGATTTCGGAGCCGACTCCATTTTCGAAGAGGAGTTAGAGTTTTAAGAAACCGGTAGCGTATATGAATGGGTATGACAGAGAAGGTCATCCCTTTTCAGTAATTGGAAAAACAGGTTGTGAAATAGCATCTGCAAAGATGAAGACACAGGTGGTTATCGTTGCATCCGACTTCTGATCGGATTTCTCATCCTCTCCCCATCTACAGAGATGAAGACACATGTGGGTATCGCCTTTCTCATCCTTTTCCCATCTTAATGATTTTTCTTCGCCATCGTCTTCGTCGCTTAGATCCAGAGAACAACAGTCATCAGACTTCTGATCGGATTTCTGTGATTCCAATTTCTATGATCGGAGTTTGGCGATTCGAACAGTTCCCTTCGTCTCCATTCCCCGCCCATACCTCTGGTTTCAGACTCGTATGCTTGGATAAATGGGGGACGTCAAATTCTACCAGCCAACAAAACCCCCAAATCTCAAAATAAAGAATTCTCAAAACCAAACACCTCCAGCACAAATCTGAACGTATTCCTCACTTCGAGAAAATCCTCCATCGCGACAATCACTTCTGTTTAGAGATAGAGATCGCCAGATGTTATTCAGTGTTCTTCATTTGTTTTGGAGAAAAGAGATGGAGAGAGGGGGAGGAGAGGGATCACGTAATAGGTGGGTACCGGTGGTGGATGGGAATTTCAGAATGGCACGGTGGTGGTCGGGATCTTAGTAAAAGCAAACGAAAACGAGGGTTGTGAATTGTGATTTCTAGGGTTGGAGTCAAATGGGGGTGGGAGTAATTCAATCTTATTAATTTAAAAATAATAAAAAATAAAGGAAAAATAAAAAGAAATTATTAAGGGCAAAATAGACTTTTTATGTCTGCGAGGGACCAAGCGCACAACAAAACCAAATAATAAGGACCGTCCGAGTTAAAAAAAAGAATTAGGGACCAAGCGTGTAAGTTACCCCATACCACAGGGACCATTTGTGTAATTTACTCTTTTTTTTTTTGAACGGCAAATCTATCATATTCCTACTCCTAAACTACTCCTGAATCCACCTATGTCTCTAGCGAGACTTGAACCCTCAACCTCAAAGAGGGTGGGCGACGCTTTTACCACTTGACCAAGAGGTCATTGTTTGGCTGTGAAATTTTTTAATAGAAAAAAATGTTTGGCTGTATTTAATGTTTGGCTGTGAAATTTTTTATACTTTTTTTTATATACTTAATAGCTCTTTTTTGTTTCCCTTGTATTTAATGTTTGGCTGTGAAATTTTTTATTTCGATTGCAGGTTGTGTCTTGTCATTAGTACAATCATTAAAATCAACACACACAAAAGATAATGTTCAACTATATTTGATTAGACTTTTATAATCATATTTCTCACGCTTATATATGAATTATCGTCGACATGATGCATACTTACGTCCTTTTTATATTAATAGACGATTAGGTGTCAAAATGCTCATATGTATTGTAAAATCATTGTTTTTCCTTGTCATTATTACAATCATTAAATTAAACACACACAAAATTTTGTTTAATTATATTGATTATTTTGTTTCATAATCCATCTCTTGAAGCACTAAAATATAAGTTATGATTCACAAGATGTACTAATTATCAATCATACTTTGTACACTTTATAACTTTTTTTGTTTCACTAGTATTTGATGTTTGGGTGTGAAAATTCTTATTTGGAATGCACGTTGTGTCTTGTCATTAGTACAATCATTAAAATTAACAAACACACAAAATAATGTTCAACTATATTTGATTAGAGTTTTATATTAATATATCCTGTATTTATATATGAATTATCAATGACATGATGCATACTTACATTTTTTTTTTTAAACAGGAAATCTATCCTACTACTTACATCCTTTTATACTTACATCCTTTTATATTAATAGACGAGTAGGTGTCGAAATTCTCATATGGATTATAAAATCATTGGTATGTCTTGTCATCAGTACAATCATTAAATTCAACAAACACATAAAATTTTGTTTAATTATATTTATTTGTTTGCTCGATAATCCATCTCTTGATGTACTAAAATATAAGTTGTCATTCACAAATATTTAGATGTTAAAAAACTAATTTTGATAGTAAAATCATTGTTGTGTCTTGTCATTATAGTGTTTTGCTAAAAAACCTTTTAGGGGGTCTTTGATATTATTTATAAAATCAGTTTATTGACTTATTGACTTTTTGAAAAAGTCGTAAGCTATAAGTAAGGGCCTACTTACTTATTAAAAATTGCTTATTGACATTACTTATAGTGTATTGACTTTTTCAAAAAACCAATAAACTAATAAGCTGATTTTATAAGCACTCCCAAACACCCTCTTAGTATTTGAAAAAGATTTTTGAGAGAAGAGTTTTTTTAAGATGTTACTCCATTTATTTAGTAAACTCCAACCATGTATTCATATTACCCTGATGGCCTAGTGGATAAGGCTTTGGACTCTTTCTCTTCCCCCATAAAGAGGTTCCAAGTTCTAATCACACTCCCTCCCTTTCCCCATAGGGAGTGTTAGGTTTCAATCAGGGGATGGCCACTGGCCACCTCTCTACCCCGTAGGTGATTGACCCGGACCACCCTGCTGCCAGGTGTGCGTGGGCCCCGAGGTTGCTTCATCAGGGTCATCCAAATGATGGGTTGGATGGGGTCCTCGGTTATCAAAAAAAAAAAAATGAATTTTCCATTTGGCTTTTATATTTAATAATAGTTTGGTTTACACTAGTTATATTTAGATATTAAAATTTTATTATTTTTATTGGTTAATCTATTTAATTACAATTATAAAATAAGATTGAATATTTTTCATAAACATTTATATCATTAAAAAATCAACCGCCAAAACTCTCAATATGATAAAATATCAGAGATTCAAAAGACAATGCTATCACATAATATTTTATATTTTTTTGTTTATTTAAATATAAACATCGACGATTGCTATCTTTTATAAATATGACCTATAACAAGTCATTAGAGCATTTACAATAGCAAGTTTTTTAATGATGTTTTTTCGTAAAAAAGCTTTAAATAAAAAAGTTCTACAATAGGAATAGGAGAGCTTTTTCAATTCGATTTCTATGATTCTTTTTATAACTTGTCAATTTACAATTAGTTGAAAACACATGCAACTTACACAATTATTGAAAAATCCCAAAGCATGAGCTTGTTAATATTAACAACCTTTTAGAAAAATGCTTAGATTTTAAAAAGCTCACCCAATAACTTTTTCATTCTTTATGAGTTTTTTGAGATTAAAAAACTCTTTAAAAAGTTTCTATTGTAAATGCTCTTAAAAGCTTAACTGTTGAACATGCCTTTAATACAATCATCAAATTCAGAAAATACATAGAGTCTAACAAAAAACACAATCACAATTACAAAGTATGACAAACTTACTTGTAATGCAAAAATAAAAAAGACCACGGATGGATAAATCACAAACCAAACATGAGGGTATATGTGATTTATCTGAATATGAGTGAGCAATTACCCTTTGTTCCAATCACATCGTTCATTCTCCAATGTCGATCCACCAAATATAAATTTTTTAAAGGTAGAATTTAAACCGTAATACATAATTTCTCTTTTACCACCAACCATACTCGCACTAATTTAACCATTTATCACCTTAATATCATGAACCTAAGTCATAATCCCTGACCCTACCTCAAACCTAAAGCCATGTGTGCTGCACGCAACATAAAACCTGACTTGACGAACATCTTTACTCAAATCGGACCATAAATCCTTTTTTATTTTATAATTTTAGCTCAATTATTTTATTTTGATACATTTTAATTTAAACTTTTTTTATAAATTATCATACCTTTGTGCTGCACGCAATGTGAAACCCGACTCGACCAACATCTTCACTCAAATCGGGTTTTACGTTGTGTTGTACGCAACGTAATACCTGACTCGACATCTTCACTCAAATCGGACTATAAATCCTTTTTATTTATTTATATTTTTTTCTCAATTTTTTTTATTTTTGATACGATTTTATTTTTACCTTTTTTTATAAATTATCATACATTTGTTTTGATATAATTTTAAACTTATTTTTTTATTTACAAAAATATCATTTAAATCTTATTTTAAAATTTAGTTTTTTATGAATTCCTTTTAACATATATTACTTTCTTTTTACCTTTTTATATTGGTTTTAACCATGCTTCATAAGATTTTAGTTTTTTTTTTTAATTTGCTCTCAAACTTTCTTTTGATATATTTAAGCTCATGTATATAAACTGTAAGGGCATGTGAAATTTGGTTTTTTTTATATATTTATTTATACAAACTAAAAATACAAGTATAATTAAACTTAATCTATTACGAATTATATATATTTTTCAAAAATTCGTAAATTTCTGCAACATTGTGTCGATGCAAATTACAACTTCTTTTTATATGATTTTTATTTTTGTATTCTTTTACGAATTCGGATTTATGAATATTTAAAAAAATATTTTTAACAAAATATTTTTTAAATTTGTTTTCTAAAATTATTAGATATTTGTTTTAATTTATTTAAGATTATTAGAACATATAACTTCTTTTCTTATGTTCGTATTTATAAACTAAAAGTACAATCATATGCATGTAAACAAGCCAAGTTGAGTCCAAGCCTATCCAAGGCCGAACTTGACTTGTTTACATGAGGCTCAAGATCGAACACGCGTTTGTTTCGAGCTTATTTTCCATATTTGAGCTTGACTCGTATATGTTTTAACATACTTATGTTCGACTAGGTCTCAACTCGTTTGTTAGACGAGCCAAAATCAACCTAATATCTGCTACGATTAACAATCAAATATCAAACTCATTTATATTTTTTAAGCTTATTAAAAACCTCGTTTATTATTATTTGATTTTGATAACTATTAATTATGATTTAATATTCATTTAATATATAAATTAAAAATAAAATAATATTATATAAATATTCATAGACTTGTTTAGGATAAAAAATCTAATCAAAATCGACAAATTAAATTCGAGCTTAAGATTGTTTAAAAAACTAGCCTAAAACTAAGCTCAAACTTGTTTAACTCGAACTTGAATCAAGTGTTTTACAAATCAATCACATAAGGCTATGGTGTATGCCTTTGGACGTGGGGTGTGTCTCGCCTAGTCTGCATTGGAAATGCAGGTGAGTGAACACTGCCTCCTAGGTGCGTCCATCTTGTTGGCGTTCTCTGGCTGTCTTGTAACATCCGTGTTTTGGGCCTAGGAGTTTTGAGCTTAAACCGACAAATAAAACTTATTTTGTAAATAAAGAAAAAAACAAATGAATAAATAAATCTAATATTTTGCTATATTTTATGTCGTGAATAAATGAGCCAAATATAGTTTTAAAAATCTATTTGTAACCAAATGTGAGAAATTTTGTCATAAGGGACTAAAAGTGTCAATTTGGCCAAACTTACCCTAAGTAGATTTGACTAGTCATGGATTTAGAAAATTAGAAGATATATTAAAGGAATTGAGGTGGAGTTTAAATTAGGTCTAATAATTCCTTGAATTTCATTAAGGACCTAAATTGTGAAGAATTTTAGTGTATGGGACCATTTGTGTCAATTTGGGAAAACTAAGGGTTAGGGTTGACATAGTCATTGACTCAAGAGAAATAAATAATTGTATTTGGGGCATATGTATGAATATAGAGATTTCTAATGAGAATAATGGACTTTTGGGGTGTTGGGTGAAGAAGGACCAAATTATAGGGACTAGTTTTGCCAATTATGAAAGATATCAAGTTTTTGATGGGGGTTTCCCCCATTTCAGCCACAATCACGAAATTTGAGAGGGGAGAAGAGGGAATGGCGATTTTTTTGAGTTCTTGAGTGATTGGAGATTAGTTTTGATGATTTGTTGCAAGCCCTTGAAGATTTCAAGCAATCTAAGGTATAAACTCTTCCTTTTCTAGCTTGTAAACCCATTTTGGGTGGGGTTTTATGTCAAATCCGAAATTGGTAATTGGGGGAGGAAATCCTAGGATCCCAAGTGTTAGTTTATGATTCTAGCTCATGTTTTGATCAACATCCAATCCATGGATGCTCTAGATCCAATTACTTGATTGATTTGGGTGTTATGAACCCTAGAATTTAGGGATTTGATGATTAGTTGGGGAATTTAGAAATTGATGGACGATTATGGTTGTTTTGGATGAGGGGATTCATTTCTAATGATTCCCTAAGGATTCCAACCTTTGATTTGTAGTCTTAAACCTTGAATCACTAGAAAATGAGAATTTGGTGTTGAAATGGGTTTTATTCATGGATTTGATGAATGGATCTTTTGGGTTTAATGGATGAATGAAATATTACATCAAATTGGAAGTATAAGTGGAGTAAGGATCATTTCCTAATGATTCCATGGAATGGAAGAAGGAATCTCCACTTGTAGTTATCAATTGATGGATTGGAATCGGGTATTCCATGGGTTTTAACCATTTGGACCAATGATTGGAATTGGGAATTCCATGAGGCTATATTCTTTAGAGTTGTGTGGGAATGACTCCTTTAGAGGATAAACCTTAGTTAAGAACTTAATTGGGTACTTGATGGTGTTAAGTGTAATGATTGACTTGGAACATAGTTCATGAATCACTTGTTAAGAGATAAAAACATGGATTGTGACTTCCATTGAATTAGGTCATGAACACTTGGATTGGGAGTTGAATACTTAGAAATGAGTTATTAAATGTGCATTTTTATGTATAATTGGTCTTGGGTTGATTTGGAACTTGAATTGGGTCAAAAGGGAGCAAAAATGAGCAAAAACAAAGCTACAGCGTGCAGAACACGACCCGTGTAAAAGGGTCTGTGCAATATGTTGGTCCTGACACGACTCGTGTCAGGGGAGCACGACCCGTGTCAGAGGGTTTTCCATATTTTCATCATTTTTGGAGTTTTAAGCCTTATAGGTTGGGCCTTGGGTACTTGTTTTGATGCCAAACTTTGGGGATGTTTTAGCTAAGATTTTCTTTATATTAGAGAGTCAATGACTTCATTTTGAGATGATGAATGATGGTTCCCTATT
Organism: Cichorium intybus; assembly: GCA_023525715.1. NCBI lineage: Eukaryota > Viridiplantae > Streptophyta > Magnoliopsida > Asterales > Asteraceae > Cichorium > Cichorium intybus. The sequence goes on from CM042013.1 coordinate 47,829,940, forward strand.
TGTTATAAAGAAGTAAGTATAGTACGACTTTTAGATGAATCGAGTATGATACCTTCCATTCTTGTCTTGTAGGAAGGAGATATTTTGTTATGACTTGGAGGTGAGACTAAGGACTTGAGCTAACACTCAACTAAGATGATTTGATGGATGGGATGATGTCTAGGAGCGCCTCCAAATGCATCAAACCTTGTGTGGAGTTATTATTGACTCGTCAGTTGACCTTGGGTGAGTTTACCAGGAGTATACATCCTTACAACTATCTTTTGTGTGTGTTGTCAATTACTTTTCATGCATGATATTATGTGCAATGTGTTATATGATTACTACTTGTGTATTGCATGAAAATGAGTTTTCTAAAGATGTTTTCAAATAAAGATGATGATGATGTTTTGAAAGATGTTTGAGCATCCTTATTGTGCATTGCATTGCATATAGGATGGGATTGACCGAGTGAACCTTATGATGACCTTAAAGATGTTTAATGATGTTTGGCTGAAATAGCCACCTTTATGATGTTATACCCATGTGGAGGGCCTTTTGGGCTGGATAGCCACCCTCAATGATGTCTTGGGATTGTTTTCGACAATAGGAAACCGCATGAGGGAGTTGCTAACCTTCATGGGACTAGTGTGATGGCCACTAGTTATAGTTTAACCTATACGGGGATCGATTGATATGCTTTGTGTGTGTCATTTGTGAACTTAGGTAGGTGCCATTGAGGTGAGTTGAACTTTTATGAGATGGACGTGGGTTTGGGATAGTTGCATCATGCATTGCATTTGCATATCATAACTATCTATTTTGAGTAAATCCTTATGATGTTTTAAATAACTTTTGAAGTGTGTTTCAAATCTATTTTTGGGGGTTGTCCCGAGTGTGGTAGTTCACTGCCCACTCGAAATGGGTCAACCTCGGGTAAGCTCACTAGGCATTTCAATTGCCTAACTTATTTTGATGTGTACTCAGGTTGAGGAGCTTTAGATGACTTAGAAGAGCTGGATGTTTAGAAGGCCATGATTTATGTGGTATCATTTAAGCTGTGTAATGGTATTTGAATTGTTACAACCTCGCTATTTTATAAACTAAAATGTTTTATCTAAAATGGGACCAAATGATGTTTTCCGCAACTTAAACGTAAATTATTTCTCATTAAACCTCATTTGTTTTAAAATGGTTTCGAAAGATTGAAAAAGAAGTTAAAAGTTTGAGTCTAAAACTCATGTAACTCACGAGACAATTTTTGTCTTACGTATTCTATGTTTTGCCATGTATTCCAGGTCAATATAAATTGCTATCAATGGGATGAAGTTTAGCTGGAGTGGAGCTTAAGTTAGCTCCTATATTGGACTCAAAGTTAAATCCTTTCTTGCTTACTATGGTTAGCTTGATCTGAATTTGTACACCCACTGTTTTAATCATTTAAATTATTGGTTTTTGATAAACCGTATTTTTGTAATCATGTATTTATACGAAAAACCATAGTATTTGCAAACAGTAGAAATGGGGTGTCACAACATCGGCTAGAACCCATCCCCCAACAAGATCTTGGTGTACTATTCATGGATCTAACCTAGTGTTAAAATAATGAAAAGAAAACCTAGATTATTATAATGAAATAAAATCAAACTTAAACATCATACCAAGATACACTCCTTTGAAGATCACCTAGCTCATTCTTCTCCTTCATCACTCTCTTCCTCCCTCTCTTGCTCTCGGCCAAACCCGCCACCACGACCATCAACCTTCAAGTTCCAATTCCAAGTTCATTTCACAAGTTTAAGTAGTAAGTTGCACTCATCTTTTGATTCTATACTACATAACACAAGTTTTACACCTTTTACACACACTAACATCCATCAAAATCCATTGGATATTAGATTTGTCTAAGGGTCTTTGAGTTCCAAACTTCATCATCTTCAAAGATCTTGCAAGTATCCTTGGTAAGTTATGATCATCTAGTGATTTAAGTTCTAAATACTTTCATATACTCTTTTACACACACATACTCACGAAAATCCATTGGATAATAGCTCTGTCCAAGGGTCCTCCGGGTCTTAGAACCAAAATCTTCAACCTTCTTCCAAGGAATCTTAAGATCCACACCCAAGGTGAGTTCATACCCCTCATTTTCATCTTTTCAAACCTTTTTGGGGGAGAATACAAGTTCTTTAACTATAAATGTTGTTTATTTCAAGTATATATATTTTTAAATGTTATATATGTTGATTTACACAAGTTTATAAAGTTAGTATTTGGGTAAAAATACATTTGACATGAAATATGGATAGATCTTTGTAAGATGTTCATAATGATACATAATATGTTTGTATAAAAGTTACTAAACTATAATTAAAGTGTGTAAAAATGTTAGATCTTGAACAAAATGTTATAAATATGAGTTTGACATGAAATATGAGTAGATCCATGTATTATGAACACTTTGACATTTTAAGTTGTGTAAAAGTTACTAAACTACAAATAAAGTGTACAAAAATACTAGATCTTGAATAAAAACGTTATAAAAACGAAAACTAGTAAAAACTACGTTTTTATAAATAAAGGCATTATTTTCTAGCAAAAATGGTTATAATCAAGATATTACACTATTTTTGTGAGAAATATCTCAAAAGATAATATTTATAATCTTTGAACAAGTTATTTCGCTATCGTTCGTAAAAATAAGGTTATTACGACGCAATTACTAAAAATAGACTATTATTGGAATGGTTTATGAACAAAAGGTTACTATGACATTTAAACATGACAAAAATAATTATATAAAAATATATAATTATTATACTATACTATATTATCATGGGAAAAATGATAATGGACTATTACAAGAGTTTTTATATACAAATCGTACGTAAACAAGTTGATTGGAATACATACATTTTTGTGAGATGAATCTTCACAGTACTTTTATAAGTACCTACTATAAGTCCTGAACATTTATATAACCAGAGTCTCGGTAAGAGAGCACGATATTTGAGTATAGATCTATACGGGGCTTGACAACCCCGCACCTGAGCTGCTAGCTACAGCTTGACCGGCAGGTCTGAGGTGTCCAAATGTCTAACATTCCGACGCCTGAAGAACGTCGCAGCAGGCCAACTAGTCACAGTATGGTTATATGGTATCTCACATGGGAAAATAATCAACTTAATATTTTTATAAATTGTTTACGTGGAAACACACATTTCAAAGAAAGTACACTACAGTTTACATATTACATTTTAGTCTTTGGGATTTAAAGACTTGGAACATTTTATGAGAAAATATTGGATTTTCTTGGTTTTCAACACTATCGTTTACAAACAAAGGACTTTTCCTATACAAAAATCTTATGAACTCACCAACTTAATTGTTGACACTTTTTCAACTACTTGTATTCTCAGGAAATTGATAAGGTAAACCACAGCGCGATTCGAAGAGACGTTACGACGCCGTTTTTGTTAATTTTGAAATCATTTGTAATTGTGAATGAAACATGCAACTTTTTAAACGATGTAACTTTTGCAATTATTTAATGATGGTTGTGTACTTGGATTCCACTATTGTGTAACTTTGTTATGATATTGTTCATGAAGTCATCCACCCTTAAACTATTCCGTCAATACGGTTTGAGGGTGTGACAAACACCTTGGAACGTGAAGGAATCTTTTTTTGGCCAATAAAAAATACAATTTTTTTTAATTACCAAAAAATGTGATGTGAAAAATTAAAAAATAAGACCTAACACTTTCGGACATTTCTTTGGGTGTATTCTGAGAATGTGCTGATGACATGACGGTAGTTTTGGTTGTGTTAGGAGTTGTCCCCGTATTCCTAAAAGTTCTTCGACTTCCTTAAAATCCTAACTAGCTGTACACAAAATTTTGATATCATCTTGCAGATTCTATTTAACAACCTAAAATACATTGACTTGCAATTTACAACACACCATTTATACAAACATTTGCGACAACATCAACATAATGTACAAAACTTAAAAGCAAATTATAAGCTTTCCATCCAACAAATAAAAAATCAAATTAAACCATAACCACCCAAACAACTCCGGCTCACTGCAACACCTCCTCATCGCCGGTAACCACCGCCAAAAGAGAAAACTTCACACGCAACGATATCTTACTCTTCTCAACCACAAGCCTCGCACCCGACACAACCCAATAACCCGGCAAATCCTGAGGCCCTCTCGTCAACTCCGTCGTATCAACAAACCTCAAAAGCTTCTTTCCGTGAGCCGACACCGGCGGTCCACCAGGTAACGCCGAATTCATGTTCACCACTGTCGGATCCGGCGGTGGTCTCTGACCGGTCGAAAACCTAGCCGAGATCAAGGTCGAGACGATCCCTGATTTCTGTGTGAGAACCGGTGAGCCGTCCCATTCCGGTTGTCTGACCACCGTTGCCCCCACCACTTTCGCGAACCGGAGACGTAAGAAGAGAACACGTTTTACACCGGAATCGCCAACTTCGAACTCGGCACCGGTAACAATGGAGTGTTCGTCGTCGGATTCCACTGGAGCACTGTATACGTGTGAGAAACTTTTCCATTGCACCTTCTCGAGGTACCTTCTGTCCTTAGGGTTTGTAGACGAGTTAGGGTTTGGTTCGTGTATGAGTTTGAAGCTTTTGGGTATGGATGAAAGATGCTGTAAATGGATCGCTAAACAATCGTTCCGTTTCCCTTCTAAATAAAGCCGAAGGCCTGTTACCGGCGTGTCTCCGACATCCACCTGATTAGTGTTAACATAGAGCTTCGGACCCAAAAATCTGAATTGTAATGCTGCGTTGTGTTGTTTCCCTTCGGGACCCACCGCCAGCTCACCAAACTCCGGTGCCCATCTTGTCGGAAGCTGAAACTCTAAAAACTGCTGAAGTTCTTCAATCGGTGGCTTATCTGCATAAAGAAGACAATATTAAACAAATTGAATTATAGGCGTGGTCTAAAGGGTATTTTAGGTATTTGACTGTGTTGTGTATTTATCAAGAGTTGGTACTTTAATTGGATGGATTTTAATAGAAAGACGATGTACAAGTTTTTGCTTACAACGTATATAAAGATTAATGGCGTGAGTCAAGAATCCGTTGCCATCTATTCCGCTCAATAACGATGTGATTGGAACAAAAAACATTGAGATGACTTCGGGTTCAAGTTGAACCGTTTGACACCATGTGCGATGGTCAATGTTTTTACCGTAGCTTCCCCCTCTCCTCCTCCAAAAAAGAGTTATATCCTACAATATTACAAAGGCTCCGTTTATTACATACATATGACATGACATGACATGACAGCTTGTACTGCATTTTTCTTGGACCGAGACAGTGATATATGTCAGTGAGACAAAATTTGCAATTTTTGTCCAAACCAAAAAAATGGGATATGGATTCGGTCTCAATCTTTTATCAGTGTAAAAGACGTGAATACCATGTTCATGGAAAAAAGCTCCTATAGGAAATCTTGGACAAGTGTTGCAAAATACAAGGTAGCAAAGCTCTAACCTCAACCGGAGGATCCAAGTTTATCAAGCCATAGTCGTTCCTTTCAAGCTGAAATGGAAAAGAGTAATATAAGATCAAACGTTTCACAAATGTTTGATAGTCTATCTTATTATTTAATATAACCTAAACCAATAATCTCTCAATCAACTTAAAACTTATAAGAGGATCAAACTTGTCATTCTCTATCCATGTGGGGAGAGTTGTTATAAACTCTTCCAATTCAAATATTTTTTCACTTTTTTATATATGTGGGACCGGCTAATAACATACATGTTCTTTAAATGGGATAAAAGTTTAAAAACGAGTAGGTATATGTTCTTGAGTTTTTTTTAGAAGGGGAATGGAAGGAAAGAAAGGGGAATCGGTGAAGCAAGTAAAATGTATTATGTCAAAAAAAAGAAAAAAGGAAAAGATGTTACAACCAGCTCTGAATCATTGGTCTTTCTTGGGTTATTGGTGTGTTGTCCACTAAATCTCTTTTCCACTACATCTTTTAGCTTGTTTCGAACGTCATCCAATGAGAGAGTTGATGAATGTTGTTGCTTCATATAGACAACGTCTTTTCCTCCCATTTTTACACCCGAAATCACATGGGTACCAAACCTCTCGATAAACCTAAACAATAAAAAGAAAATTGTCACATTTAAAATAGATAACAGACAAGACAGAACAAACCAGTGTGACGACACACTATGATAGACCGATGCCAATGAGACAAAAATTACATTTTGTTATCTCAAAAGACCGATCAAGATGTGACAATTTTTGTAAGACGTTGAAGTCTCCATCTATTGTCAAAAGACAGAAATGCCCTCCTAATTTTAAAAAATACAAACTAAAAACCAAGTTTGTCACGTTTAAAATATATACCAGTCAAGACTATACAGACCAGTGACACTCCAATGATACTGTGGCACACCGATGTGAATGAAACAAAAATTACATTTTATTGTCTCAAAAGACCTAAAAAGATGTGACATTTTTTGTAAAAAAAGTTGGAAAGAGTCTCCATCTATTGTCAAAAGACAAGAATGCCCTCTTATCTTACCATTGAGAGTAGCCCTAGAAAATTAGTTGTGAGAGTTGCAATTTTTGCTTACTTGGCCAATGCTGCAGGTTCCCATGTGGAGGGAACAGCGTTCTTGACGTGATCACGTAATGCAATTTGGGATTTTTCAAGCGTGATATTGTAAAGTGTGATGAAGACGCCGTCTAAAGCGAGGGATTTTGTATTTGCAGCATCTTTCTGCCAAGATCCGGTGAACTCAAATGCGGCATTCAATTGGCCGGTCGGAATTCTGCCGGAAAGTGATACATCTTGGTTAAACTGTTCCGACATCTACATGAACAAGAAAATATATGTTAATTTGAAAAATCAAAGAGCCCATGGATTCCGATCAACCAAATACGTTTCAACCCGTACAGTCGTACATCTATAATCGAAATTCATTCGACAAACCAAGAGAAAAGTATGATCATATTTAATCGGATATTATGTGGATTACCTGCTGAAAAGAGAGAATATCTGAGCTGAATCGCATCCTTTCGCCTTTATCACAATTAATCGCTTTTGATACGTTTTGAATCAAAATCCCACCTGGAATCAGTATATCCCTAACTTGTTCATCATCTATACCGATCAATCTCGATTCCGGCGACTTCCCTTTACAGTATTTTAACCTTAAATCCACAGTTATGTCATACCCTAACCCAATTGAACCGATCGCTGTCTCCGCCGCTGTCTTCAGCCGTAACGCCACCTCCTTACTACTACTACCCATCAAATTTGATAGTGTAAACCACCGCAAAATTAGGCGAATCCGCGGAAGTTTGCCCTTGATTTTGTTCTTCTTTCACCTGCTACGGTTTGAATCGGAAGCAGTCAACTCAATTTCTTGGTGTTTTGTTGACTGCGAATTAAATAATGTTTTAGGTTCGAAATGATGAAATGGGTCGTCAGATTTCACATCGTGGCTGTATTTTATTCGATAAATTGTCGCGTGAATTGTTTGTAGAATGCGCGGAATCTTGGGTTATGGAGATTAAGTCAATATAGAAATGCTATAATTGGTTTCAAGAAAAGCGCCAAAGGTCAAAGAGAGTTGGTTGTTTTTGACGCCGCCCGTCGCCGGCGTAAAGACAACGTTTATTGGTAGTTGGAGATTCCATTTTTTTTTTTTTTTCATTTTCCATATAAAAAGTGAATTTTGGTTTTTATATTTATTTTGGTACTTATATTTTAAATATTTGTTGATTTTTGCATATTGATTTTTGTTCTCAACATATTTCTTTTTTTATTTATGATATTTCTTTTTATCCTTTTTCGGTTTTTCATTTCACTCTTCTATCTACTACTTCTGTTCTTGGAAATTCTCTTTTCATAAGGCTGCACGAAGTGGAGGGGTAAAACTACGGTGGCATCAAACGTGGCACCCTTTGCCGGCGGCGAACACTGCGTCGTGGGTGCGGCATCGGGTGGACGACAAGCTTGAGCGGTAGTACCTTGTTGCTGTCTCTCTCTTCTCCCTCTCTTTCATCTCTCTCTCTCTCTCTCTCTCTCTCTCTCTCTCTCTCTCTCTCTCTCTCTCTCTCTCTTCTCCCTTACCGCCAACAACCACCAACACCACTCTGGTGTCTCTCTTCTCCGGCGGTAAGTGATAACGCCTAGTAATATCAAGTATTTTAGGCGTTATTTAGCCGTGTTTTAGTTAATTTATCTTTATTAATTGGCTAATATCACTTACTTTTGTGCCAAAGTGCTTGAAAATGTTTTTAGTGTAAATGCAGGGGTTTTTAGTGCAATTCTGGAGAAGTTACGGAGCAAAACGGACAAGAAAAAAAAGTCATCAGACATTAGCGTCGCTAACTTTTATGGTTAGCGTCGCTAATGTTCGCAGGAGGGAAAAATTCAGATTCAAAATTCGAAAGCGCACGAGGAATCTTCTGGAAGCACATATTAGCGACGCTAATTTCCACATTAGCGACGCTAATGTCAAAAATCATAAAATCTCCGTTTTTAACTTTTAAACTCCTAAAAGTCGGGATAAGGCAACACGCGCGACGCGGGAAAGACAATGCCGCGACGCGGAAACCCTAATTTCGCACCATTATAAATACCGGAGTCCCGTCTGACTTTTCACTCATCCCGGGACGCGAAGGAGGGATCCGAAGGCACTATTTCGTCAGTTTTTCAGTGGGAATCAATATTTTGGTTAGTAATTTGTTTTTTCTATTGTTTTATCAACTCGGTAATGAGGTATTCCGCAATCGGGATTTCCCTCGATTACTCGATGTTCGTTTAGAATTGTAGTTTCTGATTTCAGTAGTAAATGCTTGGTATTTTAGATCTGATTTGATTGTTTGGATAGTGGTTTGATTTGGATTTATAAAAAGTTAATCATTCGGTTTATGGTTTAGTTGCAATTTTCGGTATTTTGGATGTTTGAATGCTTGTTGATGTGTTTGGAACTGTTGTTGCTTCTGGATTTTGGACTTAGTTTCTGATTTCAGAAAGTAACATTAGTCTAGGATTTGGTTTGGTTTAGTTAGTTCATGTTTGATTTGGTTTTTGGCATTGGTCTTGGAATTGTGTTTTTAGTTGGTTTTTGGAAAAGTAGAAGCAATACCGCTGACTGTAGAGTAACACTATAGTTGGTATACTATCGTCTTGTCCTAACCACGTAACTCCTGCGGATCGACCCTGACTACCACTGTACTAGTGTGTGTTAGGTATTTTTCTCTTATTTTTGACCGCACGACGACCTAGGCGTGTCAAATTTTGGCGCCGTTGCCGGGGAGTTATGCGCTTCAGATAGACGATCAGTAGGGTTGTTTCTTTTGATGTTTGATTTTAGTTTGTGATTTTGGTATGTGTACGTCTTTATAATGGGCGATTACATATACCCGGATCAATATTTTGAGTATTATGAAAATCCGGCCGACACCTATTACGAGGATGATTGCTACAATGGATCACCCGATGACAATGGATGACGGACCGAGGAGTCATCTCAACCTGAAAATTCTGCAACTTGGGCCCAACTTTGTTGGATTAAGTGTCTAAGCCATGACTAATAATTTGTATTTACCTAATTAATAGAAGCAAAGTCCATTTGGGTTGCCCTCATAGCTGGAGGTTTGGTAGAAAGTTCGGTAGAGAGAAATGTTGGTTTATTATGGATTAATAAATCAATAGAAATAAAAGATATAGTTTGTTAATATATTAAAGTGATAATATATTAATTAGAAACTATATTGATTGATTAATAATTAATCAGGAATTAATTGGATTAATTTCTGTGGCATTAATTAGATTAATCAGGAAGTCAGGGATTAAAGTCGTACAAATTCAATAGTTGAATTGCGGCGCGCGGCGCGCCAATGTAAAGTCCGCGACGCGCGTACATATTCGTACAAATTCAATAGTTGAATTGCGGCGCGCGGCGCGCCAATGTAAAGGCCGCGACGCGCGTACGTATAATCCGGAAAATGGCTGACGACTAGGGTTTCTTGTTTCCCTATAAATAGGGAACCCTAGGCCTCATTATGATTGCTCATTCCATAATTCTCTTTGGAATTTTCGTCCACCCTCTGGCTCCCTGGGTGTGATCTCATTTGAGGCATGACACTTGTGTTGCTTAGCTTCAAGATTAAAACTAAAGGTTAGTTTTTCTGATTTATTCTTTTAGTTAATTTTTGTTTGGCCTTTAGGAATTAGTTACATGTTCAATGTAAGAAAACATAGATCTTTTCTAGGTTGCATGTGAACTTAGGTTATTTAGTTCATGGTTGCGGAAAACCTTTCAGTGGTATCAGAGCATTTGGTTGTTTTCTTATTGAATGGCTGTAATAGTTTTCCTAATCAGGGTTTAAAGTTTATAAATCCTTTGGGCCTGATTTCGATTTTGGGGTTTAGGGTTTTTGAAACCCTAGCCCCTCCCCCCTTCTTTTTCGATTTTCCTGGTTAGGGTTTTAGGAGGTTCTCTATTTTTGGTAACTTTAATTGGTTAATTAAATGGATAACCTTAAACCCAGTTTGTTTGAATTCGATAATTAGGGGTTTAAGATAGGTTTAAATTGATTTGATTAATTTGGAAAAACCTATCTACATTTGAATTAATTTAATTAATTGTTTAATTAAAAGATAATTCAAGGGATTTAATTTAATTTTGATTTAATGGTTAAATTTCGAAAATTAAAGGATAAATCCTAAAATATTTTAAAAAGGTTTAAAATATCTAGATTTAATTAATTTAATTAATAGTTTAATTAAAAGATAAATTAAATCAAATTAAAGGTTTAATTTAATTTGAAATTTAATAGTTAAATTTCAGGAAATTAAAAGATAAACCAAGAATATTTTAAAAGATTTAAAATACATCTTATTTATATTATTAAAGGTTAATACTATATGTATAAAATAAATTGGTTAGTCAAATCATTAGTAGGCCTCATTCACGAAGCTGGTCTATAAAGTGGGTATAAGGAGACTGCTTATAAAATGGCGGTCTAATGTGTGTTCACTCTCACCCACCGCTCGCCTGATCAGTGGAGGGTCGTTAGCCGAACAGTTTTGATAGGACCGCTTAATCATTAAAAGTATAATGATGAAAGTACTAGAACCCGTACAAGAATTCCCAATCTAGTTACTTTAGAAAAAATGTGAATTTGATGCTAACCCATGAAGTTGCACATTGCACTTTATGAAACGTTAGTGGAGCGTGTGTGGGTTACCGACACACCAATGGGGGTTCATAAAGAGTGGCAATGGGTTTCTCGGGTGTTATCATTGTTGATGGAGCGCGTGTGGTTAACCGGCACATCAATTTGAGATGATAATGGACCCCGAGAGTACCAAGCTAATTTGCATGGTTATTCACACCTGGTTTGTGATCCTCGGCATCCCAGTCACAAACGGTGGGGCATATCCGATATTAAACATGCCATTGAACAGTTCAATGAATCTCACAGATCTATGAATTTCATAACACTGAAATAGATAAAAGTTATCTACCTTAATGACCACTGTGTTGTGACTACGGCATCCCTCTTCACAGCATAGTTGGGGTATTTTGGATCCTAGCCTTGTTAAATAATGTATATTGGGTAATTATTTAAAAGGATGAATTAAACGAATAAATTCAAATTTTATATATGTCTGAAGAAAGTGTCATTCTCCTCCTTCCCCTCCTTCACCCATTTCTGAGAGCTTCAGAAAAACACCCGTTAAATATGATAAGGCTGACTGGCCTGAACTATGTGATATGGTTTTGCAATTAGAGAATAGTTCTTAGTTTTGCTGGCAAACCATATCCGACTGAGTGTCCGCTCCCATACATGACATCACACAGCAGCTTGTGATGAGCATGACTCCTTGACTATTGAGTCCAAGGAAGTTCGTTGCATTATGCTATTGATCATTGACCCCGAGTTCCGCAGGGATTTAGAATTCCTGGGGTCTGATAAGTTAGCACAGCTAGTTCAGGAAAGGTTCCGTGAACTGGTTGAAAAAAGGGAATGAACTAGGATCTTCAAAGAGCTTGAAGTTGCAAGCTAGAAGGAAGTAGCACCATTTTGCGTGTTCCCGAGATTGAGGGATACATAGGCAAACAATATAAAACTAGTTTCCCTTTGTGATCGGGAGTTAAGCATTGGCTCAACTCGCTGATATGTTCATCCAGATGAACAGAAAGGGTAACCGGATAAGACAATCGTGGAAGTGCATTCAATGTCGACTCTGTATGAATCGTTCATGGAGAAGCATAGTTCCATTAATTCAGCTGCTTCAGGATTGAGTCCAGTATTAAGGTGCATCAAGAAATGATCCAGATCGTCTGGACCGATTGTTCGATGTTTCAAACTGGGAATCCACAAGGTGGGACACAGTCACGGAAATATTGGAAAAATGCTCTAAAGCCAAACCGTTTGGCAAACTCAGTAATATCTTAAAACTCAGAATACCTGATCCTCATTTCCTTGATACAGGATGTGTTTCACACATTTGCTCTGTATGCACGAAATCTGGAGGATGCGGGATGGTGTCGCACAGGAGCATATTCGGATTGGATCTGGAGCTCGTGTGGTTTTTGAGTTAAGCTAGATATTTGTTCTTGTTATTAGTTTATAGATACATACGACATGGATTCGCATAGTACATTGTTCTGAGGATAATTCTGGTTTAATGAATATTTTTTTTTAAAATGGTTGTTTTAATTGTCCTCGAAATGTTGTGTGAATGTGTTGTTGACGTAAATGGTAATAACTTGAATGTTGATACATCCAATGGAATTAGATTTGTAAATTGTGTTCTTTATGATTGTTAAAGTGAATTTTATGAGAATCACTTCAACCAAAGGTCCAGTTGGACAGGACTTTGGAATCATTTGACTTAGAGTCACATGATGAATTGAGTGCTTAATAAAATTAATTGTGGCAAGAAAGGAATCACCCAAAGATCCAATGGATAGGATTTTGGAATCAGTTGACTTGGAGTCAGGTGATGATTGCATGTCTTGAACAATATTAACAAAGTCATAAATTTACATAGAGATGTAAAGGTATTAAGATTTTGAGCGACAGACACATAAGTTACTGTGTATTGCTCGAATCTTCGAACAGGATACGATTATTTATGCTTCGAAATATTTGCCAAATAGTTTGACAAATATGGCTTCGTTTATCGGAATAAGCGATTGATTGGAACCTTGAAGTGTTCAAGGATTTCAAAGGAAGTATAAGATCAACAGAACCTGAGTAACAACATAGACTGAGAAAATGTTTCACAGTTTATCCTCTTCCAAGAACACTAATGGTTATAATGTGTCTTAGGGAAGATGATGGAGCATTGATCGAAATAGTTTTGATCCTCGGTGTATAAGATACACTAGATACATTTCCGACTAATATTTCAATGAATTGAATATTCAACCAGTCAGACCGCAGAAGCCATATTCCGACCACATCTTAGACTAAGTAGGTTATGTTGACACTGTCTGAAATGTAAAGCTGGGATCATCCCACTAGTACATAGAAAGTCCAGGGTCATGTAGCATTCGTTTGAATCTCATGACAAGCCTGAAACTAATCAGCAATGTCGTTTCATTGGCCACTCCGGTTATCCTTTGAAAGAAGAGTATTTTTAGAAAGAACTCAAGTTCTAAGAAAACAGTGGGAGTAAGAATAATTCTGAATGAGTTCAGGGCTTAGCCAAGTGAAAGAACCTTTAGTCACCACTGGGACTTGACCAGGAATTAGATTCCTGTTAAACCTGACATACCCTCTCTTTGCTTGACCAGTGGTTAATGTCACTGTCATAAGGAGTTATGATTTGGGTGATATACCGGGTAGTGGTAAAACACTAAAGATGGTACGGATAAGTAATCCGACTGCTGGAAGCATTGGTGAGCCCAGTTGCTGCCAAATAAAAGAACCTTACCGCGAGACACAGTCTATGTGACAGTTTGATTGATCTTTACAACTGGTCTAGGAACCAGTGGGATTAATTGAATCATCAAAAGAAGGGAACATAGAAATGTACTTACAGAACATCTGGTTGAATGAGTCATCACTTGGAGTCAAGCAATTGATTCTGAGAGAAACACTCTCAATAGAAGATGTAATCCGAGAGGATTCTGCGTGGCATATTGTGAGTCGTTAGTGGAGCGTGTGTGGTTTACCGGCACACTAATATGGACTCACATAGAGCATGCCATTACAAAAGGTACATGGCTCTGGGATTCGTCCCATGGGCATCTCGCAAGAAAGGATAATCGGATTCTCAAAATAGGCCAAAAGGTTTGGATTTTGTGAATAGCATGAAAGATTTCCTTTAATATGTCGGAAATGTTTTGATTTCGGTTTCGCAAAATGTGCCATAAGTTCTGGATTTTGTGAATAGTCCGAAAGAGTCATATAACGGTGTCAAAGCCAGTGGGAGTATCGTTGTTATCTGCTATCATTGTATGTGGGTTACATACTGGTTCTAGGAAACGTCTCTTATCATTACAAAGTGTAATGACTTGGTGTTAAGAAACGGTTCGCTATGAAAGACTTTAAGAGATACAACATATTCAGGTGGTTGTGAACATCTATTAGATAGATCAGAATTATGCCAATGTGATCTTGATGAGATTCAAGATGCATAACCCAAGGAAAGGAGTTTCCTGTCATTGCAAAGTGCAATGAATTGGCCTGAAAGAAACAAAGAAGGTGCAACATATTTACATAGTTCATAGACATCTATCAGATAGATGAGACTGACAGTATTGACTTAGCCGTTGAGAATATGATCTTGATGGGATTCAAGATGCATAAGAAAGAGTCCCCGAAAAGAAATGGTTTCCGGAAATCATGACACAAGGATTATTGGTAATCTTAGGATTCCGAAAGGGCTTGGAATGAGATTACATCAGGTTCCTCGAGCCTCTTGAACAAATCAGAAGTTTTATGAACATATCCTGATGACTTAATGCTTAGAGCATTGTAAGTTGGATTCAGGATATTGCCTGGCTGAGAATACTGAATGGATTTTTTGAACAGACGTGAAAAATCATTGGGAAATGATTAGGGTGATTGATTTGAAAGGGTTTTCAAATCGGTAATTGTTTACACCAGAACGTGGTGCTGTAGGACTTCATGGTTAAAGAATTTAGTTGGTTTCTGATAGAGTGCGTGTGGTTCACCGGCACATCATGACGCCTCGAAATTGTCTTAGGGTGTAGTCATGGAGACTAAAGACCCGAGAACCATGGGCAATCACGGTTCACATCACCGGAATGGAGTTGTGAGAGAGAATGACAGAATGACAAATTGAGATATCATCGGAAGAGTATCCGATAGGATCATCTGCAATGAAGTGTATAAGTGTTAGACACTTGGACACATAGAAAGAGTGAAAAGGTCATAGACATATATATAAAAGGCTTGAATTGAAAGTTTAAAAAAGAATAAGAAACCGATAATAGTTATGATAAATCCGACTTGGTGATTACCTCGTGGAGACTTGGTAATAAGCAGGAGTAGCTGTCAGTCAGATTTTATGTTTCGCTTTTGCATGTTTACTTCCTGAATAATTGGATTATTCAAACATCCACAGTCGTTCATACTCTTAGGGAGTAAGTATGAAGGAAGACTGTCATGAATTGGTTTGTAGATTGTCTAAGGAGTTAGACATAGCAATAAGATTGCTGCAACGTTCATGAGTACTTGGAAATGGAGATTTGAGTATTGGATAAACCCACGCTCAATAGATTGCTTCATGGATTACATCACGAGCAATGTTGAGACGATAATATCTTATGGTCTTGAAGTGGAGAGATATGAGTTATAATTTGCAAGGCGGTTGTTCATTGATAGTACGAAAACGCATCGGTAACTCGATGTTATAAAACGTGCTGTTGTGAGTGATTTGTCGGGTAAAAGATATAACATATTAGTCAAAGCTTATTCATCCCTTGACCCAGACGGGAAACAGATATCTGTTGGCCACTCGATGATTTTGAAGTTGACTGAAGTGCTAGCCAGCCAGGACTAAATTGATTCGTTCAATTAGAAGTCTAAAAGTCATAAGCAAAATCGGAAATCGGGAAACTGTAACACCCCAACTTTTACACAAATTTTTTTTTAAACTTATATTACAAATATTTAATCATGCAAACCACTTAAGTTTTTACAAACGGGGTATCACAAATTTGCATCATAACCACAGTTCAAACCTGTTATTTTACATTTTGTACAACAGAAGCTACGGTCCCACACCCGACCCTTCTAACGTCCTTCCTGCTTACCTGAGTACATAGCATTTTAAAAACAATACGTGAGACATAATGTCTCGTGAGCATTATGGGTTTAGACCCAAAACAATTTTCCAATAATAATTTTACTATTTAATTTTTTTTTCCAATATTTTATTTCCTATGAGCGCACCCATAGGTATTCCTTATTTTGTGACGGTACATTCCTACGAGCGCACCCGTAGGTTTTATACGAGATGCACCCGTATAACTACTTCCCCAATAGCATGAAACAGATTCATCTATCAAGGTAAGACAACTACTTCGCGACGGGAGGTACCATCCCAGTAGTGTCTTATTGCCACCCCTACCGCAGCAGGCAGTGGTCTTTATCCGGATACTAAGCAACTTATCATCATGGGCCAATCACATTATTAGTTTACTGTATTTCTGATTTTTCTTTCTTTATACATTAATCATATTTTTCAGAAAATACTTTTAAATCCATAAAACCACTTTGACTCCAAAACATTTTAAATAAAATTCATTTTTGCTATGTACTTCAAAAATCCACATAACACTCACCTCAAATCACCTAGGAGTTATTTAGCTTCCTGAACTCCTTTTCCTTTCGCTTGGTTATTGGTATTTGAACCACCACCTATTATATTCAAAATATACATTTATATTCAATTCATATATAACAACTAACTTTACAGCACAAGAGTGCCATACTACGCAACTACGGGTTATAATTAGACTAAAACTCTCATTATAACAACTTCCTTTAGTTTGTAAATTTTTCCGAAATACGCGTATTTTACTACAGTACCCTCGGGAAGTCATATTTCGGTTTCGACAATTTTCTACAAAGTTTTGAGTCGTAATAGACCTATGTTTAAAATTTGGGGTCAAACGGACAAGTTTTGGACCAAAACTCAAAATTGAAAAATCACTTGAGACTCTGCATGTTCTGCTGGCGCCGCCTCGCGACTCGACCAAGGGTCTCATCACGACTCGAAGGCTGCCCGCCTCGCGACTCGACCAAGGGACTGGTCACGACTCGAAGACCGCAAGCTTCGCGACTCGACCAAGTGTCTGGTCACGACTCGAAGACTGCAAGCTTCGCGACTCGACCAAGGGCATCGTCGCGTCGCGATCGCTGCTGGTACAGACCAGAATGTCCGATTTTTTTGTGCTGCAGTCCCCTGTTTTGGTCCATTAAGTCCTTAATACTTATCCTAACCAATTTATATCATTCTATGACTAAAACCTTTAGTTTACATCAGGTTTTAACCCATAGAAACAACTAATTCCTACTTCAATTTCATAGAATCCCGTTTTTAGCATTTTACACCCAAAAACACCAATTTTCGAAATTAATCGCTTGGGAATGTCTTAATACATCTCAAGTGATTCCTAAGACTTAATGAAAACACTGAAATCAGTTTTGAATCTCATGAACCCGTGGGTAGAGTTCATAAGCTCAAAATCCTAATTTTGACAATTCCACAACACCCTTGAGATTTGTGTATTTGTTGAGTGATTTGAACTTGTTTAGATTGAAAGAATCATAGGAACAACTTGGATCATGTATATAACTTCAGATTCCAACTTGTCCCGTGAAGAACACATAGGGAATTAGGTTAGAAAGCTTGATTACTAACCTTTTTAATGAAGAATTCTTTCTCAAGCTTCAAAACTTAGCTTCTAATCCCGTGAACCTTCAAACTCTGCTCAACTCTCGCTCACTCTCGCTCTCTCCCGATGCTTCTACAACTTCTGGAGACTTGGGGAGACTTGTCTCCTATTTATAGCTCCTAATTTTTCATTTCCAACCCTCTAGTTTCTTTTCTTCCAATTTGGCACCATATTTGAAATTTTATTACACCATACTTTAATTTCTTACATTAATACCCATAATTACAAAAATATTTTACATTAAAGTTCAAAATATGGCAAAAGACCAATTTGCCCTTTTCATAACTTTACTATTGTACATACTTATTTAATATTTTACTACAAAGTTTCGCAGGTTCTTACAGAAACAGCGTGTCAGACAGAGATTGATCTCAATCCATGTCTCATGTCTGAAAATATCTTGTTGGACGGAGGATCATTTGATCAATTATCTATGGACAGAACTGACTAGGTCAGAGTTCGGCAGCAGTTTCTAGGAAGCTGCAGGTTGCTGATTAATCAGAGGTTAAATTGGTAATTATAGTCATAGACTTATTCAAGTGGGAGACTGTTGGATTAGGTGTCTAAGCCATGACTAATAATTTGTATTTACCTAATTAATAGAAGCAAAGTCCATTTGGGTTGCCCTCATAGCTGGAGGTTTGGTAGAAAGTTCGGTAGAGAGAAAGGTTGGTTTATTATGGGATTAATAAATCAATAGAAATAAAAGATATATATAGTTTGTTAATATATTAAAGTGATAATATATTAATTAGAAACTATATTGATTGATTAATAATTAATCAGGAATTAATTGGATTAATTTCTGTGGCATTAATTAGATTAATCAGGAAGTCAGGGATTAAAGTCGTACAAATTCAATAGTTGAATTGCGGTGCGCGGCGCGCCAATGTAAAGGCCGCGACGCGCGTACGTATAATCCGGAAAATGGCTGACGGCTAGGGTTTCTTGTTTCCCTATAAATAGGGAACCCTAGGCCTCATTATGATTGCTCATTCCATAATTCTCTCTGGAATTTTCGTCCACCCTCTGGCTCCCTGGGTGTGATCTCATTTGAGGCAGGACACTTGTGCTGCTTAGCTTCAAGATTAAAACTAAAGGTTAGTTTTTCTGATTTATTCTTTTAGTTAATTTTGTTTGGCCTTTGGGAATTAGTTACATGTTCAATGTAAGAAAACATAGATCTTTTCTAGGTTGCATGTGAACTTAGGTTATTTAGTTCATGGTTGCGGAAAACCTTTCAAACTTTGGGTACTCTGGTATAACACTCACCAAGAACAGAAGGACCAGGCTGATGCTCTTTTAAGATTGCAAGCTTCTTTAGATAAGTTAGAGGAAAGTTGGAAATGTTCGCCACCTTCTCCATAACCTGAGGCGAGTGATTTTAATACCAATGATATGGTGTGTGAACCTGCATCCCTGAGCATGTGATGGAAGGGCATGCACCTTGGGAAAATCAAGAGACCATTGAGAGGGTCGAAAATATTGTTGAGGAAGAGGTTGTAGGTGACAATGCTACCTCTGACTCAACAGTTTTTGATGTTTTTGAAAATATTGATAATGTCGAGCTGGTGATGAGTGAATCCATACCATCACCAGACGATTTGATTGATGAGGATGTTGTGGAGGAGGCTGTAAGTGATAGTACAGACCCCAGCCCAACGATCCCCGAAATTGTTGAAGTTGTTGATACTATTAGGGAAGGAGGTTGTAGATGACAATACTACCCCCGAACCTAGAACTTTTGAAAATTTTGAGTCTTTTGAAAGTAGGGATCTAGTGATGGGTGACTTTGTACCACCACTAGATCAAACAGTCGCTCACTCTTGGTCCCGATCCACCTGTTGGACGATGATCAAGAAGATGATGCCGACGAGTTGATTTTTGAAAATAAGAAACATGATTTCATTGCCACTCATGATCCATTCATGAATGGAAAATTAGATGTGATTAATACCATTGATGAGGACATTCGGGAGTATACCAACAATATGCCTCCCGATCCCAATCAATTGGAAAATTTTTATTGGTTCTGCAAGCCAAAATTGCAAACTGAAGATAGCACGCGAGACGCAAGTAAAATGAAATCTGCAAAACAATTACTGGGAGAGGCACTGGGCGCGCTCCACGTTAAGCCGATGATGTTGAAGAGACACCGCATGAAGGACCGAGCTTGGAGATTTAAAGCAACTTCTAAGCATTTACGTGAAATAATCAGAAAACGGAAACCGGGCAGCAGCAAAGGAACCGGTAAACCGTTTGACCCGGGGAAATCGGAGTATGGAATCAGCGAGGGGACGGTGGCGACTGAAATTCAGTGGAGTCAAATGGTGTACGACCCACCGTAGCCGCAGAAGGACGGTCCAGCTAAAAGACCGAACAAAGAAGCAGTAAGAACCCGCAAAAGTTGTAAAAGGGTAAAACGGTCTTTTGACATGTTACAAGACTATTATGAAAAATAATATGTATTTGTAAAATAATATGACAAGAAATAAAAGTTTATGTGAAATCTGGAGTTTTATCGTGTGAATAGTGAAATTTGACCAAAAAGGGCAAAATGGTCATTTGACATGGAAATAACCAAATTGTCAAGAAAATGTCAAGCTAGAAGTTAATGGAACCTTGGTTGCAAAGTTATGGGTCTTAGGACCATTTTTATAGAAAAGCTAGAAACCAAGGGACTAAAGTGCAATTAACTTATAAAAATTTAAATATAAAATAAGAGAGTTATTACTCTCTATGTCCAGAAACCAGTGGAAGAATCCAGAGAAAGATTAGAGAGAACGAGAGGGAGCTAGAGAAGAGAGGAGCACGGGAAGATCAAGAAGAAGGATGAAAATTAAGTTTCAAGTTTGAAGATTCTAGTTCCAAGAGGTAAGGTTTCATGTTCTAAGCTCCAAATTCTAGAACGGGAATCAAGTTTGATTTCTGATTTTTCCAGAAATCATAGTTCCAAAGTTATCATCTAGTTCATCTTGCTCAAAATCATCACTAAAACATGTTCTAGCCATAGAATGTGTTAAAAATCAAGAAATGAGGATTTTGCTCAAGAACCCTAATTCACGGGTTTGCAAGATCAAGATCAGTTTTTATGGTTTTGTTAAGTCCAAATGATCACTTAGGATGTATTAAGACACTCCTAAGTGGTTAATTTCAAAAAGATGGATTTTTGGTGAAAAACATCAAAAACGGGTTTTTCAAAGAATTGGAATTGGAATCAGTGATTCCATGGCTTAAAACCTGATGTAAAGTGAAGGTTTTAGTCATGGAATGATAGTAAAATGATTAAGTTAAGTATTAAGCACTTAATAGGCGAAAATAGAGGTCTGCAGCTCGAAAAACGGACCCGAAATCAGGCCAGGAACATTACACGACCGTGTAATTTTCTAGGCCAAAGTTACACGACCGTGTAACCAAATTAGGCCAACAAAGTTACACGGCCGTGTAATTTATAGGGCCAAAGTTACACGACCGTGTAACTCACTAAGATGGGTTTTCCGTTTTGATTTTTGGAAATTGGGGTTAGACTTGTCCGTTTGACCTCAAATTTGAAACACAAGTCTAATATGGCCTAAGACTTCATGCAAAAATGTCGGAACTGAAATACGACCCCTCGGGGGTACTGTAACAAAATACACGTATTTCGGAGAAAACTATAAAATGAGCTTATTAATGGTTATACATTTGTATGGCCAGTAGTTATGTCATATGAGACTCTTAAGTTATAGAGTCAGTTGTATTATGTAATTAATAAGTATATATATACGTGATACTTGTGTAGGAAGTGCTTCAAATACCATGGGGCACGGAAAGGGGAAAGGTGTATGAGAAGTTTAGTGAGTTATAGCTACATCAAGGTGAGTTTTATGAGGATTTTTCTAGTACATAGCAAAATGATATTTTCAGAAAAGTATGAGATTTTCAAATGTTTTTAGATACTAAAGTTTGGAAACAGTTTTGAAAGTAGCTCAAAGAGCTAAGTGTTTAAAAGAGGTTTTTAAAGAAGCTTTAAAGAAGTTCAGTTTTTAAAAGAAGTATAGTTTGTAAAGTTTTGAAAGAAGCTCCATATGAAAGCTAAAGATTTTGAAGTAAGTTTTAAAGTGATTTTCAAGAGTATGAGTCAAAGGGTTAAAGTTTGAGTTGTTTTGAAATTGTGTCCATATTTGACCAATTTGAGATAAAATGAAGAAAGTAAAAAGATAAGAACCAAAGCAAAGAAAGTAGTAAGAGTTAGTTGTCCGGACTAGGATCACCCACATAATCGGGAGATCAGAAGACACTACTGGGATGGTACCTCCCGTCGCGAAGTAGTTGTCTAGCTTAGTATACCCTTGTGCTTGAATCCGTTCCAAGTCACAGAGGGGAGACAGAATGAGCATAACCTAGCGGACGGATCTGTTCTGTCCCGCGAGGTGAGCTAGTAGAATGAATTAAACTAAATTAATTCATGAGTTTCAGTTGGTCATTAGAAAACGAGAAAGAAAGCAGTTTTTAAGAAAGAAATAAGTTTCAATGAATAAAACAGTTTTAAAGTAAGAAGCAGTTTTTGAGAAAGAAAGTGTTTTGAGTTTTGAAAAGTGAAGAGTAAAGAGATTTGAGATATGTTATGAAAACGAGCTTTCAGCAATTTACTTGTATTATTTCAAGTTTTGAACAGAAAAGTTTTGGGTCTAAACCCATATCACTCACGAGGCTTTATGTCTCACGTTTATTGTTATTTTTTTAAATGCTATGTACTTAGGTGAGAGAAGCTGAAGAGGAAGTTGGGACCAGTGTATACAGTAAGTTTAAATTATGGTTTCTGTATTGAGTCTGTAATACCCTTTCAGTATAAAGTTTGTAAAAAAAAAATTTAAGTGATTTTTTTCATAGTCACGAGTTGTATAATATTTCGTAAAGTAAACTGTATTAAAATGGTTTCGAGAAAGGGATGTTACAGTTTTGGTATCAGAGCCATAGTTTAAGCGAACTAGGTGTCAGTACTTGAACCTAGACTTAAACTTTGTAGGAGTTAAGTAGAGTACATACTGAGTATGATGTTGAGAGTAAGTAGAAATGGGAGTAAATCCACAACAGCGGAACATGAGTCCTGGTAGTAAAACTGGAAGCAAATGTGTATAGGTGGTTATAATAATATGGGCCCGTACTATTCTAATCACAGGATATACATTTGAGTTTGGTAGAACCACACAGGAATCATGTGAAGCTGTAAGAGATAAGTATAAGAGGTTTGAGGGGTATAGATTCAGTATACATATGGAAGAAAATCCAGTATGACTGGAAATACTACAGTATAAAAGAAAAAGTGTTAATGATAAAGTAGCAAATATGAGATTTATAAGGGAAAAACCCCATACCCTATATGAATCAGTATAAAGTATATGTAATAAAACATAAGAAAGTATGAGTAAAAAGCACTGAAAATAAGATGACAATAATGCCAAAGTAATGAAGGAGAAAAGTTTAATTGTGTGGTTAAGATAACCACCGTATAATGTATTGAAAGTGTTAATAAAAGTAATGGAGTATATAGTACAATTATAAAAGAAAGAGTATAACAATTTTTTTTTTCTGTTGTTTAACGGAAACGAATTATGATTATGGAATAAAAATAAGAGTAATGTCACTACAGTGACCAAAGAAAGAAAGATTGGAAAAGAAAGTGAATATAGATATATAAATGAAATTCATATAAGAAAGAAGAATGAAAACATTTAAGTAAAAAGAGTAAAAAGGAAATGAGCTGGGTTTGCAAATGTAGACAAACCCAAAAGATGTATAAAGAAGTATAGAATAAATATTGTTGTTCATGGACAACCAATTGATTAAAGTATGTATATAAAAACAAAATTGTTGTGATTAAATACGTTAATATAAAACAAAAGCAAAGTATTTAACCAAGTATTAGAAGAGGAACCAAAGACAGAAAAGAAAGTGTAAGAAATGGGAAGTTATGACTTCCAAACTTGAAAGAAGTATGACAAGAAATGATATCTAATGATTGGAATAAATAACTAAGTTATAAGTATAGTGCTATAATGAGTAATATAACAAAGTAAGTTACCTATAAACAAAAAAAAAAAATCGTTAAAGACTATGAGCAAGTTGCATTGTTATAATGCAAGAGAATGAATTGAGAAATAGAGATTTAATGCCTAATCAAGTGTTGGGCGACAAGTTAAAGATAAGACAGACAATGATGATAATGAGAAGAATATACAGACAATTATCAAAGAAATGGTCATTTGAAATCAGATTTAGTGACCATATAAATATGAAATAAGAAGAACTGAGAATAATAACAGGATAACCGAAAGAATGTGAGAAAGATGACTGAAAGTCATAAATAACACAAGATAAAGAGTAAAAGTGAATATCCAGATAAGTCTTAGACAACGAGTCAAATATGAAATAAGAATTAAAATAAAGAGACACGAAGTTACTACCTCTAAGCGGAAGTAACAGGTAAACGTAGCCAAAGATTAAAAAAAAAATGGTCGGTACATGACTAGTAGTTATGGAACGTAGGAAAGTGTATAGCGTATATCGCTTTGAGATATATACAAATAAAGAGAGTAAAGAAAAGAAGCTTAAAGGAAAGAACAATGTAATGTGTTGGGCATATAGCCTTATGACACATAGAAAGAAATGGTAAAAAGAATATAAAAATAATATGGGAATAATTTATATGAATTTAAAAATAGTGTATGCTTAATAAGTATAATGAGATAAAATAAGAAATTGCTGAGTCAGAAATGCCAATCCTTATTGAAATATGGTTATAAGGCAGTCAGAATAAAATAGAAGTAAAAGTTATTTTTGGCATTAGCCATAGCAAGTAAAGAGTAAGCAAGAGATAGAATGTTAAACTAAGCAATAGTATGAAAAATAAGAACTATAAGAAAACACTAAAACATAAGTAATAAGATGAGAATGGTACATGGGGTACCTAAGCAGATAAGAAGTATACTCATAAGAGTACAGTAAGAAAGATGAGAAATGAAAAGGACATGACTATATTAGAAAGTATAATGAATAAAAGAGGTTGAAATCTCATAAACTATAAAGAAAAAGGAAGAAGTATTTATTTGTAATAGGTCGAAAGGTGAAAATGATATAAGTAAAGAGTGATACCAGACATGTATTTATAAAAGTAATACATGCAAGCAACAAGATGAAAAAGGTAATAACCTTATGAGAAATGCATGAAAACTAGTAGTAAAGACAAAGAAAACTTTAGTAGAAATTATAGCAATATCTTTGATATAAAAGGTTTTATCTAAAAAGAAAAGAAAAAGATAGAAAATTCTTCGAGAATTAAAGATGAAAGATAAGACAAAAGAAACAAAAATAACGATTGACTTTTGAAAAGTCAATTCCTCTGGTATGTGTAGATATACGAAGTTGTAAAACCTCTAAAAGAAATGTATAAAGGTAAAGTGACAGATATCGTGTAAATATATATATATATATATATATATATATATATATGAGATTTGAGTCTAATGACAAGAAAGAAGTAATTAAAAATGTAAATTGACTATTGAAAAGTCAATTTTCTATAATAAAGTATGAAGTGATGGAGCTCCTAGAATAAGAGAGAGAAAGTAAACTTAAAAATATGAAATTTACTCAAGTAAGAAAAATAAGTAAAAGCTTTTATTACATTAAAAGAAAAGTCGTGTACTGCGTCTGTCCTTACGTTACCAGATGGGACAGAAGATTTTGAAGTATACAGCAATACCTCACATAGAGGGCTCAGCTGTGTGTAGATGTAGAGGAGTAAGAGTATAGCATATGTTCCCAGATAGTTGAAAGCCCTAGAAACAAAGTATATTACTTATGTTATAAAGTTAGTAGCAATAGTATTTGCCTTATAAATTGGAGGCATTACCTGTATGGAACAAAGCGCAAGCTATTCACTGATCACAAGAGTTTGCAGTATGAGTTCACTCAAATAGAGCTGAACATAAGACAGAAAAGATAGTTAGAGTGATCAGTGATTATGTTTGCGAGATTGTATACCATTCAGGCAAGCAAGTGTAGTAGCAGATGCATTGAGTAGAACAGTTTCAGAGAAAAGAATCAATGCAAGATTGATACGCATATAACTCGTGTCCAGTATTATAGAACAGATTAAAGCAGTCCAACAAAAAGTTGGAAAAAGCATAGACTTGAGAGATGTGAAACGAGGAAGACATGCAGTTTGAGATAAGTAGACAAGAGCTAAAGACTTCTAGAACCCGCAATTGGGTACAGGAAGTAGGAGGTTTAAGGAAGCTGATACTAGAAGAGTCGCATAAGTCAAAGTATTCCATACATCCAGGGAATACCAAGACTTATCAAGATCTTAGAAGACAGTACTGATGGCCTGGAATGAAGAAGAGGATAGTTAAGTACATCTCCAAGTGTGTTATTTGTGCACAAGTCAAGGCGAAACATCAGGTCCCGCATGGAGATGCTCAGTCATTACACATTCCAGCCGAAAAGTGGGAAGACGTAACCATGGACTTTATTGTTGGGTTACCGAGAACGAGAAGAGGTTATGAAAGTATTAGTATATGGGTCATAGTGGACCGGTTGACCAAGAGTGCACTATTTCTAGACATAAAAGAAACTACTCCATTGGAGCAGTTAGACCAGTTGTATATAGATGAAGTGTTAAGAAGATATGGTGCACCGTTGTCCATCGTGTCAGACAGAGACCCCAGATTTACCTCTAACTGTTGGAGAGCTTTACAAGAGAAATTGGGGACGAGAATTCAGTTAAGCACAACGTATCATCCACAAACGGATGGTCAGAACGAACGAACGAATACAGACAATAGAAGACATGCTACGATCATTCATGATGGATTTTGGAGGCAGTTGGGATGAACACCTGCCCTTAGTGGAGTTTGCATATAACAATAGCTACCATTATAGCATTAAAATGCCACCCTTTGAGGCATTGTATGGTAGAAAGTGTAGAACTCCTTTATGCTGGTTGGAGGCGGGTGAGACTAAGTTGACAGGACCAGAAATTGTTAGAATGACCAATGAGAAGATTGGAGTGATTCAGGCTAACATGAAAGCAGCATAAGACCGACAGAAGAGTTACTTAGATCTAAAGAAAAGACTGTGTGAGTAACAAGAAAGTAATTTGGTGATGATAAAAGTGTCGCCATGGAAGGGTGTAGTCAGATTTGGTAAGAGAGGAAAGCTGAGTTCAAAATATATTGAACCTTTTAGAATCCTGAAGAGAGTTGAGTTACAAGCGTTCAAGCGGAAGATTACTATCTGAAGAAGTACTTTGGAAAAGAGGAGTTAGTGATACCGTATACAGACTTGAGGGTGGAGACTCCTAGCAGAATGATTGAAGAACCTAAAACGATTTTAGAAATGTAGACTAAGAAGTTGAAGAACAATGAGATTGACTTAGTGCTAGTCAAATGGAAGCATCCCTTAGGGTCAAATTTGACTTGGGAAACATTAGAAGAGATGAAGAGAAGATATCCAGATTTCACAGATTACGAAAAGATTCCGAGGACGGAATCCATATAAGGAGGGGTGACTGTAAGAACCCGCAAAAGTTGTAAAAGGGTAAAACGGTCTTTTGACATGTTACAAGACTATTATGAAAAATAATATGTATTTGTAAAATAATATGACAAGAAATAAAAGTTTATGTGAAATCTGGAGTTTTATCGTGTGAATAGTGAAATTTGACCAAAAAGTGCAAAATGGTCATTTGACATGGAAATGACCAAATTGTCAAGAAAATGTCAAGCTAGAAGTTAATGGAACCTTGGTTGCAAAGTTATGGGTCTTAGGACCATTTTTGTAGAAAAGCTAGAAACCAAGGGACTAAAGTGCAATTAACTTATAAAAATTTAAATATAAAATAAGAGAGTTATTACTCTCTATGTCCAGAAACCAGTGGAAGAATCCAGAGAAAGATTAGAGAGAACGAGAGGGAGCTAGAGAAGAGAGGAGCACGGGAAGATCAAGAAGAAGGATGAAAATTAAGTTTCAAGTTTGAAGATTCTAGTTCCAAGAGGTAAGGTTTCATGTTCTAAGCTCCAAATTCTAGAACGGGAATCAAGTTTGATTTCTGATTTTTCCAGAAATCATAGTTCCAAAGTTATCATCTAGTTCATCTTGCTCAAAATCACCACTAAAACATGTTCTAGCCATAGAATGTGTTAAAAATCAAGAAATGGGGATTTTGCTCAAGAACCCTAATTCACGGGTTTGCAAGATCAAGATCAGTTTTTATGGTTTTGTTAAGTCCAAATGATCACTTAGGATGTATTAAGACACTCCTAAGTGGTTAATTTCAAAAAGATGGATTTTTGGTGAAAAACATCAAAAACGGGTTTTTCAAAGAATTGGAATTGGAATCAGTGATTCCATGGCTTAAAACCTGATTTAAAGTGAAGGTTTTAGTCATGGAATGATAGTAAAATGATTAAGTTAAGTATTAAGCACTTAATAGGCGAAAATAGAGGTCTGCAGCTCGAAAATCGGACCCGAAATCAGGCCAGGAACATTACACGGCCGTGTAATTTTCCAGGCCAAAGTTACACGACCGTGTAACCAAATTAGGCCAACAAAGTTACACGGCCGTGTAATTTATAGGGCCAAAGTTACACGACCGTGTAACTCACTAAGATGGGTTTTCCGTTTTGATTTTTGGAAATTGGGGTTAGACTTGTTCGTTTGACCTCAAATTTGAAACACAAGTATAATATGGCCTAAGACTTCATGCAAAAATGTCGGAACTGAAATACGACCCCTCGGGGGTACTGTATCAAAATACGCGTATTTCGGAGAAAACTATAAAATGAGCTTATTAATGGTTATACATTTGTATGGCCAGTAGTTATGTCATATGAGACTCTTAAGTTATAGAGTCAGTTGTATTATGTAATTAATAAGTATATATATACGTGATACTTGTGTAGGAAGTGCTTCAAATACCATGGGGCACGGAAAGGGGAAAGGTGTATGAGAAGTTTAGTGAGTTATAGCTACATCAATGTGAGTTTTATGAGGATTTTTCTAGTACATAGCAAAATGATATTTTCAGAAAAGTATGAGATTTTCAAATGTTTTTAGATACTAAAGTTTGGAAACAGTTTTGAAAGTAGCTCAAAGAGCTAAGTGTTTAAAAGAGATTTTTAAAGAAGCTTTAAAGAAGTTCAGTTTTTAAAAGAAGTATAGTTTGTAAAGTTTTGAAAGAAGCTCCATATGAAAGCTAAAGATTTTGAAGTAAGTTTTAAAGTGATTTTCAAGAGTATGAGTCAAAGGGTTAAAGTTTGAGTTGTTTTGAAATTGTGTCCATATTTGACCAATTTGAGATAAAATGAAGAAAGTAAAAAGATAAGAACCAAAGCAAAGAAAGTAGTAAGAGTTAGTTGTCCGGACTAGGATCACCCACATAATCGGGAGATCAGAAGACACTACTGGGATGGTACCTCCCGTCGCGAAGTAGTTGTCTAGCTTAGTATACCCTTGTGCTTGAATCCGTTCCAAGTCACAGAGGGGAGACAGAATGAGCATAACCTAGCGGACGGATCTGTTCTGTCCCGCGAGGTGAGCTAGTAGAATGAATTAAACTAAATTAATTCATGAGTTTCAGTTGGTCATTAGAAAACGAGAAAGAAAGCAGTTTTTAAGAAAGAAATAAGTTTCAATGAATAAAACAGTTTTAAAGTAAGAAGCAGTTTTTGAGAAAGAAAGTGTTTTGAGTTTTGAAAAGTGAAGAGTAAAGAGATTTGAGATATGTTATGAAAACGAGCTTTCAGCAATTTACTTGTATTATTTCAAGTTTTGAACAGAAAAGTTTTGGGTCTAAACCCATATCACTCACGAGGCTTTATGTCTCACGTTTATTGTTATTTTTTTTAAATGCTATGTACTTAGGTGAGAGAAGCTGAAGAGGAAGTTGGGACCAGTGTATACAATAAGTTTAAATTATGGTTTCTGTATTGAGTCTGTAATACCCTTTCAGTATAAAGTTTGTAAAAAAAAAATTTAAGTGATTTTTTTCATAGTCACGAGTTGTATAATATTTCGTAAAGTAAACTGTATTAAAATGTTTTTGAGAAAGGGGTGTTACAGTTGCGCTTTCGGGAGGCAACCCGACATTTCGATAAATATTTTTATTTTTTTTTCTTTTTCTTTTTAGTTTTTAGTTTTTATTTTGTCAAAATATCAGTTGGAAAATTTTTAAAATGTCCTCGCATAACTCAAGTGTGGGGTGGTCGAACCGGTTTTAAAAATACGGAAAAATCGCGAAAAAAATGGAAAAATATAAGTTAGCGCCACTAATTTTTAATATTAGTGATGCTTATATTTGGTCAAACGTGGTCAACCCTCCTCCTCACTCTCGTCGCTAATCTTGAACTCCCTCCCCCTCTTTTGCGTCTGTCGAGCCGAGCACACCTAAGACCCGCCCGATTTTTCGATTTTTCGTGAAATTGATCCAGCCAATCTGCAATTAAGCATCCAAGGTATGTATCTCAACCTTCCCCTTCATGATTTCACGTAAATGTATCTCAACCTTCCCCTTCATAATCGCACCTATAGCAAGATATTGGAAGCTTCAATTTGTGCTTTAACAGGTTAAAAATCGAAAAACGAAAATTAGGGCCGTTTTTGGGGTTTTCGGAAAACCGGACCCTTCAACCTCAAATCGATGGTTTTCTGGTTTGTTTTTCGAAAACTTGACACCTAGGGTTTCTTAATCGCTGCCCTAGCTACCTAGTGATGCCTTCAATTTGATGAAAACATGCAGAAATCAGGAATTTGTGAATTAGGGCTCAAAATTAGGGTTCTTCAGGTTTTTGCTCGATTTGGTAGACTTGTTGCTTGTTTTTTGTGAAATTGATAGAGGGCTTTTGTTAATGGTTAGTTTAAGATGCTATTGGTGTGTTCAATTTGATAAAAACTTGTCAGAATCGAAAATCAAGAAATCTAGGGTTCATAATTGGGGTTTTTGATCTAAATGAGAAATTAGGGCAATTTTAGCTTGTTTTTCTGAAATTAAACTTAGGGCTTTTGTTAGTCTCTAGTTTAGAAAAATATTGGTGCAATCAATTTGGAAAACGGACTAAAATTGAAAAATCAAAAAATCTGGGGCTTTTCGTGCATACTCGCGACGCGGTCATCTTCATCTCGCGCCGCAGACATTTGAACTTGATTGACAGACACCGGATTTCATCGTATCTACACGTTGCGTTCTTGACACTTCGGCATCGCGGAGATGAGGAATCAGCAAGGACAACAACTCGCAATGTATAATTTTCTTTGATGTATTTTGCAATTTTTTTAATAATATGTTTGTTAGTATGTTGCCAAATTGTGACTGCTGCACCAACTGATGGAGTTGCATAACGCAAGTGTGGGGTAATCTTACCCCTACACTCGTGTTATGCCGGCGTGTTTACTGTTGCACCCCGGCTCCCGGATCTCATCAAGACGACGAACAT
This sequence comes from Cichorium intybus, assembly GCA_023525715.1. Taxonomy (NCBI): domain Eukaryota; kingdom Viridiplantae; phylum Streptophyta; class Magnoliopsida; order Asterales; family Asteraceae; genus Cichorium; species Cichorium intybus. Next base: position 47,861,354 of record CM042013.1, read on the forward strand.
GATCGACCCTGTTACAGTATGATCCCGATAATCAAGCAATTCGCCGTCAAAAGGGGTAACTCTTTCTCCCTTGTTCTAAAATATTTTTTGTACAACGGGGACGTTGTACGGTTTTAAGTGTAGGGTGTGGACGGTCGAAAGAGTGTGTTTTTGAAATTTTTGCAGAAAAGACCAATTTTAAAAAATTTTAGCAACTTTTTCAAAATTTTTACTAAATTGTAATTTTGAAACGAATGGTTTGTGATTGTTGATAGCATTAGTATTTTTCAAGAGATACTATTTAGTTGTGATCATGCTATTAGTTAGTCAAACAAGTTGAGTTTTAGGGGTTAGACGATTGAAATGTTTTAGGATTGGAATTTAGGAAGGAAATGTCAATCCGTGGCCTTTTTTGTTCGAGCCGGTAGGTCCGAAAAGGGTGGCCTCGAAGAGGCACTTATGCACCTTACCACCTAAGATCGTCTGGTTTGGGATGGTATTTTCGAAAGCTCGTTACACGGACAGCATCGAAAGTCATGGACAATTCCTTAATGGCCTTTAGAATCTGAATGAGTATGTACACTTCATTGTGGACAGAAAATTTGTAATCAAGGGTTCTCTAGAAAGCCATGAATTCCAAAGAACAGTCCGATTATGTTTTCACGAACTATTCCACTCTAACTCATAAGGCAATAAGCTTTGAAACTAAACACAGTCAAAAATTGTTTGAGCCTTAGTTAGAATCTATTAAAAACTCTCTTGCTTGGGGACAAGCAAGGCACAAGTGTGGGGTGTTTGATAACGCCTAGTAATATCAAGTATTTTAGGCGTTATTTAGCCGTGTTTTAGTTAATTTATCTTTACTAATTGGCTAATATCACTTACTTTTGTGCCAAAGTGCTTGGAAATGTTTTTAGTGTAAATGCAGGGGTTTTTAGTGCAATTCTGGAGAAGTTACGGAGCAAAACGGACAAGAAAAAGAAGTCATCAGACATTAGCGTCGCTAACTTTTATGGTTAGCGTCGCTAAGGTTCACAGGAGGGAAAAATTCTGATTCAAAATTCGAAAGCGCACGAGGAATCTTCTGGAAGCACATATTAGCGACGCTAATTTCCACATTAGCGACGCTAATGTCAAAAAATCATAAAATCTCCGTTTTTGACTTTTAAACTCCGAAAAGTCGGAATAAGGCAACACGTGCGACGCGGGAAAGACAATGCCGCGACGCGGAAACCCTAATTTCGCACCATTATAAATACCGGAGTCCCGTCCGACTTTTCACTCATCCCGGGACGCGAAGGAGGGATCCGAAGGCACTATTTCGTCAGTTTTTCAGTGGGAATTAATATTTTGGTTAGTAATTTGTTTTTTCTATTGTTTTATCAACTCGGTAATGAGGTATTCCGCAATCGGGATTTCCCTCGATTACTCGATGTTCGTTTAGAATTGTAGTTTCTGATTTCAGTAGTAAATGCTTGGTATTTTAGATCTGATTTGATTGTTTGGATAGTGGTTTGATTTGGATTTATAAAAAGTTAATCATTCGGTTTATGGTTTAGTTGCAATTTTCGGTATTTTGGATGTTTGAATGCTTGTTGATGTGTTTGGAACTGTTGTTGCTTCTGGATTTTGGACTTAGTTTCTGATTTTGGACTTAGTTTCTGATTTCAGAAAGTAACATTAGTCTAGGATTTGGTTTGGTTTAGTTAGTTCATGTTTGATTTGGTTTTTGGCATTGGTCTTGGAATTGTGTTTTTAGTTGGTTTTTGGAAAAGTAGAAGCAATACCGCTGACTGTAGAGTGACACTATAGTTGGTATACTATCGTCTTGTCCTAACCACGTAACTCCTGCGGATCGACCCTGACTACCACTGTACTAGTGTGTGTTAGGTATTTTTCTCTTATTTTTGACCGCACGACGACCTTGGCGTGTCAGTAAGTTCGGTTTTGGAGAGGTGTTTGGTGATGTGGAGGTGGGTGCCTCCGGCACCACACCGCTTTGCCTAAGCAATCACCGATTTCGTTTCTCTATTGTTAAGCAGCAAATATAAGAAAAACTCATCAAATTCTAAGGCTTATGGATGTCACAATTCAAAAACGATTTCAACCCAACTTTCAAGATTGCAATCTTATGTAGAATCGTTTGTACTTGGTAAGTCCATATTTGTAAGACCGAATTGGAATCCTAAAATCATATCAAAAATATTTTAAAACTTAAAAAAATATATATTTTATCTATCTGTTGACCATTGGGTTAACAATAAAAAATTAAAAACACAAAGATACATCTTTAATACATTATTTAACAATAAAAAAATTAAAAAAAATTAAGTATATGATTCACCATAATACACGAAATGTGTCCCAGACGCACATTATCTATTATATTGTAATAATTAACCCATTATTATAAAATAATAAAACATATAAGTGTTAGTGACAGTTTAGAAGGTGCTCTATCTATCTGTCGACACTATCACTAATGAAACGACCAAAAATTTGTATTATATAAATATGTAAATTAAGATGTGTGTAATTTAAATGTTATATGTAATAATATGAGAAATTATGAGTGTAAGGGTAATTTAGTCATTTTACCCTAAAAAGGGTAAAATGGTCATTTGACCATAAGAAGAAAATTATTATAAAATTTTAATTATAGTTTAGGACTAAACATGTAAGAAATTTAATTCTATGAAAAGATAATGGATTTTGGTGGCCAAAGTTCAAAGAAGGGAACTTGAGGGACCAAATCTGAAAATAGATAATTATAAAATGAGAAAAATATCTCATAATTCATCATAAAAATCAGAAAATCTCCTGGAGCTCTCTAGAGACTACGGGAAGAACCGATTCTTGGGAAGTTTGAAGATTGAAGCAAAGGATTAGAGAAAACAACACTTGGAATTAGTAATTCCAAGCTCCAAAGGTAAGAATCCTACAATTTTTGGCTTGGTTCTTCAAGTTGTTGTTGGATGATCCGTAAATCCAACCTCTGATTTCGAGGATGAGGTTAAACCAATGGATTTACACATCTTATCTAGCTCAAAACAACACAAAGAAGTAATTTCTAACCATAAATTGTGGTTAAATCCATAGAAGTGGGTTTGACCTCAAGAACCCTAGAAATGGGTTAATGGGGCTGAAATTTGTTTCTATGATTTTGTTAAGTCATATAGGTTCTAAATGAAGTGGAAAATCTATTCCATCTTTAAAAATTCAACAAAATGATTTTTGGTAGCAAAATGGGCATTACGGGAATGTTTTAAGCCTTGGAATGGAATTGTTGATTCCATGGTTTAAAACTATAATTGAACTGCTATTTTATGCCTAAAAATGACATTAAAATGATTAAGTTACATATTAAAGACTTAATCCTCGGACCATAGGACCTGCAGCACAAAAATCAGCCAAGGAAAAAGAACCCAGGAACCACACGAGTCGTGTGTTCCATAAGAGGAAAAAGACACGGGTCGTGTCTTTCCTGGAATTCCTTCTGTCCATTTTTTGAGTTTGGAACTCGATGTTAGACTTGTCCGATCGACCCGTAACTCATACCATAGCCTTAAAATGGTATGAAAACATATGGGAAATTGTTAAATCAACAATCCGACCTCGCGGAAAATCACTGTAGCAAGCAGTGGCTAAAAATCAAGTAATTGTCCAAACTTGATTTTGAGATTTTAGCTAGATTGGTCCGATAAACTTCAAACTTGAAATACATGTCTAAAATGGCATAAGACTTTATGGGAAGTTGTCGGAATTAGAATACGACCTTCCAAGGCTACTGTAGCAAAATACGTATAATATTCGAGTTAATTAAAAATTTGTTAATTAAAGGTTAAACACTTTTCTTAACCCTTAATGATAAAAACAAGGACTCTAACATGTTATAGAGTCAATTAGAATGTAAGTTAATGTATCAACTACTATATATATAGGTGCAAGTCAAGTAGGTGGACACCGAAAGGGTAAAGAACCGAGAGACGTCTAAACAACCTTTCAAGAGTCCTAAGGTGAGTACATGTAGCATTTTACCCATTTTGGGATACATGGCAAGTAAGTAAGTATTTTGCAGATTTCTTATATTATTTTTATATGTGAAAAATATTTGCAAAAATGGTCCTTTTTCTAGTTTAAATAGAAAGTTCACTGCTATATTTGAAAGTATGATTCTTGATGATAGCCTAAATTATGATAGAGATATGTTTGAGTCAAAAGCTTGGCAATTAGCCATTTCTTGAGCAAGTAATGTTTTGTTTTCAGAAAAGTATTTTATGTTTGACTGGTATTGTGACTAGCATTGTTAGTAAGGGAACTATGTTCCAACCTACCCGGGTTAGGTAAGGAGTCTACTGGGGACAACCCCTTCGCGAAGTAGACTGCCTCAGCAATTCTACCGTTAGTATTGATCCGTTCTTTCTAATTGTAGAGACTTGGGGTATCACTTATAGTGATTAAAGCCCTAAGTATAAAAATCCCAGCAAGTTTATAAAACCAGTCAAAGAAAGTATAAAAGACATTATTTTTGCAAAGTTTAATATATGATGCTTTTGAAAAGTGAAAAAGTATAATATGTGTATATTATGTAGTTTTGACAAAGATTTATGTTACAAAAGTTTATAAGAATTAGTAAAAGAAATTTTAAAGTTTGAGTCTAAAACTCATGTAACTCACGAGACAATTTGTCTTACGTATTTTATTTTTATGCCATGTATTCCAGGTTCAAGTATAAGGCTGTGAGATAGTTTGAAGTTGCTAAATAAGCACTAGGTGCGAAGGAGTGGAGCTGGATACAGCTTCCATTTTTTTGGTATTGGTTGAATCCGTTTCTCTTAAGCTTATGGTTTGATATGTATTGTAACTCCCCTTTTTGATTGTATTCAAACACATAAACGGTTTTTGTTAAACCATACTTTGTAAAATACGTTTTTATGTATTAAAAATGGTTTGAAAAGTTGGGGCGTTACAAGTTGGTATCAGAGCCATAGTTTAAGCGAATTAGGATTGGATCATTCCACTCCTAGGCTTAGACTAGTAAAATGGATAGTTAACGTAAATTACATAAATGGATATGTCTTAAGGAAATAAGACATTATTTGCTAATGGTATTTTATGAATATATTTATGAGTTAAAAGTAGCTAATTGATACTAGTGAACAGTGGAACCGAGCGGAAACATCGGGAACAACATGTGTAGGTGATTATGGTAATATGGGCCCGTATTATCATAATCACAGGACGCGTATTGTGACTAGTGTAACCGCGAGGGAATACTGAAAAACTAGTAGAAAAGTAGTAAACTAATATTTTGATATATTATGAAAGACTAAAGTATTTGAAAATTTTATAGCAAAATGCGAACTAGAAGTGGTCAAGGATCGCACGCAGGAAATCCGGATCCTAATGCAAGGCCTCCTATTCCTCCCCGACAGCCCCAAGCCGTTGACGATGGCAATTCTAGGGGTGAGGCCAACCCACCTCCATTGACTTTGGAGGCGATTCAGAAGTTGTTACATGATTCACAAGTGCAAAACAGACAGGAAATGACTCGTCTTTTGGATGAGCGACTGGGCGAAAGATCAAAGTCACAACATGAAGATAGCGAGAAAAGTGTGGCTCCTGAAGGCACTAATCCGAAACAAACTTCTTCTCAGGGAGATTCATCTTCCAAATCACAGCCTCAGTTCAAGACTAAAGGAGCCTGTACTTTCAAGGACTTTATGTCCTGTCGGCCAAAGGAGTTCAATGGGGAGATGGATCCACGAATAACAATACGGTGGTTAACAGAAATGGAACAAGTTCTTCACATATGCCGTTGTGAAGAGGATTTGAAGGTTGGATTCGCATCTCAAATGTTAAAGGCAAGTGCTCTTGACTGGTGGAATACTCTCCGCCGAACCAAGGGAAGTGATTTTGTTGATGCTTTATCTTGGAAAGAGTTTGTTCAACGGTTAAAAGGCAAGTTTTGTTCGGCCAGACATCGGGAGAATTTGGTTAATGAATTCTTTGCTCTTGCAAAGGATAAACAGACGGTTGATGAGTATACTAAAAAGTTCTGTGAGATGCTGCCATTTCTAGAAGATACATTACCGACCGAGGCTGGCAGGATAAACCGATACGTTAATGGTTTGCCGGCGGATTACTCACTAGAAGTTAGTAAAGCTACAACTCTTGACGAAGCCATTGAATCTGCGGCCAGGGTCGAGAGTATGATAGAGAAAAGGGCTAAGGAACGACAAGCATTTGCGGAAAAACGAAAGTCTTCAGGAATCTCTGGAGCAAATAAGAAGAGCCGTTTTTCATCAGGAGTTTCTAAGCAGAGTGAAATTAAAGAGTGTAAGAAGTGTGGGAAGAAGCACGGTGGGGAATGTAAGAAGGGCACTAGTGGGTGCTATAAATGTGGTCTTCCGGGTCACCAGGCTAAGGATTGCAAGGTCAAAGATATCAGCGAAGTGGAATGTTTCAATTGTCATGAAAAGGGTCATTACAGCACCAACTGTCCCAAGAAGAAGAATGAGACGTTAGTCTCTACTGCAAGCAATAAGAAGACAGAACCAGTAAAGACGAAGGGACGAGCGTTTCAGATGACTCTTGATGAGGCCAAAGAAGACCAGGATGTGGTGGCAGGTACACTTATTGTAAACTCACAGCCTGCTTATGTCCTTTTTGATTCTGGGGCACATTTTTCTTTTGTGTCTCATGATTTTAGTAAGCGTCTAAACATACCGATGAAACCATTAGATGATACGTGTGTCATAGAAGTCGCGAACGGAGAGTTAGTTATGGTACATCACGTGTACGAGAAATGTCCGGTGGAGATTAATGGACGAATTTTAAAGGCCGACTTGTTACCTATCGGGATTAAAGGATTTGACATTGTTATTGGAATGGATTGGCTTGGAACTCATAATGCTAAAATCCTATGCGGAAAGCGAATGGTGTCGATTAAATTTCCTGATAATAGTAAAGTATATATATATGGGGAACGACGGAAGAATATGCAGAGTCTCATCACTGCTATTAAAGCCCGTAAATGCATCCAAAAAGGGTGTGAATCATTCATTGCTTATGTGATGAATGGGAAGAAAGAGAAGCAGAAGATGGAGGATATAAAAGTAGTTAATGAGTTCCCTGAAGTCTTTCCTGATGACTTACCTGGGTTACCACCCATTAGGCAAGTCGAATTCCGTATTGATCTTGTTCCTGGGGCAAGTCCCATTGCCCGTGCACCGTACCGTCTTGCTCCTACAGAGATGAGAGAACTCATGTCTCAGTTACAGGAACTTCTTGACAAGGGGTTTATTCGTCCCAGCTCTTCTCCTTGGGGAGCTCCAGTGTTGTTTGTCAAGAAGAAGGACGGTACTATGCGCATGTGTATAGACTATCGCGAGCTCAATAAAGTGACAATCAAGAATCGGTATCCTTTGCCGAGAATTGATGATTTGTTTGATCAGTTGCAGGGAGCTAGTTACTTCTCTAAAATTGATCTTCGTTCTGGATATCATCAAGTCCGAGTGAAGGATGAAGATGTATGCAAGACTGCATTCCGAACTCGATATGGTCACTATGAATTTTTGGTGATGCCATTCGGTCTCACTAATGCCCCAGCCGTGTTTATGGACCTTATGAACAGGGTCTGTAAACCTTTTCTTGACAGATTTGTCATCGTTTTTATTGATGATATTCTAGTCTATTCGAAAAGTGAAGCAGAGCATGAAGTGCACCTACGAGAAGTGTTACGTACTTTGAAGAATGAACAGTTATATGCGAAATTGTCAAAGTGCGACTTTTGGTTGCGGGAAGTTCAGTTCCTGGGTCATATTGTTTCAGCTGAAGGTATTAAAGTAGACCCAGCAAAGATAGAAGCGGTAATGAAATGGGAACCACCGAAGACACCTACAGAAGTTAGAAGTTTTCTTGGGTTAGCCGGTTATTACCGACGGTTTATACAAGATTTTTCTAAAATAGCGGTGCCACTGACTCAGTTAACTCGGAAAGAAGTAAAGTTTGTTTGGGGAGAAAAACAGCAAGAAGCCTTTGAAATACTGAAAAAGAAGCTGTGTGAGGCTCCAGTATTATCCTTACCAGAAGGCACAGAAGAGTTTGTAGTATACAGCGATGCATCTAATAGAGGTCTTGGTTGTGTACTTATGCAACGAGGCAAAGTTATTGCCTATGCTTCCAGACAGCTAAAAGATGCAGAGACACGTTATACTACTCATGATCTAGAATTGGCTGCAATTGTATTTGCGTTGAAGATTTGGAGGCACTATCTATATGGGACGAAATGTAAGATATATACAGATCATAAAAGTCTGCAATATCTTTTTACTCAAAAAGAATTAAATATGAGACAGACACGATGGATTGAGTTGGTGAACGATTATGACTGTGAAATAATTTATCACGAAGGAAAAGCTAATGTAGTAGCCGATGCTTTAAGCCGCAAAGTTCGTGAAAAAGTTATTAAAGGAAGATCCATGCGAATTGAAGTGGTCTCAACTTTAATTCAAAAGATTAAAGAAGCTCAAGAAAGTGCCTTAACTGAAGAAAATATAAAGAAAGAAAAACTTGGAAAGAAGGTGATGTTTGAAGTAAATACTCAAGGGTTGCGAACTTTCAAGGGACGTATTTGGGTTCCTAAATATGGGGCAACCAGAAAGATAATCTTAGATGATTCTCACAAATCCAAGTATTCTATACATCCTGGAAGTACAAAAACATATCAAGATTTGAAGCAGCATTATTGGTGGCCAGGAATGAAAAAGAGAATAGCAAAGTACATATCCCATTGTGATACTTGTGCTCAAGTAAAAGCAGAACATCAGGTGCCGTATGGTACTGCACAGTCATTGCAGATACCAGCAGGGAAATGGGAAGAACTGACCATGGATTTTGTCATGGGACTGCCTAGAACGAGAAGGGGACACGATAGTATATGGGTCATTGTTGACAGGTTGACTAAAAGTGCCCTATTTCTCGCCATGAAAGAAACTAACTCACTTGGAGAATTAGCTCAGTTGTACCTCGATGAAGTGATCAGACGTTATGGAGCGCCTTTGTCCATAGTCTCAGATAGAGATCCTCGATTCACGTCTAATTTTTGGGATGCTCTACAAGAAAAGATGGGAACTCGAATTAAGATGAGTACAGCCTATCACCCTCAAACTGATGGGCAAAGTGAACGTACTATTCAGACCTTGGAGGATATGTTGAGATCGTGTGCTATCGATTTTGGAGGTAATTGGGACCAGCACCTACCATTAGTTGAATTTTCGTATAACAACAGTTACCACTCAAGCATTAAGATGCCGCCTTTTGAAGCCCTATATGGCAGGAAATGTAGAACCCCAGTATGTTGGCTAGAAGCTGGTGAAGCAAAACTCACTGGGCCAGAAATCGTAAGAATGACAAATGAAAAGATTGGTGTAATACAAGCCAACATGAAAGCCGCGCAAGATCGCCAAAGAAGCTACTCAAATTTGAAGAAAAGACCTTATGATTTAAAAGTAGGCGATTTGGTAATGATAAAGGTGTCACCTTGGAAGGGGGTGATAAGATTTGGCAAGAAAGGGAAGTTGAGTCCAAGATATATTGGACCCTTTAAGATTTTGAAAAGAATCGGTTTACAAGCATTCAAGTTGGAGTTACCACAGGAACTCAGGGGAATACATGATACCTTCCATGTATGTTATCTCAAGAAATACTTTGGAAAGAAGGAATTAACCATTCCTTTAGAAGAAGTAAGAGTGGAAGCACCCAACAGACTGGTGGAAGAACCTGAGGCGATGTTAGAGGTGAAAACCAAGAAGCTAAGGAACAGGGAAATTGACCTAGTGTTGGTCAAATGGAAGCATTCACTGGGCACGGATTTGACTTGGGAAACTTTGGATAGCATGAAAAGAAGATACCCTAATTTTACAGATTATGAAGCGATTCCGAGGACGGAATCCTAATTAGGGGGAGGTAGTTGAAACGACCAAAAATTTGTATTATATAAATATGTAAATTAAGATGTGTGTAATTTAAATGTTATATGTAATAATATGAGAAATTATGAGTGTAAGGGTAATTTAGTCATTTTACCCTAAAAAGGGTAAAATGGTCATTTGACCATAAGAAGAAAATTATTATAAAATTTTAATTATAGTTTAGGACTAAACATGTAAGAAATTTAATTCTATGAAAAGATAATGGATTTTGGTGGCCAAAGTTCAAAGAAGGGAACTTGAGGGACCAAATCTGAAAATAGATAATTATAAAATGAGAAAAATATCTCATAATTCATCATAAAAATCAGAAAATCTCCTGGAGCTCTCTAGAGACTACGGGAAGAACCGATTCTTGGGAAGTTTGAAGATTGAAGCAAAGGATTAGAGAAAACAACACTTGGAATTAGTAATTCCAAGCTCCAAAGGTAAGAATCCTACAATTTTTGGCTTGGTTCTTCAAGTTGTTGTTGGATGATCCGTAAATCCAACCTCTGATTTCGAGGATGAGGTTAAACCAATGGATTTACACATCTTATCTAGCTCAAAACAACACAAAGAAGTAATTTCTAACCATAAATTGTGGTTAAATCCATAGAAGTGGGTTTGACCTCAAGAACCCTAGAAATGGGTTAATGGGGCTGAAATTTGTTTCTATGATTTTGTTAAGTCATATAGGTTCTAAATGAAGTGGAAAATCTATTCCATCTTTAAAAATTCAACAAAATGATTTTTGGTAGCAAAATGGGCATTACGGGAATGTTTTAAGCCTTGGAATGGAATTGTTGATTCCATGGTTTAAAACTATAATTGAACTGCTATTTTATGCCTAAAAATGACATTAAAATGATTAAGTTACATATTAAAGACTTAATCCTCGGACCATAGGACCTGCAGCACAAAAATCAGCCAAGGAAAAAGAACCCAGGAACCACACGAGTCGTGTGTTCCATAAGAGGAAAAAGACACGGGTCGTGTCTTTCCTGGAATTCCTTCTGTCCATTTTTTGAGTTTGGAACTCGATGTTAGACTTGTCCGATCGACCCGTAACTCATACCATAGCCTTAAAATGGTATGAAAACATATGGGAAATTGTTAAATCAACAATCCGACCTCGCGGAAAATCACTGTAGCAAGCAGTGGCTAAAAATCAAGTAATTGTCCAAACTTGATTTTGAGATTTTAGCTAGATTGGTCCGATAAACTTCAAACTTGAAATACATGTCTAAAATGGCATAAGACTTTATGGGAAGTTGTCGGAATTAGAATACGACCTTCCAAGGCTACTGTAGCAAAATACGTATAATATTCGAGTTAATTAAAAATTTGTTAATTAAAGGTTAAACACTTTTCTTAACCCTTAATGATAAAAACAAGGACTCTAACATGTTATAGAGTCAATTAGAATGTAAGTTAATGTATCAACTACTATATATATAGGTGCAAGTCAAGTAGGTGGACACCGAAAGGGTAAAGAACCGAGAGACGTCTAAACAACCTTTCAAGAGTCCTAAGGTGAGTACATGTAGCATTTTACCCATTTTGGGATACATGGCAAGTAAGTAAGTATTTTGCAGATTTCTTATATTATTTTTATATGTGAAAAATATTTGCAAAAATGGTCCTTTTTCTAGTTTAAATAGAAAGTTCACTGCTATATTTGAAAGTATGATTCTTGATGATAGCCTAAATTATGATAGAGATATGTTTGAGTCAAAAGCTTGGCAATTAGCCATTTCTTGAGCAAGTAATGTTTTGTTTTCAGAAAAGTATTTTATGTTTGACTGGTATTGTGACTAGCATTGTTAGTAAGGGAACTATGTTCCAACCTACCCGGGTTAGGTAAGGAGTCTACTGGGGACAACCCCTTCGCGAAGTAGACTGCCTCAGCAATTCTACCGTTAGTATTGATCCGTTCTTTCTAATTGTAGAGACTTGGGGTATCACTTATAGTGATTAAAGCCCTAAGTATAAAAATCCCAGCAAGTTTATAAAACCAGTCAAAGAAAGTATAAAAGACATTATTTTTGCAAAGTTTAATATATGATGCTTTTGAAAAGTGAAAAAGTATAATATGTGTATATTATGTAGTTTTGACAAAGATTTATGTTACAAAAGTTTATAAGAATTAGTAAAAGAAATTTTAAAGTTTGAGTCTAAAACTCATGTAACTCACGAGACAATTTGTCTTACGTATTTTATTTTTATGCCATGTATTCCAGGTTCAAGTATAAGGCTGTGAGATAGTTTGAAGTTGCTAAATAAGCACTAGGTGCGAAGGAGTGGAGCTGGATACAGCTTCCATTTTTTTGGTATTGGTTGAATCCGTTTCTCTTAAGCTTATGGTTTGATATGTATTGTAACTCCCCTTTTTGATTGTATTCAAACACATAAACGGTTTTTGTTAAACCATACTTTGTAAAATACGTTTTTATGTATTAAAAATGGTTTGAAAAGTTGGGGCGTTACAACTAAAATCCAAAGTCGTGACTCTATGTTCATGACCTACCGACTATAATGGTTTTGAATAAGGGGGTGTTTGGGATTGCTTATTTAAAACAACTTATGTTTATTATTAAAAGTGTTTTATTAGTTTATCTGGTGTGAAAACGGAGTTTTAGAAAAAAGTGTTTGGTTTAGCATATTGGTAATCAAAACGTAATAAGTCAATAAGTTGTTTTTTTAGTGTTTGGCAAACGATAAGGAAGCAGTAACTTATCAAAAACTGATTATTTAACAGTATATATAGTACAACTGACAAGAGATAAGGATAAATACAAACTAGTTTCCTGCTATATCTAAGTTATACAAACAATCCCTATAAAATTGAAGATATTGATATACCGGTAATACCACTTCCTCTTCACGCTTAGGGGAAGGGGATCAACATAACGAAAAGATTCAAACAATTGTTGTGTAAGACTCTTAGTAAAGATGTTAGCTAGCCAAATAACCGATGGAAAGAATTGATGGAACAAACTGAGTGTAAAGTTTTCCATATAAAACAAGCTCTTGAACATTTGTTCTCAGACTTTCTTTTAATATATTCGAGCTCATGTATATAAGAGTGTACAAGTATGGCAAAAATTATGATTTATTTACTTATTTATACAAACTGAAAGGACAATTTTAAGTATTATTAAGCTTAATCTGCTCTGAATTATGTCTTTTTGTATAGATTCAAAAAATTTCTACAATATCGTGTTGGGTGCAATTTACAACATCCTTTTTATATGATTGTTATTATTATGATTTTTTTTTTTATTTTTTACGTATTTGGTTTTATGAATGTTTTAAAAAAAGATATTTTTACAAGTTCTTTTTAATTTGTTATCTAACTTTACTAGATATTTGTTTCAATTTATTTAAATTTATAAAAAACATATAAATTCTATTTATATGTTTGTATTTATAAACCATAAGTACGATCTCACATATACTTAAACTTAATCTACTATAAAAAATATTTTGCCATTGTATGTGTGTAAACGAACCGAGCCGAGCTGAGCCAAAGCCTTTAAATTTATGGGGCTCAAGCTTGAACAGATGTTTGTTTCAAGCTTATTTCCCAAACTCGAGCTTGAATCGTGGAAGTTTTAACATACTCAATTTCGGCTCGACCTCGACTCGTTTGTTAGATAAGCCTAAACGAGCCAAGATCAGCTTGATTAACAGTCAAACATTGAACTCATTTATGTTTATAAGCTCATTAAAGCTCATGTATTATCATTTGATTTTGATAATTAATGATTATTACTTAGTAATAATTTAATATAAAAATTAAAAATAAAATAATATTATATAAATATTCATATACTTGTTTAGGGTAGCAAATATAATGGAGTTTGACAGATGAAACTCGGACCGAACTTATTTAATAAATGGGCCTAAAACAAAATTTGAACTCGGTTCGAACTTGTTTTACTAAAGCTTGAGTTAAGCTTTTTATGTAGGGAAAATGACTTAGGCTACACGGAGTGGGAGACCAACATGCCGACGGCATCCCAGGTGGCAACCAATACCGCTGGAAAACATCGCCTCGCTACCACGACATTGCCTTAGCGACATTCCCCAACGACACGCCAATGTCGTTCTCTCTCATCCATTTATCACATATTTTTTAATAAAATTTTAAATATATTATTTGAATAATCCCTCCCCCCAAAATACTATTATAAATACCCATATATATCTTCATTTTTCACCACACCAACATATTCTCTTCTAAAACTCTTTTAAAATGTCTATAACAATTCAAAGAAATCAATTACTTTTAAACATTGGTGAGCGGCTCTCAAATCAATGGAAATTATGCTCGATCTTTTAGAAGATGATGTTGAAGAGGAGGCCGAAAGTTCATAACCGATATCTCGAAAAATTATTTTGAGGGACCATTAGGGCTGCAAACAACCTTCTTATGGCACACTAATTTAATGATAATGTCTTCTACGCAACAAAATTCCGCCGAAGGTTTCGCATGGAGAAACATTTATTACTATGTATAGCCAACAATCTGACAAACATGTCTGAGTATATTAGACAATGTCCCGACGCAAGAGGTGCCGAAGGGTTTTCTCCACGACAGAAATGCGGGGTTGCAGTACGTCAACTAGCTTACGGTTCTGTAGGAGATTCATGATACGTGTATTTTCAAATGTCAGAGCGGGTCACACGGGAAAGTCTTGACGAGTTTTGCAGATGTGTTGTTACACTTTACGGTCCAAGATATTTGTGCACACCTACATTCAGTGATGTTCGAGCATTGTACGCGCATCACGCAAATGTCCATGGTTTTCCGGGGATACTTGGAAGTCTAGATTGTCTTCATTGGGAGTGGGGTAGTTGTCCCAATACATGGCATGGGCAATACACACGGGGTGATAAGAATCACCCAACGGTCATCCTTGAAGCAGTTGCATCACATGGTATTTGGATTTGATATGCTGTCTTTGGTCCTCCTGGCTCAATGAACGATATCAACGTTCTCGACATGTCACTTTTATTCGACGGGTTTTGCAACGGGTCCGCTTCAGATTTTCCATTTCAAGTAAATGGAACGACATACAAATAGGGATATTATCTTGTCAATGGTATATATATACAGAAGATGATGTGCTTGTGAAATCATTGACATATCTAGGTGATCCACAACGTATAAAGTTTAAACCAGCTTAAGAGAGGGCAAGAAAGGATGTCGAGCGAGCATTTGGAGTTCTTAAGAAGTGTTAACAAATTCTAGAAAATGTGGCACGTTCACGAATAGTGCAAAGGCTCTCAGCTATTATGTATATGTGCATCATTTTACATAGTATGATTTTAGAAGATTCGGGAAGAGCGATATGTCAATATGTGGAAAACGAGAACGTCATGTCAAATGTGCCAATAGAGTCGAACTTGTTTGGCTACCATTAAAGAAAGGTTAAGTTGAAATTTCTTGTTGTGATATACTAAAGGATTATATGGTATTTTACTAAAGATTTATTTATTTGTTATTTAATTATATAATTAACTTTTTAGTTTTTTATTTAGTATGAGACTAAATCAGTAATTGGTAACTTGGAATAATAATCGGTTGCTTTATCAATTTATCTCTATTACCGAACATATATATATATATATATATACTAGCAGGCGTCCCGCGCGATGCAGCGGCGGCGGTGGGGTTGGGGGAGGGGGGAGAGGTAATGGGTAGACTGTTAACTGTTTTATTTTGTCATTTTCAATCGAAAAAGAAGTTGGTTTATCGGATTGGTATTAGCATATTCGCAATTAATCCTTAAAATAATAATGATTATGAAATACATTTGTCCCTCTAGAAAGTACATAACATATTTCAATTCTTTTGATAGATTCCATTCCTTCCAAAAATATTCTACAAACCAGAAGATAAATTACAAAAGTAACCTTGTTATCGGTGTCACCTAGTTCCTCATTATTAATGATTTTATCACATGTTAAAGCTGAACCGTCTGTTCCAAATGTGATGAATCCATAATCTTTTCGTCTTGCATACGGCATATTACGGGCAAGCTCAATTTTCACCACTTCCCCATATTTGTTTAGTAGGTCCCGCACTCGACCCTCGGCCCATGAAGTTGGCAAGCCATCTATAAAAACAGTCTTCACCTGCAAAAAGATAGTCAAAAAGTCAAATCTATAGAAAATGATATTAATTAAAAAACAAAAACCAACATTTTTCAAGATAAATTTATGAGCTTTATTACGATTTGCATACTTTTAGCTAATCTTGAACTTGAAAATACATATAGGCCTTGTTTCCTTTTATCCATTAATTCATTATATTAAATACATATGCTAATACTGTAAATTATTAAGATTTCTATTATGCCTTACTCATCATATATGACTTCTTTATACACTACATTTGATGTGTAGCATCCATCCTGAATGAATTTTTTGGCCGGGTTAACTCATACCTTTGTATTGACGCGGGATATTCCTCTGGACAATGCCACATAAAGTTGGCCATGTGAAAAGACAGATTCCGGTAGATATACACCAACATTTGGAATTGTTTGTCCTTGAGCTTTATTGATCGTCATAGAGAAACTAAGACGAACTGGAAATTGCTTTCTTTTCAGCTTGAATGGGAACATGTCTTCGTCTGACGGGCATAATGGAATTCTTGGCAAAAATACTCTTCGCCAATGGCTATTTCTGCGTCAATTACATTTCGCTGGAAAGCTCTGCATATCAACCTGGTACCATTGCATAATCCATTAACGGGATCGATATTCCGTAGCAGCATAACTGGGCAACCAACTTTTAAACGAAGGTAATGAGGAGGCAGACCACTAACAATTAGAGAGTTCAAGAATTCAACAGGGTATAAGTTATTCTTATCATCTTCAGCTTCATCGAAGCTGTAGTAAACCTTTTGATCTCTAGAAAACCGTTCGATAAGTTTATCATTAATGTCATCAACACTTTTATTTTTTGTTGACAATATCGCTCTTGAAATGATAAAATCCGAATCATACCCGTTTGATTGCAAAGATGGAAATACTGCATCAATTAAAGCATCAAGTGATTTACCTTCACTGGTATATGGAATGGTCATGTCATCAGGTATCCGAATGATGCTCCCTTCCACTGTTTCCTCATTTCCATCACCAACCCGTAATAAAAATTCAAAAAACCATGGATCAGTTACAGCTCTCATATTGAGAGTTAAGTGTAACCTTATAATGGAACGCCATAGAAGCGACATTCGTACGCTAGCATCTACGATTTGTGCTCGCGTGCCACGTTTGACGACCGACAAAACCTGTTTAAAGTCACCTCCCATAACCATTATCTTTACACCGAATGGAAGGTTCTCACATGTAATGTCTTGCATACTTCGATCAACTGCCTCCACTGCTTGCCCCTTAGCCATCGATGCTTCATCCCAAATGATAACCTTTGCGACACGAAGTAACTGAGCCGTGATTATGGTAAAAAAATAGTCAAACGTCGAATGCGAGGTACAGTGATTAGTTTTGTCGTTGAATAATTATCTTTTGATATGCATTGAATGGTTTAGTTTTGCTAATGGACTATTGCAGTAATTATGGTAAAAAAATAGTCAAATGCATCGTGATATCAAGTTTTATAGTCAAATGCATCGTCCAACAGGGGCGGTGAATAGTTTTCTTATGACAAATAGTTATGTTTCAATGATTAGGATTTTGGAGAGGGGTGGTATTTTGATTTAGACATAAATATGCATATTTCCTGTTATGCGTTTGCAAAACAAATGTACGTTGCTATTTTACGTTAAATATACATTGTACAATATTTTTTAGGCAATGGAATTTTGTATTAGAAATAAATATACATGCTTCTTGTTTTGCATTTGAAAAAATTCCGTGTTGCTATTTTGCGTTAAATATAAAAAGTACAAAAATTAGAAACACGTTTGAGAGTGAGGTACACCACACAACAACAATTGGGATAAAAATTATTGGGTCTAATTATCCAAGAAATTGAGGTCTAGATATCTATAAACTAAGATTCTACAAATTACATGTTTGACGGTGCTGATATATATGATATTGAGTTTTAAAACATCGAAATAAACACCCCCTAAATTAAAAATAGTAAATGAAATTAATCCACAAATTGGAAAACCTCGGCTGCCTGTGAACTAAGCTAAGTCGCAAACTAAAATTTCAAAGGAAAACGCAAATTAGCAGAAAAACCAAAAACAGAAGAAAATAGAAAAATCAAAGACGGGGAACAATAGAAAAACCAGAGTCTACCTTCTTAGAATCGGGGAGTCGTAACCAACGAAGAAGAAGAAACAGATAACAACAACGCGTATTAGATCATATTTGGCAGGGGCAACTTTGTCTAACAGAAAAAAAAAAGATGCATGTTAAATGTTCCTATGTGTGCCGTAGTTTAGGAAACATCATAACGGGAACCCACCTCACATGTCAGATTAGGATCCAAAACCCAGGCCACCATCACTTTCACTGTAGCATAAACCTGAAATTTCAAGCATGTTGCTATTGCAGAATTACATGTCTATAAAACAAATGTAAGTATACCCGGTTGACGAATAAAAAACTTATTTAAAAAGAATAACGTTTTATTTTTAAAGTACGATGTTATTAATGAACTTTTTTGCAAAGTTTAAAGCTAAAATTATTTTTCAAAGTCTAATGCTATTAATGAACTTTTTTGCAAAGTTCAATTCTAAAACCGAGTCTTTTTAGAAAAATGTCCTATAATAAACCTTAATGTAAAAGAGATAAGAAACTATTTTACATCATCCAAAATTTTAAAAAAACCATTTTTTCAAAGTACGATGCTATTATAGAATTGTTTTGCAGAGTTTAATACTAAAACCAATATTTTTTTTCCAAAAAGATGTCCTATAATTGACCGATACTAAACTCAAATGACAGGAAAGTCTTGAAAAATTAAGCAGGCTCAAACTCAAGCTCTTTAAAAGTTTTATGGAAAGTTAATAAGCTTGATACTTAAAAAAAATAAAATTAATACTAACATCAGTAACATGTACCTTTGGTGAAAACCCCATAAAATTAATAAGCTTGTAACTTCATTAAAAAAACTGCTCCTTGCTTTCTTATTATAAAGGTATATCTTTTCTTGTATCTCCCCACCCATAGCCGATGTAGGATGCAGGATATTGGAAAGAGACATGAAAATTAGTTTCTTACTTCTAATTTATATCTACTTAACTGATTTCTTTTTTATCAAACCAATGTGGGATTGAAAATAGCTGTAGGTAGCAATGCTATCTTTTTTCCATTGAAATATGCCAACTCATAGAAGAATAAGTTTGAACAGACACATAATAAATTAATTTAAACCAGGAGATGAAACACTAATAATTGGCTTGGGTCTGATGGATACATTTAAACATTAAATTGGAGATAAAAATAAAAATAAAAATACTAATTTCAATTACATATAAAGCCTTTGTAAATTACTATTTGTTTTATTTATTATAAAATATAATGTACAACTGTCGTTTTGATACCAGAGCAACAGAATGCCAAATAATGGTTAATTCATGCCTCGATACAAATTTCACACCTTTGGAGGTTTTGCATGACAATCACGATAATTTTCATCAACAAAAGATTATAACATAAATAAGCATTTGGAGTTTTGCATGACAATCACGATAATTAATTCTTGTATAAAGTATGAACCTTATACATGTAAAACCTGTAAAATAAAGATAGTTATGGTGTTACCAGCATACATTGATGAAATAGGATTAAACAACCGTGGGAAGTGTCTAAAATTAGAAAAATGTACATAATCTAGAATAGTTATGCTAGCTCTTCAATTATATTGAAGTTAGTGAAAAATAATATCGGTGATCTTCGATTAGTAAATGGTTTTAAAGAAAATAAAAGAGGAAGTAGATATTACCTATTGTTGTTCCCGATGTGATGGTTTAGAAAGAGAGACGAATGAAGTTTGTCAGGAGAATCGAGGCGACAATGCTGCAACATTCATCGATAAAAGGAATTATTTTTCACAACCTGAAATAGAATGTGATGGTAAGTAATTGACTCAGTATGTACTTTTGGCCATATCTTAAACTTTTCGAGAAGTCAAATGAGATATGCCAAAAGGTACTGTGGAGGCATCATTTTGAGAAAATATGCATGAATTATCAGGAATTTACACTTTCAAGAAACCAAGACCACCTGAAAGAAAATGAAATTTTAGTTGTTTGTTCATTCCTTTTGTTTATGAAAAGTTGTAATACCATAGGGGTTAAAAAGGAGATTTGATGTGCTATATAGTCCTTCCAAACATGGCTTCCTTTGATTGGTTATCGTTTCCTGTGACATCTATTTTTATCCATTTCCTGTGACATCATTCTATGCTAACTAACAAACAAACAAATATATCTTATATGTATAATGTTTATAATCAAAATGGTACAAAATTTAATATAAGACTTAACTTTTTGAATTTTATTAGTGTTATTATTAAATTCTCGTCAAATTAAGCGGTATCATGATCTCCTATATCCCGATTTTTCCCTTGTTTAAATTATAGTTACCTAGACCCCTAAGAAGGTGGGAGTAGTGCTGCCAGTCAGTTTTGTATGATCTCTTATATCCCGGTTTCTTCTCATATAGTTTTTAAATTTTTAGTTATTGTACTTATTGAGCTTTCCATCCATCAAAGCACCAGTTTCTTGAGTGAATTTTTAGACATTTTTCGCCTGTATTGGTTTTAGCTGTTGAATTAATTTATGAAGCTTCAATCCCTAATCTAAACTTCCTTCTCCGTTCTAGCATTTTATCGGTAGATTTGAGATTATCTCCAACAAAGTGCTAACATTTACATGACGTATTCTTTTTAATTAAAATTCAAGATAATTATTTTATGGGTATTATCAATTTAAATATAATGTTAATATCATATGGACAATGACCTATTTTTTATAAAATATGATTTACTTTAAAATCATTATTAGTTTTAATTTGTTATGTTTTATGGATATTTATTACTATAACCTTTTATTTATTCATATTTTCCACCACTCAACATCTTCTTGATAGACTTGGACCATTTTAGTGCGGAAAAAAGTAGTAAGCAACATTCAACAGAGGGAGAAAAACACTAAACTACATTAGTCATTAAAACATAAACAAACCATCTATAGTGTAAATATCATTTAATACTATTGCATAATCAAGCATCATTGAAAGATCTTCCACAGAAATTATAGTTCCAAGGAAGGTTTACTCTTCTTATTATTCTTATTATTCCCAGATTTCTTTATCTTGACACTTGCTCCGGGTCCTCGCTTGAATACAACTGAAATTTCAATGTTACATAAACCAATAACATTGTACTTTAAAATGACAACCAATTATAGGGACATCATTCAACTACAAAGCAATTTTTATTGATATAATTGAGATTTCAAAGTACAGTGTGCTAACGAGAAAAAAATGAAAGTACAACGCTATAATTGAGTAAAATTTTCAAAGTACAGTGTTTCAATGAAATACCTATGGGTAAGAAATTCAAACTATTGGTTGTACTCAAATGTCAAGCCTTACTTGACAGTAAGGTCATGCATTCTGTAAAAGGATTGATATACTTTGCACATTCAGTCTTTAGAAACACCACCTACAAAGGACATTTTTGTAATTTTAGTATATATGTAGGAATAGTAGATATATTATTATATATACACTGCGTAACTGTAACCTGTTCTTCAAGATCTGGAAGAGAATCAATCTCCACATCACCTGACACACCCACATACCATCTGCATTAGATGATTCCTGCGACAATGCACCATTTACCATTTTACCCTATGACACTATCAATCAAACAACAAGTCATACCATTTTGCTTTAAGATTATCTCATTATCCCATTTTGTAGCAACCATTTCACCGGAATCACGGATTCCGGAAGGTCCACAGGCGGCGGCTTCTCATAGAATACGGACGGAGGCATCAAGTATGTAATTTTGTAGAGCAAGAGCAGAAACATTATAGATTCTAGCAGCAGTTGATGTTGATGACCAATACCTCCATTCCTTTCTCAAATACTCTGTTTTCATCATGTCCTCCAGTATAATAGTTGCTTGAACCATCTAAAATCAGGTTTATAATCAACAATAAAATTGATTGAAAAGCTTAAATAAGGGCAAAATGACAAATTTACATGAACTTAACAGATTCACGTTAAATAAATAAAGAGAAAATAACAAATTTGGTCCCTGTGGTACTGCTTTTTCAGTTTTAGTCCAAGGGAAAAATCGTAATACTAAAAAAAGTTGGGTAATAAGATTTAGAAGTAAATTAAAGTTACGATTGCTCCTGTAAAGGTTTCGATTGCAATTTCGGTCCTTATTTGTGGGTTTTGTATCATTTTTAGTCCCTGTTCCAACTTTTACAGGAGGGGTTAAAGGTCCATTTACTATTAAGAAAAATACAATATATATTGGGTTAAGAACTCATCTTTTTGGAAACGCATCTACTCAATCCGTCTTCATCTTTTTGGAGGAAAATCATAAGCTACAAAATAGAGGAAAAAGGTGGAATTTTGGACAAAATACATCCTAGATGCTTGAGGACTTATTAACCAGAGGAGATGGAATTTGTGAGGACATTTGATCGAGAAATGTAAATGTGAAATCCCTATTCTAGCTTGGAATCGATGAAATCGGAGGGATCCGGAATGAAATCAAATAATGGATCCTTGAAATAATGAAGAAAAAAACTTATCTCACATGAAATTGTGAAAGAAAAAACACAAACCCAATAAGAGTTGGGTTTTATGTCTGTTCTTTGTTGTACAGAACTACAGATGCAAAAGACTGTTGATATAAGAGCATTAAGTTGGCTAAAGACCGGTTTTCTCAAGAAACTTCATCATTCTACAAAAGAAAGAAAAGCAAACATTCAAATCCAAAACAAATAAAACCCAACTTTTAATATACTTAAAAAATACATGTAGTATGGAAGTTTTCCTTGAACAAAAAGTAAGAGTTTCAAATTAAAAGAAAAGCCAAGGGTAACTGAGGTGTAATCAAAAGTCTCGATGTAGCATGCAAAATAACCCCATCTCCCGGTTGTTTAGTGATGATCCAACAAAAGTAAGTTTCATTACAATGAGAAAATTACCAGATTACTATTGGATGAGAGGGTGCTTGAGAGTACGTGATACCTGCTACCTTGTGCCTGTGAATATTATAAAAACAAATAAAAACAAAAGTAGTTAGAAACATCATATTAATAAATCACACAAAAATCAAAATGGATGTTAGATCACGAACAAAAATCCAAATTGACGTTATATCCCCAAGATCTGATTTCTGTGTAACAAATTAAGAGCACAAAAATCCAAATTGACAGTAGATCTCGAAAAAATACTCAATTTATATCTCCGGATTTGATATTTAGTTGTTGAACCCACTCGATGAATAACTTGAAGGATCAAACATCTGAATACCGTAAAATCTTCAAAAATTTCTGTATTTTAACAATCGCATTTGTAAACCGTCAAAGGATAAATCAGAGGAGTAATCGTCTAAATAGAGGAAGTGAGAATTAGAGGCAGAAATCTTTAGAAATCTCTACATTCTATCAATCGCGTATAAAACTTACATGACACGTGAAACCTTGACTTATACGGCCATCTTTCCGCACATAGGTTCAGCTATATAAGAGGCAAACATGAAAGGGGTTATGTCGATCAATTAAAATGAAAAATATTTCCATACAAGAATAATAAAATAGGGGTAAATATGAAAATTTACACAAAAATTGAGTACCTACCATGAAAGCTCTCCTGGTCGCTCTGGGTAAGCTCTAGGTCTTGCGTTTCTTCTCATGTGGCGGCTTGCAGCGGGTATGGGCTAAATGGTTGCGATGGTGCCGGATCATGGTGTAAACAATGGTCGGGCGGTGGGTCAGATGAGCGATCGAGAAGACATGGACGGAAGAGAGAATTAGGGTTAGTGTGTGTGAATGGAAAACAGAGTTTGAATGACCTGCAGTTTGTTGAAGATGACCGATGACCTGCAGTTTGGGGGGTCTCCTCTTTTTATACACGCAACTTCCGAGAGAACAGGGGAAGTTGAGAGGGGTGGGAGGTTGAAGATGAAGTGGGAGGTTGAAGATGGATTGGGAGAAGAGGTGGGAGTGATTCAGTCAACAACGACCAAGATGGGAGGTGGGGAGTTTTTTGACGGTTAGAGGTTTGATTCAGTCAACAACAACCAAGATGGGAGGTTGAGAGTTGTGGACATCGTGGGGTGGTAGGATGAGAAACCGTCATCGATTTTGTGCATAAGAGGTGTTGTAACTTTTGTGTTGAACGCTTTACACTTGTACCTTGGGGCAATACGTTTTATAATATAGATATAGATATATATATATATATATATATATATATATATATATATATATATATATATATATATATATATATATATATATATATATATATATAATTGGTTGGTATGGTACAATTACGGTATTCAAAATTTAGTACCATTACCGTGCCGAGATCACTCGATTGGTACGGTACTACCGGCCAAACATATTGGCTACCAAACATCTTGGTAGCCAATTTGATTGGTACGGTTGGTAACATGTTGGTTGGTTGTCCGTGGTACATTTTTGACAGCCCTAGGAGGCACCACTCCGCATAGCCTTATAAGGGTAATGAAGCATCACAATTTTTCAAAAAATACAATTGAACTTTTTTGTGTACACATATTAGCAACAAACTATAGCCTTTGTACACGTACGACCATTAAAGTTTATCAGTTGTTCAAAAAATATCATTGACGTTACCGGAAATACAAGTTACCAGCCACATGGCAATGCCACGTGGCTGGTAACCTGTACTACCGATAACGCCAATAGTATTTTTTGAACAACTTATAAACTTTAATGGTTATACGTGCATAAAGACTACACTTTGTTACTATATGTGTACAAAAAAAAGTTCAATGATATTTTTTGAACAATTCATATCGTATTTAACAACCTAAAATACATTAAGTTGTACACAAAATTTTGATATCATATTGCTGAATCTATTTAACAACCTAAAATACATTAACTTGCGTTTTACAACACACTATTTATTCATCATGCAGCATCATAATGATATAATGTACAAAACTTAAAAGGAAACTAAAACCATTTGATCTAACAAATAAAAAATCAAATAAACCATAAACACCCAAACAACGACGGCTCACTGCAACGTCTCCTCGTTGCCGGTAACCACAGCCCAAAGAGAAAACTTCACACGCAACGATATCTTACTCTTCTCAACCACAAGCCTCGCACCCGACACAACCCAATAACCCGGAAAATCCTGAGGCCCTCTTGTCAACTCTGTCGTATCAACAAACCTCGAAAGCTTCTTTCCGTGAGCCGACACCGGAGGTCCACCAGGTATCGCCGAATTCACGTTGACCTCTTTCGGATCCGGCGGTGGTCTCTGACCGTTCGAAAACATGGCCGAGATCAAGGTCGAGACGATCCCTGATTGCTGAGTGAGAACCGGTGAGCCGTCCCATTCCGGTTGTCTGACCACCGTTGCCCCCACCACTTTCGCGAACCGGAGACGTAAGAAGAGAACCCGTTTTACACCGGAATTGCCAACTTCGAGCTCGGCACCGGTAACAATGGAGTGTTAGTCATCGGATTCCACCGGAGCACTGTATATATGTAAAAAACTTTTCCATTGAACCTTCTCGAGGTACCTTCTGTCCTTAAGGTTTGTAGACGAGTTAGGGTTTGGTTCGTGTATGAGTTTGAAGCTTTTGGGTATGGATGGAAGATGCTGTAAATGGATCGCTAAGCAATCTTTCCGCATCCCTTCCAAATAAAGCCGAAGGCCTGTTACTGGCTTGTCTCCGACATCCAACTGCCAATTTTACCATTAGAAAAGTTCATCAGAATACTATGCCAGTGTTTCATACTTAGACCGGGCCATATTTTCTACGGAATGGACCGGGTTAGATCGATAAAATATGACTGGTCCTTAATTGGAAATTCTTTGGACCGGGTTTTCTTGTATTTTTTATCCTTCATTATAATTTGAAAATTATACTGTTTAATTTCTACGAATATTTAAACATGCCTGATTAGTGTTAACATAGAGCTTTGGACCCAAAAAACTGAATTGTAAATTGTAAGTTATATTGTTTATCTTGTATTTCCCCTCGGGACCCATCGCAAGCTCACCAACCTCCGGTGCCCATTTTTTCTGAAGCTGAAACTCTAAAAACTGCTGAAGTTCTTCAATTGGTGGCTTATCTGCGTAACACATGTAGCCACAAGAAGAAGACAATATTAAACAAATGACTTTATAGTGTGTTTAATGTGCATTGTACCACAAAGAGGGACATGTCTACGAGACAAAAATGGTAAAGCTGAGGCATGACTTAATCTTGATCTCTCATCCATACAAAAGACTTGAATATCTATCTCATCATGTCCTTTGTAACAGACATGGTCTAAATGGGTATTTTAAGTATTTATTATGAAGTTTATTCGATTTAACCAAAAGCAACGATAGAGAATCAAGTGAAAAGCCTATTGATTACTGAAAACATGGCTATTCATAAATAATGATAACAATGAGACTTAATTAAGAAGGTTTTTCGTACTACCCAAGCTACTAGCTGAATATCTAACCTAGCTAGCCAAATCAGGAAAAGAAAATAACGTGCCCTCCCCATTCACTAACAATAATTAAATAATATTCCATCATTGGTCCTGCATTCCCTCCCTTCCATATGTCACATGACACATGTGTCCTCTTGGGTAGTGGGTCAGATTCTTCTCTCTGGTACACTTTCCACACAGGCAGGGCAGTGGGCCCATCTATGGTTCGGCTTAGGTAATGTTCTCTATAATGCCGCCCGCTAAAGGTGTAGGCTTGTCCTCAAGCCTGGAATTGGGAAATTGGCTTACGAAGGATATTGGGTCTTCCCAAGAGTGGCTTCTTAT
Organism: Cichorium intybus; assembly: GCA_023525715.1. NCBI lineage: Eukaryota > Viridiplantae > Streptophyta > Magnoliopsida > Asterales > Asteraceae > Cichorium > Cichorium intybus. The sequence goes on from CM042013.1 coordinate 47,888,324, forward strand.
GCAGAGCTCGTCTCCTATTGTATGTGCCACTGTTGCACCTTGTTCCTTTGTAATGTGACTTCTCGGATGGCAAGTCGTTTTTTGTAACCAAGGGGGTATTCGAGTCCATCTCGAGTCCCGGAGGAAGAAAACCATTAACAGGGTGGTCCTCGACGGCCTTCTTGAGTAAAGAAACATGAAAGACTCGATGGATTTATGCTAACTTTGGAAGTTGTAGCTTGTATGCCACCTGCCCTACCTTAGCAGTTATGAGGAATGACCTGTAGAACCTTGGGGCGAGTTTTTGATGGATACAACAAACTACCGTCTGCTTCGGCGGAGTTTAAGGAATACCCAAGATTTCAGTTGTTCAGAAGCAAAACATCTCATATATGTTTCAAGGCTTATGTTAACGACTTCCGTCTGGCCGTCCTTCTCCGGTGGTAGGCATAGCTGAGCAGCAGCCGACTGCCTTGCAATATGAAGATCTCCTTCTAGAATGAGCTAAGAAAAAGGGGGTCTTTCTCGCTAAGGAATGTCTTTGGAATCGAAGCTAAAGAGCGGTTAGTGATCTGGTGTTTGAGGGGAATGAAGTGACAATATTTTGAGAGCATGTATGTTGACTACAAGGATGGTATCATAACCATTGGTCTTTGGAAGGCTAGTGATGAAATCGAGGGAGATGTCGTCCCATATTTTTGTGGGGATTGGAAGAGGTTGAAAAAGACCTCTTGGGGACAAGGTGGATGCTTTATACCATTGGCACGAGTCGCAGGCCCGGACGAACTGCTTGACGGCCTTGGTAATGTCGAGCCAATAAATATGGGATGACACATGTCAATCTGTTCGGTAGTAACTGGAGTGGCCCCCTGTGAGGCTTGAGTGGAACTCCTTTAGGAGTCGAGGTATCCAATGGGAGGTTGATGGGATTACAAGGCGCACCGTGTGATATAATTTTCCTTACTCCATGTGGAAGTTGGCATATGCCTGTGGGTTTTGCGTAAGCCTGATGATGATATTTTCTAACTTGGGGTTAGATTTAATGCCTTCACTCAGGTTGGAACCATCCAACCATAGTGGAAAAGAAACGAGTCCCCCTAATTCACCTTCCGGAACGCGCGAGAAGGCGTTAGCGGCTTTATTTTCGGGACCCGACTTGTAGCCAATCTCAAATTGATATCCTAGTAATATGTCGATCCAATTCCGTTGATCCGTTGTGGTGATCCTTTTCTCTAAGAGATGTTTCAGACTTTACTGCTCCATAAAGATGATAAATTTCTGTCCGACGAGGTAAGGCCACCAATGGTTGATGGCTAACACCAGGGCTATTATCTCCTTCTCATATGTTGACTTAGCAAGGTTCGACTTAGCAAGGTTCTGGTCATTCCGGTTAGACAACGCCCAACTAAAATAGGTCACTAGTCTTTTGTATTGCATCAGTACAACACCGATCCCTCGCCCGGAGGTGTCACATTAGATCTCGAACAATATAAAGAAGTTTGGAAGAGCTAACACCGGAGCAGTGGTTAAGGCAGTTTTCAGGGCATCAAAAGCCATCGGAGCAAATGTATTCCACAAAAAGTTGTCCTTTTTGGTGAGCTCCGAAAGGGGCTTCGCAATCTTCCCGTAATTTCGGATGAATTTTTGGTAGTATCTTGTTAGTCCCAAGAATCCTCTGATCCCTTAACATTCTTCGGGGTAGACCATTGTAATACCGAATCGACCTTGGTATGTCCATTGCTACTTCATGGCCATTTATGACATGACCCAAGCATTTGATTGATGTCCGAAATGGTTTTTCTGGGCATTTATGACTAGTTGATTATGGACAGTAAGCTCAAGTCTTCTGCTCTGCCAATTGAATAACACATCTCCAGTGTCCTTAACCAAGACATTCTAAGGGTCGCATCCAACGAGCCCAAATCGTAAACCAATGCAGCTATCGAACAATAATAAAGACCAGTAGTAACGGAACTCCCTTGCAGGTCTCAGCAATCCAAATCTTGGAACTGTTCCCCATCTTGATTATCAGCTTGGGAGTGGGTTCGATTTTAGACCGAGGGCTAGGGCAAGACTTTTTGATAGGAAATTATGGGTAGCTCCACCATCAACCAAGATGAGAATCAGAGCACCAGAGACCTCCACCGCGAGTTTGATGGTCTGAAGGAAGGAATGGGATGAGGAGAGCCCTAATCAGTCAAGGGCTTGACATTCACCTTGTTCCTAGGTGATCTCTACTTCTAATTCCTCTAAACGACAAGCTGACCCCTATTTCTCTGGTTCGTCATCGTCCCCAAGTAGGATACAAAGTGAACCCCGACTGTACTTATGTTGTGGTAAGTACCTTTGCCGCAACTGAAACACATACCGCGTCTCCTCCTTTCCTCCCATTCAGCGTTGGAAAGGTGTTTGGTGCCTGTAACGCGAATTATAGCAGAGTTGGGTTTCGTTAATTCGGTAACCCTATTTATAATCGAATTCTGTCCGATTCGGATCTGGGCATTATGCCCAAAAACTTATTTGTAATTAGGCTGGACCCACCCCTTTGGGCTATTCTTCCGAGACAAGGAGTTAATGGACCCTAGGTTATCGCCTGTGTTGGTCGTTTTGGACCTACATCCACACCTGGCGGTTGAATGGGCGGTGGTAACATGACGTAGCTTGGTCTATAGCTTGATCCCACGTGACGGGATGAAGAGCTCGTACCCAATTTTTCACCATTGGTCGAAGGCCACGTATAAACATTCCTAATGGTTGTTCCTCAGATTAATGGGGAATCAGAGCTGATAGCGCCTCACACTGTTCTATATAATCTTTTACGTCGCCGTCTTGGCTAAGACATCCAAAGGCTTCGTATGCATTAAAAATCTGGAACTACCGAACTAGAGAAGTTTTTCCCGAAATTGATTCTAGGTGATTTGAGGATTTTTGTACATGAGTGTAGAGAACCAGTTTAACGCCGGTCCGTCCATACATATCTGGATAATCTGAAGTTTTCGGTTAGGAACCATTTGGTGGATGAAGAAATAAATTTCAGCCTTGGTGAGCCATCCTCGTGGGCCTTTTCCCTAAAAAGGGGGAGTTTCACATTGGGCAGAGAAAAGAGAGGAGGTTGTAGATGGTGGGAACAGAGGAGTGCTTGTCTAAGAGGAGATGGCTCTACTGAATGCTCCATTGATGGGAGGTCCTCGAGAAGATGTTTCTGCTTCGCCTTCAGGGTGGTTTTCCGTTTGTTTTTGAAGTCCCAGTACTATATTCTCTAAGGATTTAGGATGTTCCTTGAGGATATCCTTGATGTCGTTGACAAATGTAGCGAGGCCCTTGACCTGTTATGTTAATCCTTCCAGCTGTTCTTCGTGAGCTTCAACCCTAGCTTGCTGGACTATCTATAATTCAGGGGCGACCATGATTGCTTTGTTTCCCGGCAATGGAACCAAATGATGGAGTTTATTCGATTCAACCAGAAAGCAACAATAGATAATCAAGTGAAGCCTATTGATTACTGAAAACAAGGGTATTTGTAAATAGTGATAAGAAGGAGACCTAAGAAGGTTCTTCTTACTACCCAAGCTACTAGCCGAATATCTAGCCTAGCTAGCCAAATTAGGAAAAGAAAAGAGTGTGCCCTCCTCACGCACTAACGGTAATTAAATAATACTCCCCTTGGTCCTACATTCCCTCCCTTCCATCTGTAGCATGTAGCATGACACCTGTCCTCTCCTGGATAACAACAGGTCAGATTCTTCTTCTCTTTGGTACACTTTCCACACAGGCGGGGCAGTGGGCCCATGTGTGGTTGGGCTGAAGTAATGTTCTATATCAATTTGATTGTGTATTTATCAAACATTGATACTTTAATTGGACAAATTAATAAATGGAAAGACATTCATGTTTTGCTTACAGCACATATAAAGATTAATAGCATGGGTCAAGAATCCATTGCCATGTATTCCACTCAATAACGATGTGATTGGAACAAAAGACATTGTGATGACTTCGGGTTCAAGTTGAACCGTCTGACACCATGTACGGTGGTCAATGTTTTTACCGTAGCTCCCCCCTCTCCTCTTCCAGAAAAAAGTTATATCATGTCATTTTACAAAGGCCCCGTTTATTATGTATATATGTCTGAACATTGCATGACAACTTGTAGTGCATTTTTATCTTGGACTCAGACAGTGATATTGCCGACGAGACAAAAATTACAATTGTTGTCCAAACTAAAATAGCAGGATATTAACTCACTCTCAATCTCTTATTTGTGTAAAATACGTGAAAATCCTCTTTTTCGAAAAAACTCCTGAAGTCAATATCGGATAAGTGTATGCAAAATACAAGGTAGCAAAGATCTAACCTCAACCCGAGGATCCAAGTTTATCAAGCCATAGTCGTTCCTTTCAAGCTGAAAAGGAAAAGAGTAATATAAGATCAAACGTTTCAAAAATGTTTAATGGTCTATCTTGGTATTTAATGTAACCTAGCCCACTAATTTCAAATCAATGTAAAACTTATAAGAGGGTCAAACTTGTCATTCTCTATACACGTGGGGAGAGTTGTTATAAACTCTCCCAATTCAAACTCTTTTTCTACTTCGACTCATAACATACATGTTTTTTAAGTGGGATAAAAGTAGGTCCGCTATAAACACGAAGCAAGTAAAATGTCTTGTGTAAAAAAAGCACAGAAAACGATGTTACAACCAGCTCTAAATCATTCGTCTCTCTTGGGTTATTGATATGTTGTCCATTAAATCTCTTTTCTGTTACATCTTTTAGCTTGTTTTGAACCTCATCCAATGAGAGAGTTGATGAATTTTGTTGCTTCATATAGACGACGTCTTTTCCTCCCATTTTTACACCGGAAATCACATGGGTACCAAATCTCTCGATAAACCTAACAAATCATAAAGAATACAAACTAAAAAACAAGTTTGTGACGTTTAAAATAGATAACAGACAAAACAGAACAAACCAGGGTGTCATTGTGATACACCGTGACACTATCACCGATGTCTATGAGACAAAAATTACATTTTATTGTCTCAAAAAACTGAACAAGACGTGACAATTTTTGTAAGACGTGGAAGTCTCCATCTATTGTCAAAAGACAGAAATGCCCTCTTAATCTTAAGAAATACAAACTAAAAACCAAGTTTGTCACGTTTAAAATAGCTAACAAACAAGACAGACCACTGTGTCACTGTGTCACTTTGATACACTGATGTTAATGAAACAAAAATTACATTTTTTTGTCTCAAAAACCAAACGAGATGTGGCAATTTTTGTAAAAAGATGTGGAAAGAGTCACCATCTATTGTTAAAAGACAGAAATGCCCTCCTAATCTTACCATTGAGAGTAGCCCTAGAAAATTAGTTGTGACGGTCACAATTTTTGCTTACTTGGCCAATGCTGCAGGTTCCCATGTGGAAGGAACAGCGTTTTTGACGTGATCACGTAATGCAATTTGGGATTTTTCAAGTGTGATATTGTAAAGTGTGATGAAGACGCCATCTAAAGCGAGGGATTTTGTATTCGCAGCATCTTTCTGCCAAGATCCGGTGAACTCGAATGCAGCATTCAATTGGCCGGTCGGGATTCTGCCGGAAAGTGACACATCTTGGTTAAATTGTTCCGACATCTACAAGAACAAGAAAATATATGTTAACTTGGAAAATGGAAGAGCCCATAGACTCCGATCAACCAATTCAACTACAAAGTAAAAGAAAACTATGATCATGTTTAATCGGATAGTATGTGGATTACCTGCTGAAAAGAGAGAATATCTGAGCAGAATCGCATCCTTTCGCCTTTATCACAATTAATCGCTTTTGATACGTTTTGAATCGAAATCCCACCTGGAATCAGTATATCCCTAACTTGTTCATCATCTATACCGATTAACCTCGACTCCGGCGACTTTCCTTTACAGTATTTTAACCTTAAATCCACAGTTAGGTCATACCCTAATCCAATTGATCCGATCGCTGTCTCCGCCGCTGTCTTCAGCCGTAACGCCACCTGCTTACTACTACTACCCATCAAATTTGATTGTGTAAACCACAAGTAAACCGCAAAATTAAGCTAATCCGTGGAAGTTTGCCCTTGAGTTTTGTTTCACCTGCTACGGTAGCAGTCAACTCAATTTGTTGGTGTTTTGTTGACTGCGAAATTAAATAACGTTCAAGTTATGACGAAATGCGCGGTCAGATTTCACATCGTGGCTGTATTTTATTCTATAAATTGTCGCGTAAATTGTTTGTAGAATGCGCGGAATATTGGCGTATAGAGATTAAGTGAATATAGAAATGCTGTAATGGTTTCAAGAAAAGCGCCAAAGTTTAAAGAAAGTTGGTTGTTGTTGACGGCGCCCGTCGCCGGCGTAAAGACAATGTTTGTTGGTAGTTGGAGATTCATGTTATTCTTTTGTTTTCCATTTTCCATATAAAAACTGAATATTGGTTTCTATATTCATTTTTGTCCTTATCTTTACTATTTTATAAAACATATTATTTAAAATACAACTTTTTAAGCATTAAAAGTTTAAGAGGTACAACTACCTCATGCATACACAATCTCCTCCACACCCTTTTATAAACATATTCTTTAAAATACAGCTTCTTAAGCATTAAAAGTTTCAGAAGTACAACTACCTCATGCACACACCCGACCTACAATGTCCTCCACCTTCTATCGGTTTTCTTCCCCACACCCCACTATAAAACATATTATTTAAAATACAGCTTCTTAAGCATTAAGAGTTTAAGAAGTACAACTACCTCATGCATACACCCGACCCACAATCTCCTCCACCTTTTATCGGTTTTCTTCCCCACACCCCTCTATAAAACATATTCTTTAAAATACAACTTTTAAGCATTAAGAGTTTAAGAAGTACAACTACCTCATGCACACACCCGACCCACAATCTCCTCCACCTTCTATCGGTTTTCTTCCCCACACCTCTTTCCCACGATTATCTGATGGAAGAGGTTACAGCTCCCACGTTCCCCTAACCTATGTCCCGTAAATCTTCCCTCTCCACGATCACTCTTCTTCTTCTTCTGGTTTGTACGTTTCACCCCCACTTCCAGCACATCAAACCTAAATCAGCTTAAAAATCGCCAGTTCTTCTCCCCAACCGTCAATCCACGTTCAACCCACCTCCCCAACATCAACCGAAAATCAGGTGCACACTCGATATCAATCCTTCCCACGATGTCAGGCAACATATATACCAATTGCATCCATAAAGTGTTGATGCAGTTTCACACGATTATAATCAATCACGATGATAAGCAATCAACAATCATATCTGCAATCAAAGAAAACCCATTGAAATAATCAATTTCGACAATCATGGAGGAAAAAATGACGGAAATTGTACCTGCCATCAAAGAAGACCTGATGAAATCAGTTCTTTCAGCAATCATGGAGTAGAAATTGAGTTCAATTGCTAATGGTTCAGACTTCGGAGTTTCATAAATCTCTCCATTGAGGTATGTTGATGATTTCGATTTACAATGATTACGTTTTTTTATTCGCACAACTTGTCAAAAGGGTGGACTGTGGAGGTATCATTATCAAGTATGGTCTTATTACTCTTAATCCATTATCGTTGGTGCTAAACCTTCAGCTTTTGGTTTCATATATTGATTTTTGTTTTCACAGGTTCTCTGTCGATTTTAGGTTATCACAGGAACAAGAGGCTGTTGAATTACCTGAAATTGACTTTTAAGGGATCTGAAAATGACCGAATAGCTAATCCATTATTCCGATTATGGTAAACCCAATTTGTCTCGCTGAATTCATGTGCCTTTTTTATTGTGTATGTTGATTAAGGAGGAAAACGTTTTTTATGGTTATCTGCCATATCATTGACAAGTACCAAACAAAATAAAGGAAACCAGATATGAGAAAAAGCACAAGGTAATGTTTGATTAAACAAAATTTACACTAATAGAATTGTATTGTGTTGTGAATTAGAAGATATGTATAAGGCCCTATATATAGACGACAGACTAATTACATTTAGATACTCTCTAGTATAATATATATCATAACTGTCTAATACGCCCCCGCAAGCTGAGGGCAGGGAACGACCTGAAGCTTGGATCGTAGGAAGAGAAATCATGGAGTCGGCAACAGCTTGGTGAAAATGTCAGCAATCTGGTCATGTGTGGATATGAATCGAACTTGAAGATCTCTATTGGCGATATTTTCTTTGACAAAGCGAAAATCAACCTATATGTGTTTGGTTCTGGCGTGAAACACAGGGTTGGCTGAAAGGTATGTTGCTCCAAGGTTATCACACCAAAGAACAGGAGCCGATGGATCTTTGATACCCAATTCGCCAAGAAGGGCTTGAAGCCATGTGAGCTCAGCAACAGTGTCTGCAAGGGCTTTGTACTCGGATTTGGTGGATGATCGTGACACGGTACGTTGTTTTCCGGCTGTCCAAGTGATCGAGTTTGATCTGAGATATATGGCAAATCCCCCGGTAGATCAACGGTAATCTAGGCAGCCCGCCCAGTCGGCATCTGAGAATGCGGTAAGGGAGGATGGAGAAGTGGCAAACCCTTGCTAGTGTGTGTCAGTAAAAGCCTGGAGATGATGACTAGAGGACTGTCTGATAAGCACGTCATGATCAATTGTACCCTTGAGATAACGCAAAATGCGTTTAACTGTAGACTAGTGACTTTCAGTAGGCGCATGCATAATATCTAAAAGCAAGAATGGTGTGACTATGAAAAAAATGCCGAGATGTTTCGGATGCTCTGATGCTGGGTAATAGAATCTCTAATCGTCTGAGGTCTTCGGCCTCAGAGGCTTAGGCTCTCTAAGGCAGAAAAATAAGATCCCAATCTACGATTGATCAGTCCGTCCACAACTACTGACACGCCTAGGTCGTCGTGCGGTCAAAAATAATAAAACCTTACTCTCACTAGCACAGTGGTAGTCAGGGTCGATCCACAGGAGTTTCATGGTCAAGACAGGTGATAGATTATCGGTTGTAGTGTCACGCTACAACCAGAAGGACTAGTCTCTATTCTTCCCAAAAACGGTCCAAAAGCACAAAATCCAATAATGTCCAAAACAAAGCATAAGCTTAAATGAAACTCAAACCAAAACTTAATCTAACTTGCTTACTGAAATCAGAAATATAATTCAGAAACAGAAACAACCAAGATCAAGCCAAAAGCATAGAACATCCAAACATCAAAAAATACCAAAAACACCAATAAACATGTAACCGAATGATTGATTGCATAAAACTCAGATCCAAAGTATTCAAAACAGTAATCAATGAAAAATAGAAACTTTAACCTAATGCTAATGGTTGTCACACCCAAAAACACCAAGCTAAACTACTAAAACAACTAAACTAATATGAAAACTAAGTGAAGAAACATAAATACCACGAATGGCGACTGAAAACTGAAACTTGGAGTCAAAGAAGTCTCAGATCCACCTTATGGGTCGTTTCTTGCCTTTTGATTTCGACCTAATGGCCTCTATTTATAGTTGTGGAAAATAAGTGGCCGCGTCGCGCGTATCTCATATACGCGGCGCGCGTGTAGGGTTATCCCCGTTTTTTCGTCATTTGAATTCTTCCCACCGCCTCATCGTTGACTCAGCGCGGCGCGCCCTCATGCTTCCCCGCGGCGCGTGTGTTCAGGCGACTGTTTTTGTCCTTATCCCCAAACTTCTTCCGTTTTGTACACATTTAGCCCCTGTTTGTTACTTTTCTTTCCAAACTAGCACCGACACAAAAAGTGAGAATACCACAACATATATGATATAAAATCACTAAGAATAGGGCTCAACAACGGCTAAAATACTTGATATTACTAGGCGTTGTCAACTACTTATGATGTCCGGAGGATTATGTCTACTCATGAACTGAAGATCCCAATGATCAGATCAGAAGTCGTCATCAAATGTCTGAATCATGTATTGTTCCTCGAATAATTGCAGAACGCCATAGAGCACCAATAACAATAATGAGAATAACTTGCTGAGAAATAATAAGCATCCTGTAATAGAGTCTAAATAACAAATAATCGTGATTAAGAGATAGTCTAGAAACACCATGAATTTGATCTCAAAAGACCAAAAATAAGTGCCATGTCGCATCACTAAATAAGTTTTTGTTGTCGGATGTCTTCGAAAATCCAAACTTTAACAATCATAAAAAGTGCTCTGAATCGTAATAATAAGCAATCTGTAACCGAAGAGAATCTAAGGATGCCAGAAATTCAATCAATGATGACCAAAAATCAATGTCACATCATATCTTAACGCTAAAATTCTCTTTGTCTGCGGACGACTCAAGAAACAAAACACACAGTTCGGATGCTCATCATGAATTCTCCCCTATTTTTTTTATCACAAGTGCTCGATCAAAAATAAATAAGGATACTAGGAGTTTCACATGCTCCTCTTGGATGTATGAAGGGTCTCGAATAAAACCCGATATGGAAAGTAAAATAAAATACTTTCCGGTCATCTATAGTCAGTCGACTCTGCTACGCTATGTTGAACAAGTAATATCGATAAAATGATGAACAATGTCTACTGAAACAATCTCTGCTATGATGAAGCATGACTAAGTGACCAACATAGGATCCTCGTATGGCTGTAAACGAACCGAACGTTCAGCGAACCGTTCGTGAACTATCCGGCGGGAAGTTCGTTTATGTTCGTTTATTTAATAAATGAACGAACTTGAACACAAATCCTCGTTCGTTTAGTTAAACGAACGAGCATGAACAATGGTCTCGTTCGTTCAATTATGTTCGTGAACGTTCGTTTATATTGTTCGTTTATGTTTGTTTATATTTATTCATTTAGGTTCATTTTATGTTCATATATGTTCAATTGTGTTTGATCACATTACAATATTATATGTTTGTTTATGTTTATATATGTTCAATTGTGTTTCTTTATCTCTGTTCGTTTATATGTTTGTTCGTTTAGCATGTTCACGAATATAAACGAAGGAACATGAACAAGAAAACTCGTTCGTATACCCGTTCGTGTTCGTTCATTTGTTCGGTTAACTTAATGAACCATGAACAAGCCTTCGTTCGTGTTCGTTTGGTTTGTTTACAGCCCTAGATCCTCGGTTGTGGACGCAATGCTGAAGAGCGAAGTGATATGAATGCTTCGTTCGCAAATCAAAGGATAATCAATATGCTGCGGTTCCGGAATATCTCGTCTGAACATGTTGATCGATGACGTCGGATAAAATAAATATTTTTGGTCGTAGGATCCGGCTATAGGAGTGTGCAATCCGAAGCGAAGTGTTTCGAAAAATAAGTCATGAAGTACTGTCGGACATAATCATGAATATACAGTTTTTAAGGAAAAATAATGTAACGATCAAAGGTCGTTTCCTCAAAAATTCGCTTCGGATGATGTCAAAAAGAAATTGGTTAAAAATAAGAGGAATAAATTGGTGTTAAAAGTTTTTTGGTAAGTAAGAGAAGGCCGAAATAGCTTCTCCTAGGTGAGAAGAGAATCTGGTGAGGAGAGGTTTTTGGGCAGGAGGAGAGGAGAAGCTTCCGATGGGTTAGGAGAAAGAAAATTTTTTGCGGGAGAAGCAAAGTCTCCTGACAGGTATGAAGCTTCAGTTTAGTGAGAAGGAAAAAATTGGCTTAAAAAAATTTCGTCCGAAGCAATTATTATTATTATTTTTTTACTTTGGACGCAGATGTAAAAAAATTGGTGTTAGAAAAAAGGTTTAAAGTTGGTGTAGATAAATGTCTAAGAAAAAATTCTTCGCATGCGACGAAGAGAAGAAAATTGGCTGAAAAAAAAAAAAAAAAAAACAGTTGATTCTTACTCCTAGATCAAAAGAAACACACACCAAACTCACACTACTTGAAGAGAAACAATTGACACCAAATGCACATTAAATCGGTTGATACCAAACCCCCAACCCATCCTGACTACTTGCATCTTTTAACAGTTTGATAAAGGATTAACAGTTCATGTCTCCCAGTTCAATTGCCAATTACAACAGTTTTAATCCAATGAAACGTATTAATCTTTATATCCTCCATGATTTTTGTTACTGAAAAGATGTTCCTAAATGTTTTTTTGTTACGTGCCCACCACATGTACCAAATTGACACTAGCATGATTGCATTCATAATCTTTTTCGAATCACTCCTTGTTTCAAATAGGGGGTATATATGGTAATAACTGGGAAAACACATTTATGTTTGGAATATCCAAACCCCACCAATTCCACACCATTTTCCACTTCTCAGACGCCACAAGACATTAAAAAAAAAACGATCACAAGACTCCTCTTCAGTAGAGCAAACTTCACATATTGTAGACACAAAATTTATTCCTCTTTTGGCTAATTCTATTTTTACTGGTACCTTGTTTAGCCTTACAAGCCAACCCAAGAAATTTAGTTTAAAAGGTACCCAATTATTCCAGTAATGTCTAATAGCATCCAGTAGGGGTGTGCACCAAAACGCACAAACCGCATAAACCGCCCACACTGCACCATACCCCACCGCATAATGCGGTTTTGAAACACCGTGGTGCGATTTGCGGTTCGTAATTTTGGTAAATCGCACTATGCCGTTTGCGGTTTGCAGTTTATAGTCACAAAATCGCAGTTCAAACCACACTGCACTGCAATATATATATATATATATATATATATATATATATATATATATATATATATATATATATATATATATATATATATATATATATATATGTATATACATATATACATATACATATACATATACATATACATATACATATACATATACATATATATATATAGGGTCCGGTTCCGGTGAGGACACTTTTTTCGGTGAGGACTCGCGAGGACACCTTAAAAAATTTGAAAAAAAATATAAAAAAAATACAAATCATAAAATCTAGAATAGTACTATATCATTATCAAAAAAAAATTTGAAAAAAAAAATTGGATCATTGAAAAACGTAATGATGCAATTTTTCTGTTTTTATTTTGGATCATTATTTAATTATAAAAAAACTAATGATCCAAAATTTTTTTTTTGAATCTTTTTTTTCTCCGATATAGTACTATGATCCATTTTATTATTTATATTTTTTTAAAATTTTTTTAAGGTGTCCTCGCAAGTCCTCACTTTAAGAAGAGTCCTCACCCGATCCTGATTCTATATATATATATATATATATATATATATATATATATATATATATATATATATCTATATATGTATATATATATGTATATATATGTATATATATATATATATATATATATATATATATATATATATATATATATATATATATATATATATATATATATATATATATATATATATATATATATATATATATAGAGTTAGGATATATTAAAAATTATAATTATTGTGCGTACGTAAGACCCAATCAGAAGCTTAGAATCATCAAGGGTATTTTTGTCAATTTATTTATAAATCATTTAATTGAATTTAAATCACTTCCTATAATTATGGTAAATTGGACCTATAATTATGGAAGCCTAATAACTAATTACCATAATCTGCGATTCAAACCAAAAACACGACTTTAAGCAGAACTCGTCTTCTCCAATTGATTAGCACCAGAAGTCGATTACGAGTTGTGATTCCAGGTTCAAGCTCCGTTGAATCTTGATTGAAATTATTGCTGGTTGCGATTCTAGTTTTGATTAACGATTGTTGATTGCTTCTTTGTGTAAGACCCGTATCCTGAATATAACATATACTTAAAATAAGAGTGTTAGGAATTATATGATTTTTGGTAGTTATAAAGCTAAGAAAAACTTTAGTTACACTTTCATATAAAATCAGCATTTTGTGTCGTTTTTAGAAAAATCATAATTAATTCTAGGAAAATTGTTTGGACCTCAAACCAATGCACAAAGTTTACAAATTGAGTCTAGTACAATTACCAAAAATAATAGTAAGCTTGAAAATGAGATTATCTATGGTAAAAAATGCAATCTTTACTGATTAGTTCGGAATTGACAGATTAGATAGTCTGTTTTCAAAAATTCATAATAAATCATAGAAAAATCGTATAAATACGTAAAATACATCCCTGGAAAGGTATTGAGATGAATTTTCTGAATATCAAATAAAAACTTGAATTTAATGGGTTTAAGATCGGCTAAACCAGTCTTGAACAGACTGATTCTAGAAGGCCTTTAATTTCAACAAAATTATATTATTAAAATCTTTTGTCAAAAGTGTCATGCCATTTTTTATTCAAGAATTCAAGTACAAATACCCCCCAAAACATCTCATAAACCACACCAACAAATCTCAATCCAATATATAGAGGTTTCTAAGCACTAGAGTGTAAGAAGTGAGCGGAAGGAAGCTCAAAAGCCTAGCGAAGAAGTTATAGGTTCCGACGACTAGTCATAAGGTAACTACAAACTTTTCTATAACTTAATTAGGTATTGTAAAATAGTTTTTGTGTTAAGAAGTAGAATATTTAATAAGTATAACATATGTTATATTATACTAATTTCTAACAATAGTAAACAAAAACCTTAAAATGTCGTTATTATAACAATTCGTAATTTCCGAATATAATACCGATTGATTTACTTACGAGGACGGTGACTAGGCCGATTACTTGGGATCTGGTTGTTGGATTTTCCGAAAGGCTAAAATGCTGAAAGGATCCTGCCACCCCATCTAATCTTCTACCTGGCCGTTCTTTACTTGATAAATCATGGAGTATCATATTGGAATTATTGCAGGGTTTAATGATGCGACTATAATATAGTTAAGGATTAAGAAATGATAGATTTCTTATTATGTTAACAGTTAAAGTTGAAGGAAATACAAAGCCGAGAAAGATAAACGATATAGTCAACTATAATCAGGTGAGTCTTCTCACTATACTATAGGTGATATTGCATGCGTAGGAAGGAAGATATGTTAGACTAAGGTGATCTTACCTGTTATGATAATTGTATGAATTATTGCTATGATAATGATTGTTTGTGGACGGAACGGGATAGCCCGCGAGCCAATAGGCGGAACGGGAATAGCCTGCGAGTCATTAGACGGAACGGGATAGCCCGCGAGCCAATAGGCGGAACGGGAATAGCCTGCGAGTCATTAGACGGAACGGGAGAAGCCTGTGAGCGATAAGACAAGAACGGGAATTACCCGTGAGTCTTCAGCAGAACAGGAATAGCCCGCGAGTCTCACAGACATATGAATGGTTATGATGTGTTGTATGTTATGTGATGGATCGTATGGTATTTTGAGGAACTCACTAAGCTTCGTGCTTACCCTTTCCCTATATAAACTATTGTTTCAGGTACATCAGGTACCATGGATGGCAAGGCATGACGTGTATACACTGTGCTGCTTCATTGGAGGACTGTTTTTGAATTAATATTCCGCTATATTGAGATTTCGTTAACTTCTGTTAATCCTGGGGTGTTTTCATTAAACTTATAAGTTATGGAATTTTATGAAAATTAATTAAGTGGCTTTTCTTGTATTGAAGTTTTCGTTTAAATTTTTTTAAATTTACCCTAAAATTTTGGGATGTTACAAGTTGGTATCAGAGCACAGCTTGAGAGAATCAGGCTCACTTAGTGAGTTCTGGACTTAAGTTGAGGCTTAAGAGTTTTCTTAAAACATTTTTATGAAAGAAGGATGTTTTACGAAGGGTGAAGTGAAGATACAGTGTGTACCGCCAGCCGACGCCAGTATGAGAAAAGGGGTTAAGTATTTAATATTGTAGATGTTAAAAAAAACATATGGTATATGTTTGCTGAAATGCCTGGTAGAGATCACACATTGTTGTATTATTATCTGCTATTTGTTAATAGAACTGTATGCTAGTGCCGATAGGTTGCTTAGAGATTTCCACTAAGTTGCATACAATATAGACTGAATAGTTATAGAATATGTGAGTTGACCTTATTGCATGTTCCTTGTTTGGTTGTTGCCTTAGGGAAGATTTTCTTATTTGAAAGACTGTTTAGTTCGATATTGTATACAACTACGTTCGCGAAACAACCTGTCATCACTGGAGGAAGTTCCGTCTTAGTTAGAATAGCAGGGTGGGGGTGGGATTCCAAGTATTCCTAGAAGGGTTGACATATGCCTTGTAAGGGCATGTGTGTTAAAATTATCGGTGAGAAGCGAATTGGATATTTCGAGACGGGTCTTGGAACGGACATGGATAGGTGTGGAAGGTAGTAGTAGAGCTCCTACTATCGAAAGCACAGGATCCACGTTCGAGTCGGGAGTTCATCACGAAGGATCCAAGGAGCTGAGTATGTGAGTGTCTAGCATAATTAACTTAAATGCTAGTGTAATGTGGTAAACTTTTATCCATTCGATTTTTGAATGTTGATTGTGAGGTTCAGTAGGAACAATTAAGATGCGATCATAGCAGTTTGGTTGGACCGATCATGCTTAAGTTGAATACTGAGCTTAAAGACTGTTGAAAGGGAGAATGTCAAAATGCTATTGTGGTAGCTATTTTTCATGCAACTAATGGGTGCACAAGTCAGACAGGGACTAGAGGATGCAAGGGTGAGTTTTCCAACTCACGGTCAAAGAGGTGCAAGCGGCGCCTGAGATGATAGCGGGTATTTTTGAGTCGACTCTGTACATGCCTAGTGCTGTGTAATAGGGGCTACCTACCCTTGTATTGATCTTGCTTGAGTGATTGATCAAGTCGTGTGGGTTGAGAGTCTGGATCACTCGCTCGTGATTGAGGAAACTGACGATAGAGGTGTTGACTAGGGTCGCAAGCGGATGAGTAACATATGGTGGTTGATGTAAACGTCTCTACATTATCGAAACATGTTTATTGAGATGGTGTTTGCCCCTAATGCAAGTTGTTGGCTGAGCAGAGTGGGCTTGGTTTTCGTTCGAGAGTAAGGGCTTGTAAAAAAAATTATAAATCGAAGAAACAGACTTGGACTTTAGTCCAAGTGGGGGAGGAATACAAAATTAAGGGAACAACATGAATATTGTATAGAATCGATGTAATCATTAAAATTATAGTAACACGTCGATATATTTAATTCATTACTATAACTTTATATTAATACATTAAGAAAAGTTTACAGAACTACTAACCTAAACTGGAGAATCAGAAAGATGTGAGAAAAGATCTTCTACACTCCACTCTTTGTCATCATTACGTTGACTTGTACCTTCTTGAGGATTTGGAAGGGGTATGCTTCCGGTTATTGGAGGAGGAGCTCCAAGGTATGGGGTCTCAATAGGGTTGGAACCCGTAACCCCATGATTATGGGCTAAAAATCGACTCGTTTGGGGAGTGTGTAAGTAGGGAAGTGATGAGGAAGGATTCCAATTCGGAACCAGTTGGGGATAGCTATAAGAAGGAGGAAACCAGGCTAGGTCGCCTACAAAGCCTCCAAAATTATCCTCACTCCTAGGCTCGAGTAAACCAGGATTAATACTACTCATACCAGAGTTAGATGGCAGAGATTGCTGCTGTGTATGAGTTCTTGATGAAGTTTCCCCCTTTTCCAGAAATTTTCTTTTCCTAAATACAACCTTATGAGCAGCTTGTATTAGCTTCTTTGTGCCGTCTGTTAGACCCGATTGTGACCCTTCAATTATCGCTTCTTTTTCCTTTTTTAGGTTGGGTATTAAATCTCCCGATAATTTTGTTGCCTTAATAAATTCATTACCAAATTCCTGTGGCACAAATAATTTTAGTAATTTCAACCTTATGATATAAAGGAATTAAAAAAATGTAGTTCTTTACCTCAGCACGATCAATAAGGGTTTGCAAACTCGTAAGTTGTCGTTGGGGCCAATGATTGATACCTAATTCTCTACAGCGTTTTTTTAATTGTGTCGTTCCAATGTGAGTTCCTTCGCAGCTTTCTCAATTGGTTCGTCAAAGTGTTCAGCTATTATTTCCCTACTTAATAAATGTCTGAAACCTCTTCCACTGCCACCTGCTATGTTTTCTGAACTAGAAGATTCAAATCCAATTGTATTGTTATCATTCTGGATCATTTGAACATGATCTTGATTTTCTGACCCAAAGATGGACATTGATTCATCAAAATTAGTGGCCTCTATCGGTAATAATTGTTGGTTTTCAACTAAAATCTCAGGATTCTGAAATCCTTCTAGATTCCTTTGAATCACCTGAAGGTGATTTTGGTATTGAAAACCAACCCCAAACTCGGGATTCATATCAAAATTGATGTTATCAATCGTCTGTAATTGATTGTCATTTTGAATGTCAGCTATGAATCCTTGATTCATGGGGATGATCTCACTGCTCATTGAGGGTACGTCGATGAATGGATTGTACTCAGTTAGACCATCCACAAATGGGTCTACAAATAACACATGTCAAATGATAAAACAAAATAGAATACTTATAAATGGATCATTCAAAAGAATTTAACCTGGTAGAAGGCATGGAGTCTGATCAAGTGCAAAGTCAGATGCATGCCCCGGATCATCTGAGTTAATGTTCAACTCAGGAAAAATTTCTGGCTCACCGTAGAGTTGCTCTATTGGTAATATATCTGGAAGACTGTACCATAATTCAAAATCAAATAAAACATTAGAAAGGTAATCGAAGTATGGATAATAGATGTCTAGAATGTTAGAGTCACCGAACTCTATTAAGAATGCTTGGTTTGAAGTACCCTCTCCTTGCGGAAAACCAGGTCCAGGGTTCGACAGATCGCCCATTGAAGATCTGTTTTCCATGACTCGGCTTTAAATATGAGTTCGTTTATGAACAAACTAGTGATAAGAGAGGACGAGACTGAAAATGAATATGGAAATGAATGATACTACATACCTGTATATATAGTATCTTGCAGCTGGAACCGAAAGGTCACACGGAACTGAAAGGACACCTCACGTTTTAATTACCGAAATTCAAACTAACTACAGTAGATGCGACTTTTCACTACCCCAAGTGACATTTTTTCAAAATTCCCTGCTTGACTCTGGTGAGAACGAGATAATAAAGAGATTCTTGAAATAAAACAAAATTTTATGTCTCCATATAATGGAAATAGTTTAAAGAGTGTTCAGTACTCCAAAGAAAAAAAAAAGAACTTACGAAAGATGATGTAAATTTTATATTTTTCGGTAAAACAAAAATCTTTGGAGATTTTACAAATGTAGAATTATTTAGCCAAAAAGTATTTAAAAGAAAATATTGAATTGAGACAAATGTGTGTTGAAATATGCGAATTCATATAAATACGAAATAGTGTTAAAAATTAGGTGTTGCAAGTTAACTAGGTTAACTATGTATACATGAAGATTAGAAAGTACTAAATATGTACAGTAGAAAGTAGCCGGTCAAGTTGATGTGTGGGACTGTGAGAAACAGTTAGAGTTTTACATCTAGAGTAACTAGAAGAAAAGAAGTATGGAGTGAATGAGAATAATAGGACCTTAAGCATTATTACAGAGACATGTGAAAGTTGAAGGGAAAGATAATGAAACCTTGTAAAGGTTCGACAATAAGATGAGGAGGATTTTTGAAGAACATAAGGACTCGATGGGAAATACATAGAGGCGTTCGAGAATGCGGATTTCGGGACGAAATCCAAATAAGTGGGGGAGACTTGTAAGACCCGTATCCTGAATATAACATATACTTAAAATAAGAGTGTTAGGAATTATATGATTTTTGGTAGTTATAAAGCTAAGAAAAACTTTAGTTACACTTTCATATAAAATCAGCATTTTGTGTCGTTTTTAGAAAAATCATAATTAATTCTAGGAAAATTGTTTGGACCTCAAACCAATGCACAAAGTTTACAAATTGAGTCTAGTACAATTACCAAAAATAATAGTAAGCTTGAAAATGATATTATCTATGGTAAAAAATGCAATCTTTACTGATTAGTTCGGAATTGACAGATTAGATAGTCTGTTTTCGAAAATTCATAATAAATCATAGAAAAATCGTATAAATACGTAAAATACATCCCTGGAAAGGTATTGAGATGAATTTTCTGAATATCAAATAAAAACTTGAATTTAATGGGTTTAAGATCGGCTAAACCAGTCTTGAACAGACTGATTCTAGAAGGCCTTTAATTTCAACAAAATTATATTATTAAAATCTTTTGTCAAAAGTGTCATGCCATTTTTTATTCAAGAATTCAAGTATAAATACCCCCCAAAACATCTCATAAACCACACCAACAAATCTCAATCCAATATATAGAGGTTTCTAAGCACTAGAGTGTAAGAAGTGAGCGGAAGGAAGCTCAAAAGCCTAGCGAAGAAGTTATAGGTTTCGACGACTAGTCATAAGGTAACTACAAACTTTTCTATAACTTAATTAGGTATTGTAAAATAGTTTTTGTGTTAAGAAGTAGAATATTTAATAAGTATAACATATGTTATATTATACTAATTTCTAACAATAGTAAACAAAAACCTTAAAATGTCGTTATTATAACAATTCGTAATTTCCGAATATAATACCGATTGATTTACTTACGAGGACGGTGACTAGGCCGATTACTTGGGATCTGGTTGTTGGATTTTCCGAAAGGCTAAAATGCTGAAAGGATCCTGCCACCCCATCTAATCTTCTACCTGGCCGTTCTTTACTTGATAAATCATGGAGTATCATATTGGAATTATTGAAGGGTTTAATGATGCGACTATAATATAGTTAAGGATTAAGAAATGATAGATTTCTTATTATGTTAACAGTTAAAGTTGAAGGAAATACAAAGCCGAGAAAGATAAACGATATAGTCAACTATAATCAGGTGAGTCTTCTCACTATACTATAGGTGATATTGCATGCGTAGGAAGGAAGATATGTTAGACTAAGGTGATCTTACCTGTTATGATAATTGTATGAATTATTGCTATGATAATGATTGTTTGTGGACGGAACGGGATAGCCCGCGAGCCAATAGGCGGAACGGGAATAGCCTGCGAGTCATTAGACGGAACGGGATAGCCCGCGAGCCAATAGGCGGAACGGGAATAGCCTGCGAGTCATTAGACGGAACGGGAGAAGCCTGTGAGCGATAAGACAAGAACGGGAATTACCCGTGAGTCTTCAGCAGAACAGGAATAGCCCGCGAGTCTCACAGACATATGAATGGTTATGATGTGTTGTATGTTATGTGATGGATCGTATGGTATTTTGAGGAACTCACTAAGCTTCGTGCTTACCCTTTCCCTATATAAACTATTGTTTCAGGTACATCAGGTACCATGGATGGCAAGGCATGACGTGTATACACTGTGCTGCTTCATTGGAGGACTGTTTTTGAATTAATATTCCGCTATATTGAGATTTAGTTAACTTCTGTTAATCCTGGGGTGTTTTCATTAAACTTATAAGTTATGGAATTTTATGAAAATTAATTAAGTGGCTTTTCTTGTATTGAAGTTTTCGTTTAATTTTTTTTAAATTTACCCTAAAATTTTGGGATGTTACACTTTGCGACTGGCAGCAAGAAATTCGGGATCCAATTTGCAGGTTTTTTTGTAGTTGCAGGTCACGATTCAGTTGTTCAGGTTCGTATTGCAGGTTTGTTTGAACTAATTTAATATTGTTGTAACCTAAAAGAAATCGACTACAATATTGTAGGTTCGTATTACAGGTCACAATTCTAGTTTGTTTATGTTTTACTAATCTAAAAGCAATCAATTGTAAGCTCTTTAACATGAACTAATTTCAGATTGTTGGTATAATGTATATGGATGTTATTTTAGAATACTATGAATGGTGTTTGTTGAAATATGTATCATTCTAATAGAATGTTTTTTTTTTTAATTTTGGGATTAATGTTATGGTTCATTCTAACTGGAGAGAAGATTATTCTGATGTTGCAGGATCATTCGTTGTGCATTCAAATGCGAGGAAGACACGGTGATCAGATTGAACGAGGAAGACACGATCGACAAGGAGGATTCTGGAAGAATGTCCAATTATTGGAATACATCTCTATTGCAACTTACACTTACCCACATTCTCAACATCCTCCATACCGACTATCATTATCTACGGTTGAGAATCACCACCAACCAATCTCATAGAATGTCATTCTCACAGAATTGTTAAAAATAAAGTGTTTTATGATGCCATTCTGTCAGAATGGATTTTCAGAAAGTATTTTATTTTATTTTATGTATTTTAGTTCAAAGAATGGTATTCTTTTAATGTATTTTAGTTCTCCTAATGTTATTGTTTTGATGTATTTTCGTTTATAGGATGATTATCTATGACATTTAGTCAAGAATAATGTATTTTATGATGTCATTCTGCCATAATGGATTTTCAAAATGTTATTCTGTAAGATGTATTGCAGTTCATATGATGTTTTCTACGACATGCTTCCAAGAATATGTTATTTTTTAAATATCATTCGACCAAAAACGAATATTTCATAACGTTATTCTATAAGAATTCTATCTTTATTATGTCATTCTGCAAGAATGATGTTCTTTTGGATGTCATTCTGCTAAGAATGAGTTTTTTGGAAAAAAAAAATTATGATTTTGTCAACAATGAAAAAGTTACTGATTTTTTGAAGAAGATAAAAATGATTCTTGTGTTAAGAATGCCACGTTTTTAAAAAAAATTATTTCGTTTTTATAATTTTTTTATTTATAGATTCTATCAACTTCCATAAAATTAGTTAGTTTCCTTTTTTTCTCTAAAGAAAATGTCTATTATACCCTTTTGTAACCGTTTTTTTTAAATCATTTAATAATGTTAGGGATAATTACAATCATGTCATTCTAATCTAGACCATTGATATTTCGAATCCTACGCACCAGATTTGGTTTTACGACCACACAATAATTGTTGGTCTTAATATAACCTAGCCCTATATATATATATATATATATATATATATATATATATATATATATATATATATATATATATATATATATATATATATATATATATATATATATATATATATATATATATATATATATATATATATATATATATATATATATATATATCAGTGTTGCAGAAATCGGCCTCGGCGGCCGATTAGTCGCTGATTAATCGTTTGGCGGCCTCGAGCCGTCGACGATTAACGCTAGTCGGACGCATTAGTCGGTCTTGGTCAATATCAGTCAACGACGGTCCTTGGCGGGATTAATCGGCCTAGTCGGTCAACAAAAATCAATTTTTCAAAAGAATTTCACCTAGTCAAAAAGCCTGAAAATTGAAATTGGCAAAAAGAAAACTTTCTCTCGACAACATCATCGAGTCTCGACATCATCTCTTCATTTATTGTTCAATTAAAGTAAAAGAGGCACGAGTATAATAATTAAATATAATCTCATTCATTCATTGTCCCCCTACTGACATTAATTAAATATAATCTCATTAATTAAAAATATATAAATGTGTAGTGATGGTGTCGAAAGAAAAAGAAAAAGCAATTAAATATATATTAATTAATTATAATTAATATAAATGTGTAGTGATCGTGTCGAGAGAAAGAGAAAAAGCAATTAAATATATATTAATTAATTAAAAATATATAAATGTGTAGTGAATTAGTAAAAATATATAAATAAATATATATTAATTAATTAAAAATATATAAATTTAGGGTCTCCGATTAATCGCCGCCAACCCCGATTAATCCCTTAACCCTCGGCGACCGCCGAGCTACCGTCGAGCGTCTTTTACAACCTTGATATATATATATATATATATATATATATATATATATATATATATATATATATATATATATATATATATATATATATATATATATATATATATATATATATATAGGGTCCGGATCCGGTGAGGACTCAAAAAATGGCGAGGACTGCGAGGACTAATCCCGACCAATCGTCCTCATTAAGGGTATTTACGTCAACAAAATAATTAAATGGGCTGCTGCTGGGTGGGCTGAATTAAATGGGTTACTGCTGCTGATTACTTGGGCTGGAAGTATAGATTGGGCTGGAGATAATTGGGCTACATTCAACGCGTCTTGAACGTCCGGCGCCGTAGTCAACGTCTCAGTCGTCTTCTCCGATGAATCACGAACTAACGAAAAATACATTGAGAAACTGATCGAATCCTCAAAATTCGACTGCATACAACAGGAATCAGGTAAGAATCGATTACAAATTAACGTTAATCAACAAAACTTGTTTGAAAAAATCGAAAGAAAAACTACGATTAACAATCAGATGCGAAAAAATCATCTTCGATCTTATAAAATTGACTGTAAATCGACAAAATTAACAATATTTTCTCGAATATACTTCGGTTTAAAGCTATTTTCATCTATATTCAAAGCCATTTCGATTTCAGAAACATCATTTGTTAAACAAATTGTTAATAGACGACTCTGTTTTGATGATTAGGTTAAAAGTCGAGTTTTTATTCAGAAAAACCTTATTTTGTTGCAATTAA
The DNA here is from genome assembly GCA_023525715.1 of Cichorium intybus. Taxonomy (NCBI): domain Eukaryota; kingdom Viridiplantae; phylum Streptophyta; class Magnoliopsida; order Asterales; family Asteraceae; genus Cichorium; species Cichorium intybus. The sequence goes on from CM042013.1 coordinate 47,912,735, forward strand.
CGCATGAAAATCATTTCGTTTTTGTATTTTGATTGATCAACTTTTGATTCATATAGATATTGACAAATACACAATGGTAATCACCGATCAAGAAGATAATATATAAGAAATATGGAATATAAGGTTTTATTTTGATATTTAGGTCAAAAAAACTAACAAAAACTGTTGTTATATTGTTTGATTTTATAACAGAAACATCTATGGATAAAGATTCAGTAAACATAAACTCTACAATGCATATTGCTGATGAAGAAAGCGGAAACAACAAAACAGTAGAATCAGAAGCTAATGATCAAGGTAATCCTCTATGATAATTGATGATTCAGAAAACATGATTTCTTGCAAAAATTGTTGCAATTAATCAATAAAAAACCTATTGTTCTGAACAGAAAATATTATATTTACATCAGCATTCATTGGATCTTCATCAGGAAACATAAACTTTACAATGCATATTGCTGATGAAGAAACCGGAAACAAGAAAACAGTGGAATCAGAAGCTAATGATGAAGGTAATACTCTATAATAATTGATGATTCAGAAAACATGATTTCTTCCAATAATTGTTACAATTAATCAATGAAAAACCTATTGTTTTGAACAGAAAACATTAGATTTACATCAGCATTCATTGGATCTTCATCAGGAAGTGTTGCATCTTCATCTTTTTCTAAACGTGATCCAATTCAGAATACAATTAATGGAAAAACATACTGGACTCCGGATGTAGATAACAAACCTTTTAAGGGACAAACATTTACAACGTTTGAAGCTGGTTTAGAATTTTATAAAGAATATGCACGGAGAAGTGGATTTGAAACAAGAATTGGATCTACAAAGACATTAAAAGGGGTAGAAGGTTATGGAAGAAGATATATCGTATGCAATAGGCAAGGATGCAAAAAGAAAGCTGCATATGATACATTAAAAGATCCACATAAGAAAAAACGCAGAAGACCTTCTATTAGAGTAAATTGTGTAGCATGTGTTCGTATAAAAGTCAATAAGGATCAACTATGGGAGATATATGAAATTACAGAAGAACACACACATCCATTCGTTCATGAAGAAGATAAATATTTTCTAAATTCTGAAAGAAGACTCACGTTTTCAAAAAAGAAAATCGTATTTGATATGTCAAATGTGAACCTGGGACCAAATACAGCATACAAATTCTTGACACAGTCCAATGGTGGTTTTGATAATACTGGAGCTACATCCACGGATACAAAAAATTTCAAAAGAGATTGGAACAAATTTATAGGTGAAAGAGATGCGGATTTTCTGTTAGAAAGGTTGAGCAAGAAAAAAGAATATTTAGAAGAATTTTCTTTTGACTATACTGTTGGAGACAATGGAGAATTAAGTGGATTGTTCTGGGCAGATGAAGAAGCAAAACGGAACTACTCTGTGTTTGGAGATGTTATTGGTTTTGATGCCACTTACAGAACAAACAAGTAAGTTACTTTTGAATCATTAACTATAAGAAAAATATATATAAGATATATTAAAACATAAATGATTAATAACTTTTAGTTTCAATTGACATATTGTTAATAACTTTTATTGGATCATTATATGTTGGATCATACATAATTGAATCATTTAGTTGCCAACATCATATTATTTTTAACAACTATTGGATCATTTTATGTTGGATCATACATGTTTGAATCATTTAGTTTGAATCAACATATTGTTGATTTATTAGATCATTCCTATATTTGATGATACATACTTGAATCATCTAGTTTGAATCGTCATATTTTGAATAACTTGAATTGGATCATTATAGGTTGGATAATAAATCTTTGAATAATTTAGTTTGAATAGTCATATTCTGAATAACTTATATTGAATCATTCTAGTTTGCATCATATTATATGTTGCATTATACTTTAATCATACATGTTTGAATCATTATATTATAAGTAACTTGTAATAAATTTAATTTACTAATTTATTTGAATCATTATTTTTTGATATATAAAACTTTATTTTCCTTCTTTTTGATACAGATATAGGATGATCTTTATACCATTTACTGGTATAGATAATCATAAAAGATGCATAACATTTGGAGCTGGTTTACTTTCAAGTGAAAGCATTGAATCTTACACATGGTTGTTACATGCTTTCATGAAAACATTTGTGAAAGAGCCAAATGTAATTGTCACAGATCAAGACCCTGCAATTTTACAAGCAGTACCAGCAGTATTCAAGAGTGCAAGACATAGATTGTGTATGTGGCATATATCTCAAAAATTTACTGAAAAGGTTAGTAAAATATTTTAAGATGATTTTTTAATTATTTTAACAAATGACGTTATCTAAATATATGCATACACAGCTTGGAACTACAATGGCAAAAACAGATGTTCTGAAAGATATAAATAATCTCATTTGGAATGAAACAATACAAAAAGAAGAATTTGAATCGAGATGGACAAACATAATGGATAAGAATGACTTAAATGGAAACAAATGGTTTACCGAGATGTACAAAATCAGAGATCTATGGATTCCAGCTTACTTCAAAGAATGCTCTTTCTCAGGATTGATGAGAACTACATCAAGATCAGAAGCTGAAAATTATTTCTACGGATTACTCTCTAACTCTGATTTACATTTAATTGAATTTTCTAGTCATTTTGAGACTGCACTAGAAGGGCAAAGATGCATTCAGAGAAAAAATGATCATGATTCAAGATACACAAAACCAGATTTTATAACTGGTTTGAACATTGAGGTTGAAGCAGCTGAATTGTTTACAAGAAATGTTTTTTTTGATATTCAATCAGAGATTATTGCATCAATGGCTACCTGTATGTCAATAAGATTAGAAGAATCAGAAGAATTGAAAAGATTTACTATAAAAGATACCACAAAAGATCCAAAACATCATGGCCAATATGAGGTAAATTATTTATTATCATGACAATACAATTATTTACTTATTAACTTAACTTATATTGACTGTTTATTAATTTCTTTTGCAGGTTAAACTCTTTAAATCGGATCAAAAATTTCTTTGTTCTTGCTTACGGTTTGAATTGACGGGGATTTTATGCAGACACTGTTTCTATGTTTTAAGAATGGAAGGTGTCGAAATCTATCCAAAAGAATATGTATCGAATAGATGGAAAAGAGATGTGGTACCTCGATACACGAAGAACTATAATCTAAAAAATATGAATACAAATGAAAAAAGAGAAGAAACTCAAAATGTTATACGGGAATTACAATTCGCAATGGATTTCTGCATCGACAGGTTGGTCAATGATTTTGACAAATTGATCTTGTTTAGAGATGAAATGAACGAAAAGATGAAAAATGTTGATAAAGAAACAAAAAATGCAAAACCAATGAAGAACAAAGAAGTTATTGAGACCTTGATGGGTGTGGCACAAAAAGATAAAATAAGCATATTACCTCCTAACTTCATCAACAACAAAGGTAGTGGAAGATTGAAGAAAAGAATGAAAGGAAATAAAGAGATTGCTATTCAAAAATCAAAAAAGAAGGATGGAAGAACATGCCATAAATGTGGTCAATTCATCAAATATGGTGCAAGTGAAAAACATGACACACGAAATTGCCATAAATTTCAAAAAGATACATAAGGATGTAATGTTTGATACATTTTAAATAGGTTTGAAAATATACTGATTAATAAGTTTGTTTGATTTTTTAAATGGTATTCTGAATGATAATAATTTTTTTGAATCTTTAGATACTTATATTATTTTGATGCAAAAATTTTGATCCAAAATACTTGACTGATGCACATAAAAGAGAATTTATTAATGCTTCAAACTATTATAGATGTTGAGACAACTTCTTTATATAGGATTCAAAAATATTACTTTGAATCTTTAAATATTTATATTATTTTTATTCAAAAATTTTGATGCAATATCATTAATTTTGAATCATGTTTCATATGTTATTTGTTATATGATGCATAAATAAAAATTGTATTATAATATGTTGGAATGATGAATCATATATAAATAGAACATGATAATTAAATTATAATGGAAAAAAAATGGAATGGGTCGAAATTTAAATAGAACTTCATAATAGATATATGGGCTGAAACATTATTTAATAATTAATGAATATGGGCTGATCCATTATAATACATATATTGGTCTGATCCATTATAAGCAAACTATTGGTAATAAAAAAAAGTTGCAATTGCAGGCTTCGAACTTCAGACCTCTGGTTTAAAATACATGTGCTTTACCACTAGGCCAAACTCAATATTTGATTTTCTTTTCAGTAAAATATATATAATGTGAACAGTTTTTTAAACATTAAAATATTTGGCTTTCTTTTTTCCAGATACTTCGATTGGCTTTCTTTCTTTTACATCTTCATCCCAATTTCACCCTTTCTTTTTCTCGATTCAGCATTGCGATCCTTTTTACCGTAGCTTTTTTCTTCAGTTGCTGGTCCACAACAAGGTACGGTTTCTTGCAGAAATACACCCTTCCATTTGATTACTTCTCTTTTTCTTCTGCACATGGTGGTTCTTTCTACAACAACGTCAAATTCCTGGTAGATTACATGTTTGGTGACTTCATATTTTTGCTAAATTTCTTCTGTCTTTTTAACATGGATAACATGCACGCCAACTGTTTGTTGTTTTTCCTGCTGTTGACTTCATTTTCAATAAAGCACTTCTTTTTTAAGAGAAAACCTAGAGTCTTATAACGGATTTTAGCGGTAAAAACATTCACAAATATACTTTAAAATGACCGATTTTATAAGAAATGAGGTCAAACTTCAGGGACCACTATATCATTAATATAATTAAATAAGTTGTTAAGAAATAGTGGTGGAAAACAGGTGCCGTGGTTATTTAAAATTGGAAGCTTTCCACCCAATTCGAATATTAGACCATTTTTTTCAACTGGTGGATCACAATCACCACAAATCGCAGTCTTTCCTACAATTAGTTTCACTACAGACCTTGTGCTCACTTACAAATATACTAAATATATTATAAGTAACCAGGTTACTCATTTGGTTATAAAGCTATAGGAGTAAACAGAGTATTATCTCTTTACCACAACATTTTACTTTCAAAATCTTTTTTCTTACTAAAGCATTGTATTTTGAAATGTCCACCTAATTATATAACAATGCAATAGGTAAAAACAAAAGTAGGACGCTATAATAAACAAATTAATAGAAATAGATTGCTATTTCATGCATTTAGTTTATGTTATGACGTTCGGTGTTGTATTGTTTTTATATCACACAAGTTATAGTTGATCAATTTTCATTTGAAGAAAATTGATATTATTTTTGTATGCATGACAACAATTACTTTGAATCTTAAAATATTTATATTATTTTTGATGCAAAAAATTTGATGCAATATAATGAACTTTGAATCATGGATCATATGCTTCATTAATGGACAACTCTTGTTTTACTGAGTTCTCAACTGTTGTTCTTGTTTAGTGTACGAGTATTTGATTTTTGATATTGATTTTTGACTTTGTTTTAGTCTTTGATTGTACTTTATTTGTATTTGTAGGATGGCAATAAACGGGTATCACATTGGTGAACGTATCGAGGTTCTTGGTACTGAACAGGGTTTTGAGAATTCATATTATGCTGCTACGATTATCAGCCGGTCTTTGAATTATTTGGGTGTTCGTTACGAAACTTTGTCTGATGGTGAAAATGAAATGCCATTGGAGGAATTTGTTAGTGCTAACAATGTTCGTCCTTATCCAGCTGATTTGGATGTGGAATTCCATCCTGGTGACATTGTCGATGTGTGGCATAACGACGGTTGGTGGGTAGGAAAGTACCGTCGTTTCGATGCAAATCGTCAAGATGGGAAATTTTATAGAATTTATTTTGACTATATGGTGGAAGGTATGCGTCATGAGAGTTATCGTTTGGAGGATCTTCGTTTGCATCAAAACTTTTATTTTGAAGATTACATTGATTTCATTCGTGTGTGGACTTATAGTAGGGTTTAGCTATGGTTTGGTGTTTTTGTAGGTGGTGGTTTTTGTTATTTTGGTGCTTTTCTGATAGGGATAGTATGTATGTAGTTTGGTGTAGGTTTAGATGCATAGATGAAAGAATCTTGTTTGTTTTGATGATGTGGTTTTAACAGCATAGTGCAGTAAAACAATGTTGTATTTGTTTGTGTAATGGAAATGTAGTTTGTTTAATTACATTGCAACTTATGTCCTAAAGGGTTGTTGTGTAATGGCAATGTAGTTTGCTTTATTTATATTGCATCTTTTGTTCTAAGTATTGTTGTGCAATGGCAATGTAGTTTCCTTTATTTACATGGCATTGTAGTTTTCTTTATAATAATTTCAAAAAAAAAATATTAACAATGTAAAAATTTTCTTACCTAAACACTAATAACAAACATAATTCACATACAAAATTACTTTTTATGAATCATAGCATAATTGCATCATTTACATTTAATACCAATCATAAAAAAGAAACATACATATAAATTCTAAATCTAGTTTGCTTTATTTACATTGTATCTGATCTTTTAAAAGATTGTTGTATAATGGCAATGTACTTTGCTTTATTTACATGGCAATGTAGTTTCCTTTATTATAAACACTAATAACAAACATAATTCAAATACAAAATTACTTTTTCTGAATAATACTATAATTGCATCATTTAACATATAATACTAATAATCCAAAACAAACACACATATCATGTCTAAACACAAAAAAAACAAGGATCCTTATGTAGTTTTCCTTACAAAACACTAATAACAAACATAATACCCAACCAACTAACAACAAAACATCACAAACCACCAATTTCTTGAACCCTCAATTCAACTTCATGTAGATGATCTTCATGGTAAATCTTTTTCTTCTTGTAGGATGTCAGCTTATCATAGTCTTCAAGAGATGCAAGAAATGAAGCTTTACACAAATTGAAATCTGACAACAACAACTTACCAAGATACTTCTTTCTCATATCTGTCAGTTGAAGTTTCTGACTGGTACACTCGGGCAATATATCTGCATCAAGATTCTCCACTCCTCCACCACGATAAACCTCCATGTGTCTCATAAGAAACACTCCACAGTCAACATCATTGCCTTTTGTCTGCCACTCCATCTCAAACCTTTCCATCTTCATTACTTTGAATGCATTGATTCGAGGATGATCCGTAATTGTCATATACTGTTTAAACATTGTTTTCTATATAACAAATTTTTTTTATTAGTTTAACAGAAAATAAAAAACAAAACAAAACTCAATATGAGATAATAAAAATAAATTACCAAATTATCAAGAAAAACCCGATATTTTGAAGGGATCCCTCCTGTAATCATGTCATTATCAATCATTTGCATCTTCTCTTTGACTAAGTCAAAAACAATAAGAAAGTAATGTTCCTTCCTAAGAATAGGAAACAATACCTGTTCAAAAATATAAAAAATTAAACAATAACATAGGAATAAATTAATTTAATAATATATAAACATAAATAATTAACATACCAAATTTGTGGTACGTAAATTCTTGACACGAGGAAACTTATCCAAATAAGTTCGAACTTTTTCAACAAATCGTGAATTAATTTGATCCGTCTTCTTGAAAGCAATATTTTTCTAAAAAAAATGAAAAGAGTTAGAAATTTTTTAATAAAAATACAAAAAATAAATAAAATAGATCATACCATCAGTGAACATGGCATGAAAAACCTTGATGGATGAGTATAACCTTTAAATTTTTCATTGTCATTCAGAAAAGCTGACCATAAATCAATAACACCAGAGTGAATCCTACAACCTGGTATGAGAGACTCCATCATAGCTCTTATACCAACAAATCCATGAGGAGATTCATAGACTTTTTCCCTAGAAACAAACATTATTTTTAAAATACCAAAAATATATATATATATACATATAATAAAAATAATTATAAAAACATCAATGAACACATACCTAGGATCACGAGTAGCCAAAAACAGAGAACCAGCAACCCTTTTTTCCAAACGTGTCACACTTTCACTTGAATCAACTTCTTTATTATGATAAGGTGAACAAAGTGCTGGCCCAGGAATTACATCTCTTTTTGTCCTTCTTGGTTGAACACTAAGAGACTGTATTGGTATTGGAGAAAATATCATTGGTTCCTTCATCTTTTCTGCAGAACAATCAAGTGGAACTGCATCTTTTGGAGTTCTAAAATCTCCATCTAACCCACTGTCTCTATCTAACAAATTACTCTTAACCAACTCATCCACTACTTCTGCATTGCTTTTAGATACTTCACCAACAACCAAAGGGTTATTTGAAAAAATAGGAGAAACATTTGCTGAAAGGGTTAGAATGATAGAAAAAGAATCTTTAACCTTGACTTGGTTTGGATCAACAAAAGCATCTTTCGAATCTTCCTTATTTTTCATAAAGAACTCCAACTGTTCCTGAACCCGAGGATGATCCAAAAATTGTGTCATAGACAATTGATCAAGCTGGACATCTCCTATCTCTTCTGAATCTTGAACATCTTCATTTTTCTTTTTAAAAGTTCTTAACTCATTAGAAACTTCAGCATCTTCATTTACTTCTGGAACAAATTGTAACTGAATACTTTCATGAACTTTGTTAAATTCAGAATTTCGTTTGTCAGCATACTTTAGTATCTCTTTATTTCCTGGGAATTGACTCCAAGCCCGCTTGATCCAATCATCAATAGTAGGCTTCAAATAACAAAAACTCTTGAACAGAAAATCTATCTTTTCCTTGAATTCCTGTAAAATAATATTAATTTGAAACAACTTGCATACCATATTAAAAAGACATAAAAAACATGTTACAAAACAAAATTTGATTCGAAAACTATACCTCTATTGATTTTGAACCATCAAGAATAATATCAAATCGAGGAACAGAAGGACCACTATCCATCCAATCTTCATTCACATTATCATTCTTATAAAAATCACCTAAATTAATATTTCAAATTAGATACTCAAAAATATATAAAAATATATATAAATAATGAAACTTACCATCATCTTCCACATCATTGTCATTTCTGTTATCTTCAACAACATTTTTCCCTTTATCTGATTTATCTAAAGTAATAGCCACTGTTTTAAATTTTAAAGGTCAATAAACATAAAAATGGAAATAAAAACATAAAATATAAAAATAATAAAACTTACCATTATCTCTCACTTCAGTTTCATTACATTTCTCTTGACAAGCAGTTTTCCCTTTCTCAGAAAGATCCAAAATAGTAGAAACTGATTCAAAATATCAGATTTAGTATAAATATTCAAAATATATTATTTGAAATAAAAACATAAAATATAAAAATAATAAAACTTACCATTATCTCTCACTTCAGTTTCACTACATTTCTCTTGACAAGCAGTTTTCCCTTTCTCAGAATGATCCAAAATAGTAGAAACTGATTCAAAATATCAGATTCAGTATAAAGATTCAAAATTATAATATTTGAAATAAAAACATAAATTATAAAAATAATAAAACTTACCATTATCTCTCACTTCAGTTTCACTACATTTCTCTTGACAAGCATTTTTTTCTTTCTCAGAATGATCCAAAATAGTAGAAACTGATTCAAAATATCAAATTCAGAATAAAGATTAAAATTATAATATTTGAAATAAAAACATAAATTATAAAAATAATAAAACTTACCATCATCTCTCAATACACTTTCATTACATTTCTCTTGACAAGCAGTTTTCCCTTTCTCAGAATTATCCAAAATAGTAGAAACTGAATCAAAATATAAAATTCAGTATAAAGATTCAAATTATAATATTTGAAATAAAAAAATAAATTATAAAAATAATAAAACTTACCATCATCTCTCAATACACTTTCATTACATTTCTCTTGACAAGCAGTTTTTCCTTTCTCATAATGATCCAAAATAGTAGAAACTGAATCAAAACATAAAATTCAGTATAAAGATTCAAATTATAAGATTCAGAAAAATAAGAACCAATTAAAAAATACATTTACCTTCAAGTTGCTGAACATCAGATTTTTTCTTTGTAATTTTCTTCTTTTTTTTCAAAGTAACATCACTTCTCATCTTTTTCTTATCAATCTTTTTTCTGATAACAGCAGCAACAGCTATCTTCTCTTCCTGCTCTTTCATCTTTTTCTTTTGAATTCTTCTTCTTATGACATTACCTAATGTCATGTTTTCCTCATCTTAAAATATTAAAAAAAATAACTTTTAATAATAAAAAATATATGAAAAAAAACATTTAAATGATATTATAGAAATTTAAAATTTCATTAAAATGGAATAAAAGATAAACATGTTTCTCTTTCTAAAATATTTACCTTCTTCATCATCCAAATAGTCAACATATGATTGAATGACTTCAACATTTGCATAACCTCCATTAATGGATAAATAATCCAATTTTTGCTTTACTTTTGTTGGAGTCCAATAAGATGATGCAGGAAATACCCTTTCTAAAGGTTCTGAATTTCTCAAAGTACAATGAAGATACAACAACTGCATAAGATGAATAAAAATATAATTAATAATTATTTTATAATAATTATTTTATAAAAATTATTTCAAAAAATATAAAAATTAAACTTACCACAAGAAAAGCAATAGGACCACTATATTGCATATTCTTCTTATCTTTTTCATTTGAATGAATCTTTTTGCTATGATTCAAACAATCAATCACAAAGCCACACCAATCAAGATCTTTAACAGAAACTTCTTCTTCAAAATTCTCCAAAAACTTTTGGTTGCATGTACCCATAGCAGGACCATCAATCATAATGGTAACATATGCAACCAAAAAGTTTAATATAAAGATAAAATCAGAATCACCACTTTTCTCTAACAATTCTCTAAGATTTACAAGTCTAATCCTAGACATAGAAAACTGACTCCTCCATTTTTTTATAGTAGCACTAGCAGACCGACTTTTGACAGGTAGATTCATAGAAATATGACCCATAGGAAGACCATACATGTCATGCACACCTCTCCTGGTAATATGAATCTCCTTGTTGTTGATACTAAGCACGTTTCTATTTTCATCATATCTCTCAAGTAGCCATGAACAAATATCCCTACTAAATTTCTTGAGAACAAAATCTTCAACGAATCCAAATCCTATTTCCTTAACTACAGCTTTTTGATTATCATTAAAACTCATGTAAATTGTAGAGAGTAAACCTGAAGGGTTCCTATATGTAATTTCACCCTTCTTAATATCAACTTCACCAAAATCAGGAGCAGACACAAAATCATCATCTTCTTTCTTCTTTTTTCCTTTTTTTTGTCCTTAACGTTTTTAACTTTAAGAACTTTAACTGATGAATCCCCTTTTGAAGAAGATGAAACATCAACTTTAGATTTGGAAAAGAAAGCATACTTTGAGTTAGAAGATACATCAATGATTTTTTGTTTTGCATCTTTTGGAAGAGACAGCCTCTTCCTTTTTTTTGATTCAACTACATAAGAAAACATAAGATACATTATGTTGGAGTTAATACCAAATAAACAGAAAAATACATGAACATTAGTCATTTTCTGTAAAAACAAGCATGTGCAGAAAATACAAAACAATTTCTCTTCACATGAACATTTCTTTACACAATAAAACACATACTTTATAATTAACTCAACAGAAATTTCATTAAATAGAACAAATATATATAGACATTAACTGACACAACCATTCTAAACCATTGTAAATAACTTAACTGCCATATAACTTCCAACCAATAACTATCCTAATAAAATTACCAAACTAACCCAAATCTATATTAACTTTCTAACACATTATAAACAATAACACAAAATTGACCTATGTAGAAGCATTAAAAGCTTAATAACATTGTGGTTACATATTCATGGAAACATATATCACACATATAGCACAACATAAATGATGCAATACATGTTATCAACAATATGGTTGAATGATTTAGTTTGAATTGACATATTGTTAACAAATTATATTGGAATATTATATGATCACAACAGGACAATCAATACATAAACAACAAAATAAATGTTACTTTCAATCAAAATGTAGGCACATCAGTGACACAAACATACAAACAGACTGCCTACATTGCTTGCTAGTGTTTACATGGACATATTAGAATTTAAATTAAATTATATGAAATGTTAAAATAATGAAAAAGATCTAAACACTCTAATATAGATCATAATCTCATCTATGAACACTATAATTCAGTTTTCAATCAAATGATTAGACACAGTTGATTAAATACATGAATATGTCTGGTGTTTTGGTAATACTAAATGTATCTTATACAATTTTTACTTCACACGAAATTCATGAATATAACTAGCAGGAAATCATTGCAGATGAGTCACAAAATCGAAATTAAGTATATGATGAACAAAAACAGATTATCAACAATAAAAAACAAACTACTATCAACTAATCAAACAAATTATACAATCATATACACACAAGGAAGGATTATAAGGTTCGATTATACTGAAATTCAAGTATACTAAAAACTAGGGTTTCTAATAGTATAAAAACCCTAAAAACACTAACGATTAAGGATTATTCGAACAATGTATGCAACTATATGAACAAACCGAACGATTATCGGCTTCGATTGACCACACATTCAACAAAAAACAAGAAAAAAAACGAAAAACTCAAGAACAGATGATTACCTGATTCCATCACTGCTTATCGACCAATAACGAACATAAAGCACAGATTCAAAGACGATTTCGATATCTTCGTCGTCCGATTCACATTAAGCATTCAAAATCAACACATTGAGCGGCGAACAAGAACAATAGAGACGATGGAAGATAGAATTGACGTGAAAGAATATTTGCAGTCGTAGGCTATAGAGTTATAAAGTTTAATGACGCAATTGCCCCGCATAATTTTGACCTTAGCTGGAAAGTGGCAAAAAGTTGGACATAATTTCAATTATGCCACCGCCTCATTCAATTAAAATTAAAAAAAAAACGAAAAAACCACAGCCACTGATTTAATTAAATGAAAGGTCCGGATTAGTCCTCGCAGTCCTCGCCATTTTTCGAGTCCTCACCCGATCCTGATTCTATATATATATATATATATATATATATATATATATATATATATATATATATATATATATATATATATATATATATATATATATATATATATATATATATATATATATACATATGTATATATATAGGGAGAGGTTATATAGAGACCAATAAAAGGTGGAGAACTAGAGGCCAAACGTGGACCAATCATTTTATAAGGGCATATTAGTAATTGTGTATTTTAGTTAAATTATAATATAATAAATTAATTGATAATTTCCTAAAAATCTAGGGATTTGACTAATAGTTACCTAAGAAAGCAATTATTTTTTTAATTGTTTTTCCATTTTTTAATTACCAAAAATTAAGAAAATGATCATTTAATGTGTTTCTTTTTTTTAAAAAACATTTTTTTTCTATTTTATAAATCAAAGTATGAATGATATTAAAAATCTATTATTTTATCAGAATATTTGTAATCATGTATGAATAGACGCATTTTGTATTCATATATCAATATGGTTGTAATTTTAAATGAATAAAGCACAAATTGAAGATAATTTCTATACAATCTTGTGAAGTTGTAATCACAAATGAATAAAGCAAATATAAAAAATACAATACATTCGTAATAATAAATATATAAGGAAATTATGGAAATAAAAAATATTGTTAAGTTGTAATCACAAATGAATAAACCTCTAATCATAACTGAATACACCCTAGTTATGAAAATAAATGAATACGCCCTAATCATAAATGAATAGGCCCGTAATCATAATTGAATCCCCCTAATCATCAATGAATACACCAGCATTTTCTCTAATCAGCAGCTTTAGACCTGATTTGCTTACGTTTTTTTGCAGGAATCTTCTGAAATTAAGCAAGAATATGTGGTTAGAATAATGAATGAATGCTTAATCAGCCATGAATGTAAAAAACACCTTGAATCATGAATGAATGCTTCATCAGCCATAATTATAAAAAATCAGTAATGAATATGAATAATCATGTGTTAATCATCAATGAATCCCCCTAATCATCAATGAATACACCAGCATCAATGAATATGAATAATCAAGTGTTAATCATCAATGAATCCCCCTGATCATCAATGAATACACCAGCATTAATGAATATGAATAATCACGTGTTAATCATCAATGAATCCCCCTAATCATCCATGAATCCAAATATAATGTACCTAGAAAAGATTAGATAATAACATCATAATCAAGTTTAATAAATATTTCAACCAAACAAAAGAAAAATATATAAATTCGTAACATAGTGTTCCTTCTGGTAACAAATAATGTGAATATAAGGTGGTTTCTAATTAATATGATAAAATAAATAATCACATTAACAATGTGAATTGGTTTAACATGTCTCTCATGTACACTTTACCCACTACATCTAAGACATATCATCTTAGAAAAGTAACTAAGTCAACCAATTAGGAATTAGATGGAAATTCATCATTTTGTTACATATACATCTTAATTAATCGTGATATACAAGTCAAACTTAAAACTCATTTGAATTACGTGTAATAATAAATAGTAACTAAATATACTCGAATAACAAGAAACCCATCCATTCACCATTGCCGCAAGTGACATAAACACCTGATGTCGTCACATACCTTTGGGAGCATTTCAAGATACTTATTCGGAAAAAACCATAGATATTTTGAGGCATTCAAAATTCTCAATGAAAAGTATTACCATAAAAAACGGATCTTGGGTACTTTTGCTCAACCACGTTCCTTTATTTTTCATTCTTCTTTTTGACGTTGTAACAACATCTCTGACACACAACTGCGAGAACTTAAGAAACCGATTCAAGCAGGAGAAGCAGTACAAGTCTCGTACATCAACAATCGGTTTTGGCTGCAGTACTCGTTGGAGGGTTAGACGGTGCAAGATTCACTTTACCCTAATTGATCGTGAGAGCGTAATCGGTTTTGGCTGCAGACGAGATATATAGAGAGAGTGTGAGAAGATAATGATCTGAAGCTGATGCGTGATGGTATCTCGGATTGGAGGCATGGAGATGATCAGGTGGTGGTTAGGCGACATACATGAAGATGATGGCGGGTGTTGGCTGATCAGGCATACCTACGTGAGAAATTTAGGGTTTATGAAGTTTTCAAAGATAGGATTATAGATTTAAAGACAGAGGAACGTGATTGTTGGAGATGACATATTTAGGATAATTATAATTCCCATAATACCCTTTAGGTTATTTTAATTTAAATTAATTTATTTAAAATGTATTAGTAATTTCAAAATTGTCATTTAATTATAGCATTTGATTTAAAATAATAGACGCATGAGATTTGGCCTACAGTTCTCTACCTTTTAAGGGGACTCTATTGAACCTACCCCTCTCTCTCTCTCTCTCTATATATATATATATATATATATATATATATATATATATATATATATATATATATATATATATATATATATATATATATATATATATATATATATATATATATATATATATATATATATATATATATATATATATATATATATAGGGGAGGGTTCCATTGGGAATGGAAAAAAGGTTGAGAATGCGAGAATGAATCTGGGCCACTAGATGCGCCAACGCTGACGTGCCGCTCTACGACGACGAGATGGGTTTAATTTTTCATATATGATTTATTCATATATGAATGTGTATATTCATATATGAATGCGAGAATGAATCTGAGCCACTAGATGCGTCAGTACTGACGCACCGTTCTACGACGACGAGATGGGTTTAATTTTTCGTATATGATTTATTAATATATTTTTTTGGAACGGTAAATATAATATTATCTAACCTACTCCTAAATTACACCTAAATATCCACATATGCCTCTAGCGAGGCTTGAACCCTCAACTTCAAAAAGGGAGGGCAACACCGGTACCGCTAGACTACAAGCCCTTTGGTGATTTATTCATATATAAATGTGTATATTCATATAATCATATATGAATAATCATTTATGAAATATGGTTGTGGTGGTCGGAATGGTGGTAGATGGTGGCGATGATGATGGTGATTGCGATAGAGGGTGGCGATGATGGTGGTGATGGTGTTAGTGCGGTGGTGGTGTTGGTGGAGATGGGTGGTGACGAAGGTGGTGGTGGTGGCGGCGGTGATGGAGGTGGTAGTTATAAAAGGTTGGCGCCAACAGGAAGGCCTAGCCCTAGGTATGAGAAAGGTAGTTATAATAGGTTACAAGCGCTCAATTGTGACAATGTCATATCTTTGAAGATTATTTAACACGTTCTGATTTTAGGGCGAAATATATAGGGTGCTACTAAAAATACACCCTAGATACATCTTTAATAAAAGTCAAAGCATTTTCAACCAATCATATTTGATTTTTCCAGAAAACAATGTAATATCAACAAATAGAAAATCATTGACTTTGAATAGGGTTGTATTTTTAGTGAAATAAGGGTGTATTTTTGGCAATTCCCAATATATAATTATCAATTAGGTCGATGGTCAAGTACATCATTATCCCTTTCTGAATTTCATGTATTAAATGTGTTTCAATATTAATCATATCATAATGATTTCTAAATCATCATGTCTTCGTATCTCAAACATAGTAGGAGGACTTGATATTATTTATGTAACATATAAATTATGGGTATTGGTAAATAAACCCTTCCTGATATAACATGTGTGTGTGGAAGTCAACCCACACAACACACATACCCACACACATGGAGGGGGTTTATTTAAGATTACCCTAAATTATATATGGCACACATATTATTCTCTATTTCTTTAATATTTATTAATATATATGTGGCTTTCATACTAGATTTATATTCATATAATCTTCATTTTTTTGATGTATTTACTTAATTTAACATCGAATTCCTACCAATCTTAGCCCCCCATCCAAAGACAAGGCTTTGGTTCCACCACAGTATAGCAAACTTACACTACTACAGAATAGGGCATTAACGACGGCACAAACCGTCGCTATTTTGTCGTAGTTGGTTTTTATCGACAGTTTGCGACGGACAAAGTCTGTCCATAATTTTACGTCGCTGCTTTTTAGCAGAATTTCCAACGGATAAGAAAAAATTTAGCGACGGATTTTGCCATCGGTAATTAGCAACGGAATACCGACGAATAATATTAGTAACGGATTACCGACGGCCAAAACGATATTAATATTAGTAATGGATTACCGACGGATTATATTTGTAACGGATCAACAACGGATATTTTGTAACGAGTTAACGACGGAAATATCACAACAGATTACCAACGGATTTTGTTTTACTCTCTAGACCATCGATAAATAGCCTTTTAAATACAATTAGAATTTCACAAAATCGAGAATTTTTTCTATATCTAAAAGTAGAGAATCTAAAATAATATTCATAAAATCCAAACTTTAAAACCAATAAACATAAAACTAAAAAGCTCAAATACATATTCGACAAACATTCAACACAAATCCATAAAATTCAAATACATAATCCATAATAAAAACATAATACTAAACAATTTCAAATTCCACAAACACAACTTTTTGGATGAAGAGGGTGGTTTACTGTTTTGGTGAATAGCTTCAAAAGTTCAAGCATTTGTCCATGAAGAGGGGCTTCCATCTCCTCACGTAGCTTCACCTCTATTTCAATACGGGCTTGCATCTCCTCTCGTTCCTTCACTTCCCTTTCTAGCATACTCTCCAATTCATTTACCTAAAAAATAGCAACGTACTTACCATTTTTACCGATAATATAAAGGCAATGTACTTATATACTTCTTAATCCACAATAAGAACATACTATATGTATTGCACACAATAGCAACATAGTTTCTTTTTTATCCATAATAACAACATACTTTACTATTTCGATCATATATAGGTAATGTACCTACATATTTCATCCATAATAGCAACATACTTCCTTTTTTATCCATAAAAACACAATAAGTAAATTACAATAAGTAATCAATATACCTTCTTTTGAGATAAGGCATGATCATAAGAGGACGAACCGCACTCGTAAAGTGTCCCTGACACAACATAGCTTGGATCTGATGATCCTACCCCATAAACTCGGCCCTTCTTTCTCCCGCCACCATTATGCTCCCATATTTCAGCATCACCCCAATGGATGTTGAGTGGGGTCGGGGCCATACTTCTCACTCATTGCCTTCTCACATGTGTCCTGCAATTTACCAAAAACAACATAATGGTTATTACTATAAACAGTTAGAAAACAATTAAATACATCAATTTTATATCTAAAAAGGATAAAGATAACTTACAAACACGGTCCAAGACCATCTTCAACATTGTCCAATGCATTCACTTCTTCATGAATTTCTTTCGCTGCATCTCTAATGTCATTATCGTCATCTCTATAACACACCCTTTTGCTCCTTGTACTTGGTCCATCGTCTACATTGCACAATAAATTAAAAATCAATAAGTTGCCAAACAAACTAATTAAGAAGCATGAGAAGATTCATTCCAGTTTCAGAAAACAAATTAACATTCTACTTTCAATTGTGTCACATTCTAGTACCATTGCAGTTAACATTCTAGTTTCAAAAGGTTGCTCAAATATCTTGTGTCACATACTCGCATTCTAGTATTTATTCCTTTTGACATCCAAATCTGAACTACTTGAATCCCATTAGCATTTTGCACCAAGAAATGAAATGTTATGGGATTTATCACATTACATTGCGTATACCATAAACTATAACGTTTGACAGTCAATCACAAACACTGATAACAAAATTCAATCAATCACCAATTAGAATAGCATCAAATCAGGAATAATAGTTAAAGGAAAAACGTATTTGTATTAGGAAAAAATAGAGTGAAGATCCAACAAATGTTGAAAGAAATAGAGAAGATGTTACATGGAAACATAATAAAAAAAATACATGAATAACGCATATTGGAGACACTTGATCCCGAAAGCTAAAAGTCAAACTTACATTAGCCAACCTGAAGGGACAAAACTTAGGCTTTCCTCTTCTTCCATACTTGAGAAGATAAGCACCTTTCTTGAGAGCAGTAATGGCCTGTTCAAATATCACTCAAGAAGTCACGTTAGAAAGAATTTATCACATTTTCTGATAGAAAGAAAGATTACAAAGTAAGACCATATAGCCTAACCAAAAGTATTGTTAGTTGGTAGGGAAATGATAGCAGATGTTATTAGAACTTAAAGAAAGGCAAATAAAAAGATTTTATTAACCATTAACAGGTGTCACTAGTCTCACTATTCAACCTGGAAACTGCAACTTTCTCTGTTATTGCTAATAGTCACTCGTTGATCTTACAAGAAAATTACATGTATTATGCATATAAGGAATGAAGTTGATAGCTATAGCAATTAGCAACCTCATACTTCAAATGGTAAATTAAGGGAACGGTATCGTCCAACATTAATGAGTGACTATATTTCAAATTATCCTACAAGAATATGTGATTTCCCTAATTTCATATGAAGCTTGTTAATGCCATTGTAGTGTTGAAGGCATGAAACAAAACTAGGTCATATTGATATCAAATGTGAGAGAACAACTAAAGAAAAGTCACATAATATGGGCTGAGTGAATACTAAAAAACTAGTAAATTCCCTTTTATAATTTTCTCACTTCTTCAACTGATTGTTGGATCTGCTAGCATCATAGCCATTTGTCAAAAAGTATAGGAAAATGAAAGAAACATGAAGTCCATTATCAAGTATCATTCAGTACATTCCAGCTTCTAAAATATACTCAAATCATTGAATAGTGGATAATAATTGTTCATGTTGGAGACAAAAACTCAGCAAGTGATTTATAGTGATATGATGCCTATAAGTTGTTTGTTCTATAACAGAATCTAAAGCCGCAACTCACTGCACCATAGATATACCTCAAAACATAAGGAATCATGATTGCAGATAAGTAAAACTATTTGCGATTACATAACAGCAGAAAGAGAAACCTTAAACAGCAAGTAAGATACCTGGAGTGTCAGTTGTTAATCTATGTCTACGCATTTGATTAGCAAACAACTATAACTCTACCATAACATTCAGAAGCTCAGAGAATATTATATAATTGACTTTACGTGCTCAATGTCCCTTTCAACTTGCCCACGCGTCCTACTAACATCTGAACTCATCCTCCGTCTGCAATGACAATATTAAAAAGCGACGCAATCCGTACCTACGTGTCAGTCTCTACCGTAATAGTCAACCTCATTTTTCTTCCAAAATGCACAAATGTTCCGAACCTCGTTCATCAAATTAATCGCAATCTGTAATCAATCCACGTAGCTCATTGACCTGAAAAAGCACCGCACTACCACAAACGATTGGAAGAACAATCAATTGCCGTGGTTGTTCGAATCGAAGGATAGAAGTCGCGTTTAAAAGTATCAATTTAAGCTAATTTGACATGGAATCTTATCGCAACTTCGAGGGTTTTGATGGCTCCCTTAGCTCGAGGTGTGTGCGTGATATTGTGTGCTTGTGAGTGTAATCGAGAGCACAGATCAGCATGGAAAAAGAGAACGGAAAACCTAGGAAATGGTTGATTGATCTGGTAACCAAGGGTTCAGACAACAGGAAGAAAGAGAAAGTAGAGGGGGAGAGCCTGAGGGTGGACTAAAAGTAGTGTTAGAAAGACGGAAATAGTAGTAGACTTTCTAGTAATAATCAAGGTTCAGTCCATGGATAATACGGATATAGGTTCCTTTTTATCTTTTTAATTATTTGCTAAACTTCAAAACATAGGTTTTAATGATTATAACATTTTATTTCTATTTATTTTTTAATACTTACTATATTATTCAAATATAAAATACCTAATATAGTTAGATATAGTTTCAAAATATAATATACGAATACAAAATTTAACAAACAATATTACATTTTAATAAAATTTTGAACATATAATGTCTCATAAGAAAAAAAAATCAATATTGTCATAAAAAGAATGTCAAATTACAAAAATGTGTATGTGGTACCATCAAAATTATTGTAACGGATTACCGACGGACCGTTGGTAAAATTATGATTTTTCAAAATAGATAACATTTTCACCAACGGATTACCGACGGAATCTAAATTTGTTGAATTCCGTTGGTAAACCGTCGGTAATATGGTAACGGATTTCCAACGGACCGTCTTCTGTAGCTAAACCGTAGCAAAAATATTGCTAAAATCTTGAAAGTTAGGTTTTGATGTGTTGGATGTCCGTCGGTAAACCATCGCTTTTTGCAACGGATTTTTTCGGTCGCTAAATTTTTGTTGCTAATACCTCTATTTTCTAGTAGTGTTACAATTTTGGTTCAATGTCATTTATAGTTCTTCAAAAAAGAAGATGGTACAGGATAGATCGTTCTCGTGGCAGTCCTCAACATTGATGACCGTTATTCACATATACTACTCTAGATTACAGGTATTACTATTAAGATCCTCTTATAGCCAAATTACCTAACTACCCTAGGGAACGAGTCCAATGGAATAAATTTGTAAGGTTGGTCAACCTCTTGACCTGCCTACTTTTATGCTTCTCATGCCATTTAATTTATTGTCCATAAAAACTATACCAACAAAAGACATGTGATTTGATCCGCTCTAAACAAAAGGGAAATGGAAGATGTGAAACGTGAAAAAAGAAGCCCAGAAAGTCCTTGTTCAAAGAACAACAACAACAATAATAACAAAGAACAAGACCGCTTCCTCCCAATAGCCAATGTGGGTCGCATAATGAAAAAGGTCATCCCTGGGAACGGAAAAATATCAAAAGATGCAAAAGAGACGGTCCAAGAATGCGTCTCGGAGTTTATCAGCTTTGTCACAGGTGAAGCCTCAGATAAATGCCAACGAGAAAAGAGAAAAACTATAAATGGTGATGACATAAATTGGGCCATTACGACATTAGGGTTTGAGGAATACGTAGAGCCACTCAAACTCTATCTTACCAAGTATAGACAAGAAGATAGCAAAGCAAACAACAATCTACCTAAGCCGCAACAATGCATTGAACAACAGCAACATAGTTTGCCAACTTATAAAAGTCTTTATTCATCGACAGCCACAAATATCATGTCGCAACAACCTTTTGCAACGGTGGGCGACCAAACATTTGCGTTGCCATTTTCATCAAATACAATTCAAACACAATTGCATCATCAACAAGAAAGCATTGATTCCGTCGGGCAATGGTAACGCCATCTTTTTCTTCTTGTTCCTTTGGCGGTGGCCTTTGTAATTGAGTTTAATTTTTTAATTTTTTTAACCACATTTTGGAAGATAGGATAATAGAAAATCTTCTTACGCCAATGTGGGTTATTATATCAAATATAGCACATGTGCTTGTTCATCTTGTATAGTTTCAATAGAATGCCTTTGCTAGTTTTATATCCTTACTGGATCAAATGTGTCGTTTTTAGAAATTTTAAGCCTTGTTTCTCATTATTCTTTTTAAGAATATAATATGCGTTTCTTGTATATATTGTACTTATCATCTATTTTGTTTTCAAATGATTTAAACTATAAAACCTCTTATTTTTTAATTTGGTGAGGTCGAGGGTTTATCAGCTGGCGCAAGTCTTAATTTGTCAATTTGTTGTTAGGATCGTTTTCCATTTGAGCCATTGTGTTAGATATACATCATATTATGTGAACTTTCTACATACGGATTCTGTTGGTGTGTATTATAGCCACGCTATATAGTTATATAAGAATCCAAAACAGACTATGTAAATAGGGATCTTTGGGGCAGGAGGCAGTTCAGATTCGCAGAGGTTAATGCCATTGGTAACTCGAGTGGTCTAATCTCGGTGTGGGATCCATTGTTTTGCAGTCAAAGATATTAAAAAAGAAAGGAGTTGGTGCGGTCCTGGGTCTCTGGAGAGCTATTAGACATCAGTGTGGGGTGATCAACATTTATTCCCCGCAAGACTTGAGAGGCAAGTCGGTTCTGTGCAACTCCTGGATATTCTCGACACTAAACCTGATAGAATTTGGGTGTTATGTGGGGACTTTAATGAAGTCAGACACCCAGACAAAAAGAAAGGCTCGAATTTCTCGGCTAGAGGTGCCCTCTTTTTCAACACTTTCATTGACTCTAATGGATTATTGGAGCTGAATTTGGGGAGTCGAAAGATGAGTGTGGAAGGTTCAAAATTTAGTAAACTAGACCGGTAGTTCGCCTCCTCTAACTTCTGTGATTTCTGGCCTAATACGCTGACATTACCGAGACTCTACTCTGACCATTGCCCTATTATGCTTGACACACACAACAACAATTTTGGACCAACCCTGTTTTGCTTCTTCTCTTCTTGAATGGACGATCAAGAGATAATGAAGTTATCGGAACCGTTGGGCTAAAGAGCATCCTGGGTTGGGGGTTTTTGCGAAATTGAGAAGCTTTCTAGGAAGCTCAGAATTTACAAAAATAATAATAATTAATATTTGGAGGCAGATCTGGGTCATATCAAGGAGATCAAGAGCTCTAGAGTTTTTAAAACATTAAAGGCGTTTGGGAAAAGGATCTGGGTTATATCAAGGAGGAAGTGTTGTGTTTTTTTCAAATACAAATATAGAGAGCCGATTGCTACTTGGCCTACATTTCATAGCCCTAAAGAGCCGATTGCTACTTGGCCTACATTTCATAGCCCTAAATTTGGAACTATACAGATGCACAAAGGTGCTTCTTGGTTTCCCAGTTCACTCCGAATGAGATTAAAGATGCGGTGTGGGTGTATGGGAACGAGAAGGCTTTGAGACGTGACGGGTTCACCTTCAAGCTCATTAAGCGGTATTCAGATTGCTTTTGTCCATACATCATCTCGGCGGTTAAATTCTTCCAGGAGCACTTGAGGAGTAACTCCTCGTTTATAACCTTTCTTCGGACTCCCTAACCTCAATGACTTTAGGCCGATATATGAACATTACCAGGCGTGTGAAAAAATTCATTTGCGAGTCTTTGGCTGAGCGTTTGAAATTGACTAATAGTTTGGTTTTGGGAATTATGTAATCAACCTTAATTAAGGGATGGTTCATACTTGACGTGTCTTTGATGGTGATTGAGCTTATGAATCGGCTAAAAGAGTGAACGAAAAGACGCTTTTATTTAATGTAGATTTTGACAAAGCTTTTGACTCAATTAATTTGTCATTTCTTAATGTTGTGATGATTCAAATAGGGTACAATGGCGTCCGTGCGTCCGAGTTATTTTGTCCTTGAGTAAGGTTCTGTCATTGTAAACGAGGCCCGACTAAAGAATTTCAAGTGGAAGAGGGTGTGAGACAAGAGGACGCGCTATCCCCGTTTCTTTTCGTCCTAGCCATTAAATTAAGCCCTAAATGTCGGCATTGAATAAACCATTAAAAAGGGCTTTTTTGCGAGGTACGATTGTCAACTAAGGGGTCAGACATTAGCATTCTTCAATATGGACGCCACTATTTTTTGGTTGGGAGGGGGGGGGGGGGGGGGATTGGTCGAGATTTAACAAAACTAATATTATATGTATTTTTAGTTAGGATAGATTTGCCATTTAAAAAAATGTGTATTTTTTAGTTGTTTTCATCTTGCTTTGGGTTTTAAGGTTAATCCCTCAAAAAGTAAGTTGATGGGAGTCATGGTATCTTCTAATAAGCTGGATAATATGGCTTGGTAGATGAATTGTCTTGAATAATCACTCCCCTTCAAGTACCTTCGGATTGTGATCGGAGCTCATATGTCGAAAGCTTCGCCAAAGTCTCATTGTGAAAAGCTAGAATTCTATCGATGGGTGGCGGTTAACCTTATGTAGGTCATTTTTTGGAGCCTCAGATTACCTCTTCTCCCTCTTTAGAATGTCCTCCAAAATTATCCTAAAGCTTGAGACAAATAGGAATAGCTTATTTTGGGGAGGGGGCTCATAGAACAAGAACATTGCATGGGAGGGGGCTTTGAACGGAAACATTATTTTAAGGCTTAGGATATAACGGCTGTCGAAAAGGTCTAACTTGGAAAAGAAGGGGTTGGATGTTTGACACAAACTTATGTCCAATTTTTAATGTGAAGCAAGAAACTAAATGTCAATTGTTGTTGAATGATTGAAGGGTTGATGTCATATTGACACTACATAGGTGGGAAGTTGAAGTTCTTGCAAGGGCTATGGGGATGTGGAGTTTGATCAACCAAGTTGCAAGAGCATAAGTTACAATAATTGAAGAAGTAAAAGTTGCAGTGTCGAAAAGTAAAGTTCTGATGTTGAAGAACTAAAGCTACGATATTCCTCAAACCATAATTACGTCAGACCCTAATGGAATCAAATGAAATGAAACAAAACAAGACAAATAGACTAGCAGAGAAGAACGACACTACAATATTCCTCAAGCAATAATTATGTCAGACCCTAATGCAATCAAATGAAATGAAACAAAACAGATAGACTAGCAGAGAAGAACGACAGATTATTCGTCTCTGATCGGTATATATGTATAGTCATCATGGCAAGATGTCAATATCTAAGTGTGTTATTTTGGATCTTTATGCTACAATTTTTACTTGTTTTGAGCTTAATCTTATAACAAACATTAGAATGAAAATCATGGTTTATTTTTTCTCTTATTATGATTATTTTTTCTTAATTACAAGCATCTTTAGGGTTTTGGTTTACTATATACAGGCTATCCTTCAATTCCTTACATTACATGTCCTTTGATGCATGTAAAATGATTTTTCTATATATTTTTTATTTGTTTTATACTTTTTAACAAATTTTATTTAAAAAAATAAAATTTATTAAACCCCACCCCACCCTACCTGCCACCCAATTCTTTCTTGGTGTATATGTCGGCCCTTTAAATCAACTCCCACGGCCTTTAGATCACCTTCAACTTGCAACAAAAACAAGGAGAGTGAAATCGGAATCAATTGACCTCAAAATATTGCAACGAGTAAACTTTAGAGATAGAAGAGGTTGCATCAATTAAACAAGTAAAAATACAGAAAACTAAGTTTCAAAATCGAAAATTTCATAATAAATATTGGGTACTTAATAAAATGAAATTAAACTTAAATTAGAAGCACCGATTCAATAATTCTAGAAGGGCGAGATCCTACCTCCTCTCAATCCACCTCTAGCAGCCATTCTCAGCCACATGAAAATAATGTCGTTGGAACATGTCCTCTATTTGTAGGCTCCATCTGCATAATAAAAATGGAGATTTGCAACTCTTATTTCATAAAAATAGTGATTTGAAAAAATTTCAAGCCTAAGATTACCTTACTCGACAACCACCACCTAAGCCCTAGTTAGGTTACCACATCCCATGTTGTCAGCTGCCCTTCGCTAACATCCAAAGCATCCTAATTCTAACACATTAATCTATTTTCTTTTTTTTTTTAGTATGTAATAGATATGGTTCACAAAAAGGAAGACGGGTGGGGCAGTGTTGAAGCCACCAAGGATGGAGAAAGAGAATCAGATGGGTAGGGCAGTGATAAAGCTGGTCAGTAGAAGATAATAAGGGTGTCAAAATGTCCTGGCGTCGGACTCCAGTTCCATGGAATCCTTATTACGTAGGGGGTATTTTTTCAAAAATTCACGAGGGAGCGGGCGGGATGGGGTGGCTTTTAGGCCCTATTTGGCAGGAACTTAATTTTTAAGATCTGAATGTTTAAGAGGTATGGACTTTTAAGAGGGTCTGGATTTTTAAGATCCGAATTTATAAGATGTGTTTGGCTGGAACCTCTTAATTATTGTACAGAATGATAAATATGACCATTTTACCCCTGTAAACTATTTTCTTCAATAACATCCAAATTCACCACACGTAACAGCAAGAACAATCACAAAAGTCTCAAAAATTACAAAATCCAGCCCCAGTAAAGTCACAGGAAAGAATTACAATCACTTGTTTTGCCTCTTCACCTTTTTGATCGGAATCAATAGCCGGCAATAGCAGCAATTGCTGCAACCTCGTCGACCTGTCCCTCTGTTTCTTTCCCAGACGCCAAAAACAATCACACACACACACACACAATCGAAGATGTGTCCTTGTTTCTCCTAACACAAGAATTTAAGAAACAACTGGAAGCTTTATTCGGATGCAATAAATCAACATATCAAGGTATCAAGCTTTAATCGAATGCAATAAATAAACATTGCTCACACCAGAATTTAGGGCATCGGCAGAGGAGGAACCGACGGCAGAGGAGAACCGACGGAAGAAGAGGAACGGTGGAGGAAGGCCATCGGCAGAAGAGGAACGGTGCAGGTGGCTTCTTCCAGTCGCTGTGCAGAGAGGGGGAGAGTGTTGATTTCCGATCATGATAAAGAAAGGGAAAGGGAAAAAGAAAGGGAAAGGGAAGGGAGGTGGGTCGAATGTTACGGCAAAAGAGGAATACATGACTCTTTTTTTTTTTTTTGTTCAGACTTGTCTTCAAATCTGATCCAATAAAAGCCTCTTTTCTAATTAAGAGGCAAAATTTAATATGTAAACAAACGGGCTTAAATTTTTTATTCAAAGATTGCCTCTTAATAACTTAATTAAGTGCCAAACAAACACACCCTTAGTCTTGTTTGATTTTCAGTTTTGGGGTTGGGAGCAAGCGGTTCTGTCCCGAAATACCCATGGGGTCCTTGTTTATATATATATATATATATATATATATATATATATATATATATATATATATATATATATATATATATATATATATATATATATATATATATATATATATATATATATATATATATATATATATATATATATATAATTATTAGGGATTTTCTGGTCGAGGTCGTGAGAGAACAGTTTTTTTTCGAGTCTCAAATGGGAAAACGGGGGAACAAGGGTGGGTGTAGGGGTAATTTCGAAATTCAGGTGCGGGATCGGGAGCTAGGAAACCAGGGAACCTGAATTCAGGGTCAGGGTCAGGGTCAGGTCAGGTCAGGGCCAGGGCCAGGGCCGGGGCCGGGGCCAGGGCCGGGGCCGGGGTCGGGTTCCGGTTCCGGTTCCGGTTCCGGTTCAGGTTCCGGTTCCGGTTCAGGTTCAGGTTCAGGTTCAGGTTCAGGTTCAAGTTCAGGTTCAGGTTCAGGTTCAGGTTCAGGTTCAGGTTCAGGTTCAGGTTCAGGTTCAGGTTCAGGTTCAGGTTCAGGTTCAGGTTCAGGTTCAGGTTCAGGTTCAGGTTCAGGTTCCAAATATTTGGAATTTTTATCAAAATTGCCTACTCAAAAATCGATGTCTACCACTAAAATTCTCATTGTTTATAGTGATTTTACAATGAATCGAAGTTCCACATGTTCTAGAAATTGTTCGTCGTTTATTCCTTTTCCATTATCATTAGATACAATTTCTAATGTTATTGGAAGAACATTATATGTTCGAATCAAACATAGGAAAATGTTCAATGATCATAACGAAAGGACGCAAATCAATATCTACAAATGAAATAACAAATCATGTTCAATTGGATGATTTTGATGACGATGATCTCACCCTAGCAATAGGTAATAATAATTTTTATATGTACTTATGTTTTATTACCTAAAATACTACGAATCTAGTGTTCCTAAATGTCATTTACTTTTTAATATGCTTTGCATGTACAAATCTAGATTTTTTAATCATTTATTATAAGTGAACTTTCATCTTAAATTTGTTTATTTTATCTTGCTAGTTTCATCAAATATCCTTATATGCTAAAGCTTGAAACTTTATTGTTGTATTTCTGAGTTTATGCAATCTAGAGAACCACTCTAATTGCGTGGCTTGAATCATGACTCTACTAAGACCATTAGACATGAATGATTAGAGATGAACCAAATTATAGGGTTAGGACCATAAAGTAATAACCTTTAGTGTGTAAGATGCATTAAATGACCATTATGTGCAATAACTAATCACCATGACCATTTATATTAATTGTCCAATTAAATCTACACGATATGAATTAGCATGACCATTATGGTTATGAATATTTAGAATCATTAGGATTAGTGAACGAACCAAGGGAACTAACCAACTTAAGAATTAGTAAACATCTGTTTAATAACCATTGTACATAATAGAAATCAATCATAATTGAATGGTGAAGTCAAATTTAAATAAGAATACCTTCAGTACGGTTTGTGTAAACCATAGGGACCGAAAGTGAAATATTATGGAAACCATAGGGTCCAAAAGTGAAACCTTTGGAATCCATAACGATCATTGGTGCAAGATATTCAAAACTTGGACTAAAACTGCAGTTTGATGTAAATCACAGGGACCAAAACTGTAATTTCCTCAACTTTTTATGTATATCCAAGACTGGTCCAGGCCATGAGTGATATGGGCAACGGCCCATTCAATTTTGATCAGGGTCTAGTTGCAATTAGAAAAAACGACTCATCGGGTAAGAAATAATATACGCAACATCTTTATTGTTTTATTGCTTATTGTTGTTTATTTGTAATGCTAATATAATTATGATATATGTTAGTTAAACTCAAAAAAGTCTGATTTGTATTGTCATATTGGTTTTCATTATTTCGTGGTGTTTACTTTATAACTATTTACAAGTTATTATAAAATTCAGATCTTTGAATTTTTTGAACATATAATTGCTTGATTTGTTTAAATTGATCATGTTTCTGGGCTCGTTAATTGTTGTTTGTCAAAAGAGTAACGATGAAAATTGGTTTCGATTCTTTTGAAGTGCTGCTACTTGCTACTTCTTTTGAATTGGTGCTACCTCTAGTGTACTTTTGATCATAAAATGCGTATTTTAATTATTTTGAGCATTATAATCACCATTAAGAATATTGTTTCAAATATGTCTTTAATTCTTTTGAAATGCTTGATTTGTTATGAGTATAGAAGTGAATTAAAATGATTGATTTGTTACGAGTATATAAGTAACCAAAAAGTCAAAATTGATAGCAAACTCATATATCTGTTGTTTTATATTTTACATATTTCTTTGCTAATGTTAATAATCATAAGATAATTGATGTTTTTGTTTCAAAAAATGCATCACTAGGATGTCTTAGGTGATTTTTATAAGTTTTTGTTTGTATTAAAATGAATTACTAAATAAAAACATATATTGCACTTTTGTTTTTATGATATTGCTATCTGTTTGATGCATTGTACGATATAAATTAACATACAAGCATTATTTTTTTTCTCGCTCTAGACATAAGAAGCCAATTGACCGTTTCTCTATTTATTTGGTAGATATTAGCAATGATTTACATTAAATGATATTGGCCTTATAATTAAATGTAATATAATAGGCATAGTGATTTGTAGCTACGACGTTGAGTATGTTATTGTTATACAGCTCATGGCAAATAATAATCATTTTATGAAATAACTTATAAAAGTTGAGTATGTTATTGTTATATATATAGCTCATGCCAGATAATAATCTTTTTATGAAATAGCTTATAAAAATATAGAAGAATTACAAAAACAAGCACTTAAGCCCAAACAATAAATATTCCATTAGTACCACTTTTCTATTTGTTTATTTATTTTTTAATTAAGCTATAACACGATTTTGACACCCGTGACCCGTACCTTGTTAAGATGAATGACGTTTAGTACAATAATGAGAGGCATGTCAAAACCCAACACATGTATTTTAATTGATATATTATTTAAAAAAAGTAAGTAATAATTCATATTTAAAAGTATGTTATATGAATTTAGATTTAAATATATATGCTCTAATTTAATTGCTTTAAAATTGCCTTAGTTTCTATAGTTCAATTGCTGTAAATCTCAAATTAGTTTCTATAATCATAATTGCTTTAAAAATCAAAACTAATAGTGGAAATTTAACTCGCTAAAAATCAAACTTTAAACACTATTTTAATAATAATTGTTTGGAATTCATCTGCCAATATATACGGTAAGAACTGAAATGTAAAGATGATTAACGAGAAAACTAGGTAAGAAACATTACTAATCATAGTTGTAAAGGGAAATTATAATATATTTTATGTTAAAGTTCATTTTAGAATTGGTATCTTTAAAACATATATTAAAAGTCATTAACTTATACAAAGGTCTTAAAAACCGATAACCCCATAAAACTAAATTAATATTAGATATTAGATATATATATTTTCTTTTTAATGTCAGTCTCTAAAAATGAATAAATTTTCATTTCATTTTCTACATCTTGGTTATCGGTTAAACGCTAGTCCGATTACTATCCCCATAATATGATATCAATATATATTAACTTATTCGGCTAGCCTTTTGTTGATGGATTCACATATATACTTCTTCTTGCTGTCCAAAAAAAATAATAACATATATATTTTTTTAATATGTTTTTAAAGTACATAAAAGTAGTATAAACACCAAAAATTAGCGCAATATTTCATGCATTTTTTCAACAATTAAGACTAAAAGTTAATGTCCAAAAATAATTCAAAGAAGGGCACCTTTAAGTCCCCTTTGGGAGCATCTAACCCTAAGAATCACATATGAAATAAACCTGTAAACCAAAATAAAACACACCATAATCACAAAATTCTTCCACTTACCATCATCGCCATAGCCTCCTTGTTCTCTCATCACATCTTCACCACTCACCAAACACTTCCCAAATAGATACTCCAAACACTTGCCTTCAGCACCACCAGAGAACTCATTCATCAACAATCCTTCAAATGGATACTTGAACAATGAGATATAGTGCATGAAAATCCAGTACTTTGGCATCCCTTGCTTCGAGACAAAATATCCCGAAAACAGGAAGAAAGATCCCATTACACCTGATATCACTGAGTTTCCCACGATAAAATTCGGCACCAGTGCGCTAAAACACACCACCACCGAGTTTGCAGTGTAGAGAATCAACCAGATTAAAAGAAGGAACCTCGAGAATGCAAAGAAACTAGGATTTAAACCGACCAACCAGTATAATGGGGTGGCGAAAAGAACCGCGAGGATTAGCAGAAATGGCAAGTATACGAGTCCGTTTGCTATAGCGTATGACGAAACTCGATAAGTTCCGCATGAAGTTTCCTTCATTAGTATTTCCCTTTCTTGCAAGAAAACTGGTAGAGCTTCTACGGTGGTCGACAGCAAAAACGTTAAAATGAAAGCAAATAAACCGACCCTTTCTTCCGCTCCGATCAAGTCCATGTCCAGATTGTAAAAGATCGAGCCTAGGATCAAACCTGATACGAGCATTTGGAGTGTTCGACAAGCGAATAGCTCTTTTGTTCGAGAAATGTTCTTCCAGAAACGATGAGTCAAGATTACTGTTTCGTAGAATCTTGAATTCGCGAAACCATCTCGAATCATTCGGTCCTGTTCGTGTTCTTGTTCTTGCTCTAGGTTGTCTTCATGATCGTGGTCGAGGTCGATTACCTTTGATTGTTGAAAGAGTTGTTGTAAAGTGAACTTGCCTTGAGTGATTTTGTTTGTCGAGGCAGTGATATCTTGTTCAATGTTTGAAAACTTTTGGTGTTTTTGTTGTTGTATGGAATCGATGGAATCTATTGCAAATTCGACGATGTTAACATGGAGAGGTGACTCAAGCCCAATGGCCCGTAAAGAGAGAGTGAGTTCATCAACTGTTCCCTGATGCAAAACGGTGCCGTTTGCTAAGAGTAGTATCGAGTTGAAAAGCTTGATGATTCTGAAACCAGGCTGGTGGATGCTAAGGATCACGGTCTTGCCACGTGTCTCGGCCATGGTTTTAACCATGTCTATAATCTGAAAGGCGCAGTTACTATCCAAGCCCGAAGTGGGTTCGTCGAGAATGACCACTTCCGGGTCATGGACCACCGCAACTCCTATAGAAACCCGCCGCCGCTCTCCCCCTGAAATCCCACGAACCCTATCATCCCCAACACGTGCATTTGCTACATGCGTCAAACCAAGTTCCTGGATCAACGACTTGACCCGTGATCTCAGCTCGGGTTTAGGAAGGTTCAGTCGGAGCTTAGCCGTAAAAACTAGGGTTTCTTCGACTGTGAGCAGAGGGAACAAGGTATCCTTCTGGGTAACATACCCGGAAATCTTCTTGAATCTTGACTTGTCCACTGGTTTTTGGTTGACACAGATGGTTGCGGTTTGTGGGGTGAGTTTTCCGGCTAAGATCTCAAGAAGAGAAGACTTTCCGGCCCCGCTAGGGCCCACGATGGCAAGGACCTCCCATGGTTTTGCATGGCAACTTACTTCTCGAAGAACCCGACGGGCTCTGGGATTAGTGTCCGGATCAGGAACGGGTTGTCCTTGGGGTTGATGTTGTATGAATTGCTGATCTTTGTTAAAGATCTTGAAAGGGGGTTGTGGTTTTTGAGTGTAGATTGTGTAGTTGATGCCCGTTGCTTCAATGTCGCAACCTTTTCTATTCATCTGGAGTGAAACCACTTTGCAGGGCCGGCCCTGAGTTTTTGATGGGGTTGATGTTGTATGGGTTACTGTAAACAACTATAATATGATTGCAGAAATTAAAGCAATTGAAGCAGTGGGAAATTCAGGGGGTGAGGTAACTTACATTTTTTCAGAAAAAACAAACTTTTTAAAGGTGAATAGAGGTTGAAATCGCAGACCTCTTGATATATAGGGAGATGCGACCTTGGATTCTCGTGAGTCTCATCATTTACGAACGATACGAATATATTAAAAAAATACTGTCTATGAAAATTTTAATTAATAGGGCATTAAGAAGACTCAAATTAAAAAAAATGGATTGTATTATATAAAATTTAAATAGGACGAATAAATATAAAGAAAGTTTGTTTCTATTATGCCTAGAATTTCCAAGACACAAGTAATTGACAGGACCCGTGAGTTTGGATCACATGCCTTAATAATATGTGGCTGAAAATTATTCAAATACTATTTTGTTTCTTTTTAAAATTATATTTTATTATTTTTTAGGTTTTTTAAATATTTGCAATTTCTGATTTAATACTTTTCAAAAAAAAAAAAAAAAAACAACACCCAAAGTATTCTTATCAAGCATCTAGGAGAAACAATAAGTTTTCCAAATTAAAAACCAATTTCTTTTACATATGTTTCTATGCAGTGTCCTTATGCCTAAAAAATTGGTCTTTTAAGGTTATTTATTCAAAAAATCTTTTGGTCCTTTGAGTTTTCTATCGGTTCAAAAAAGATATATAATTATGCTCTATGTGATCAATGATATCCGATAGAAGTCGTTGATGAATTCCGGGTTCGTAGAATTTCAAAATCATATAGCAGCATCATCATCTTTCAGAATCATGTTGTGTAATATAAGACAAACATATATTATATTATATCATGTCAACATCCGTAGACCTTGAAAAAGGATAGTGTGATTTGAGGTGGTAGAGGAAGATATTTATAAGGGTTATAGGAAATAATTTTGGTTAAATAAAATAGTTTTTTTTACATTAACCAAGACACAAAGGCAGGTCACCAACCCCCTGTGACGCCGCCAGCCCCCTCCTCGAACCCGCCCCATCAATATATATATATATATATATATATATATATATATATATATATATATATGAGTTATTGTCATAATGACCCAATAAACTGGTATGAAGTATGTTAAATGGTCACTATTCTTATTTTTGTGCATTCTAGGTCATTAAACTGGTAAAAACTATGTCAAAAAGACCATTTTAAGGAATATGATCGGGTCATTAGGTTAACACGCCTACATGGCATGCCATGTGTCTTCTTAGTCAGCAGAGCATGTCCACATGGCGCTGACATGACATCCACGTGTTAACGACCAAATGCTACTACGATTACCAACATCTGTATACAAATGGGTACCGATGCGATCTTCGAATTTTGGATAGGACACGCTATGATAATGCTTCTTATGGTTATTTTACTTGCGGTCTTGTGTTCTTTGTCATCAGCGATCCCAACTAAAAAAACACTATCTCGATATAACATAGAGAAGATAGCAAAAAAAGAAAAAAATGAATGTTTCACTGATTGGTCGGCCTGCATCGTGCTCGACTTCAGGAGCGTTTTGTCTTTTAAACACATTGATATTAACAAAATTCATACTTAGACCTCGCTTGATGCCATGGTCGTTCAGATTTTTCACCAAAGATTCCGACTACAAATAGTCAACCAGTCTGGTGCTTATAAGTCAAACGGTGGCGGTAGTGGTCGGCACAGTTTCGCTGGCGTTTAGATGGTTCATGACTATCAACTTCTGGTGTTTGAAAAAGGCGAAAAGTGCGTGTTTACGTGAGTTTGTTGTGGAAATGTATTGGCTTTTTGTTACTTTCATTCAATTGACAGAGATATGAACGTATCTCTGTTATATACACGAAGGCAAAACAAAATCCCAGATAAGAAGGGATAACATCTAAGTTTGAATATAATAAAATAATCTAAATAAACTAATCGGATAATATCTCTTTTATCTCCTATATCTCTTTTATCTCCTTTACTCCCCCTCAAGTTGAGCATGTAAGTCCTGAATGTTCAACTTGACCAAAAGAGACTTCAACTGATCTCCACCAAGGGGTTTTGTAAGCAAATCCGCCAACTGGTTCCTTATGTGTGTCCAAACTGGAAGAATCTCTTTGGACTCCACTCGT
Source organism: Cichorium intybus (assembly GCA_023525715.1). Classification (NCBI taxonomy): domain Eukaryota; kingdom Viridiplantae; phylum Streptophyta; class Magnoliopsida; order Asterales; family Asteraceae; genus Cichorium; species Cichorium intybus. The sequence goes on from CM042013.1 coordinate 47,948,393, forward strand.
TCACGAACAAAGAAGCAATCCATTTCCACGTGTTTGGTACGCTCGTGGAAAACGGGGTTATGAGCAATGTGTCGGGCAGACTCATTGTCATAGAAGAGCGTTGTAGGTTGGGTAATAGAAACACCAAGTTCCGAAAGTAGCCAACGGACCCATAGAATTTCGTTCACCGTGGTTGCCATGGCACGATATTCCGCTTCAGCAGAGGATCGCGAAACCACAGATTGTTTCTTCGATTTCCATGAGACCGGAGCACCACCTAAGAGCAATAAATACCCAGTTTTGGAGCGGCGAGAATAGGGACAACCCAACCAATCTGAATCACTATATGCAACTAATTCTGCTGGACCGTCGTGAGGGAGAAGAATACCTTGTCCCATCGTGGTTTTAAGATACCTCAAGACACGAAGCGCCGCATTCCAATGACTTTGTTTAGGGTCTGACACGAACTGGCTAAGGATATTAACGGAATAAGTTATGTCTGGGCGTGTGGCCTGAAGGTACAGGAGGCGCCCAACTAGACGACGATACGTGTTTGCATCTATGCTTGCTTCTTTCTCACATTTGTCAAGATTAAGGTTTTGTTCCATGGGGAACCGGCTGGGCCTGCAACCAAGCATGCCAGAGTCGTCCAAAATGTCTATGGTGTATTTTCGTTGGCTGAGGACTAAACCCTCTTTTGTTCACGAGACCTCTATGCCTAAAAAATACTTTAAGCTGCCGAGATCTTTAATACTAAAACGTGCATGCAGGCTAGCTTTAGTGCTTTCAATTTTGGTGGCATCATTACCGACTATCACAACATCATCTACGTAAAGGAGAGCTGCTACAAAGGTGTGCTTGTACTGATGAATGAAAAGTGAGTGATCTGCATGAGATTGCCGAAAGTCAAGTTCACGTAAAACCGTAGTGAACTTGTGATGCCAATTTCGACTTGCTTGTTTTAGGCCGTAGAGGGATTTCTTCAATTTGCAGACCCGAGTTTCACCTTCTTTACTGAACCCCTGTGGTATCTTCATATAAACATCTTCTTCTAAGTCGCCATGCAAGAAGGCATTGTTCACGTCTAATTGTTGAATTATCCAATTGTTTTTCATTGCCATGGTTAAAAGAATTCGATCCGTGACAAGTTTAGCTACTGGGGAGAAGGTGTCGGGAAAATCAACACCTTCCATTTGCGTATACCCTTTTGCAACAAGACGAGCTTTGTATCGCTCGATGTCACCATTGGGTTTGTACTTGATTTTGTATATCCATTTTGAATCAGTCGTCCTTTTTCCTTCTGGAAGACCCGTGAGATTCCACGTATCATTATCTTACAAAGCCTTGATTTCAGACTTCATTGCATCTCTCCACCTTGCATCACTAGCTGCATGCTTAAAAGTTTTTGGTTCATTGTTTGTAACAATGGCCGCTAAGAAACCTTTGTGAGAAGGAGTGAATTTATTATCAGTAACATAACGAGAGAGGGGGTGTACCGTAGAAGCTACTCGATTAGCAGCGGGTGGAGGATGACTGATCGATGGGGGCAGATGAACCTCAAAGTCTTGGAATCGAGTCGGTTGAGTTCTCATTCTAGGAGGCCTAGTTTCTTCTGGACTCAATGTGATGTTAACGTCATTGGGGGGTGTTTCAACATGTGTGGTAGTGGTCTCATCAGTAACTTGGTCTGACGTAGATTCTGTTGGCTCATTAGTCACGACTACATCCTCAATGTCATCGTCGGATGACGGAATATTATGAGGAATTGAAGTGTTTTGGTTTTCGTCGTCAAGTTGAAACAAATCATCGTGTCGCATCTATTCATCGGGTTTGGTGTGGTTCATAGGAAAATCATTTTCAAGGAATCGAACGTCTCGTGAGATGATTATTTTCCTACTCTCCAAATCATATATTTTGTAACCTTTGGTGCCCGGTGGGTAACCAACAAATATACCAGGCTTACCACGCTGGTCAAACTTGTCTTCCCCGGTATCTATATTCCGATGATAGGTTAAGCAGCCAAATACCCGCATGTGTTCATATGAGGGTTTTTGTTTAAATAGGACCTCATAAGGCGTGGCCCCATACAGAATTTTGGAGGGCATTCTATTGATGACATAAGTTGCTGTCAAGATACATTCTCCCCATAAAGTTTTTGGCAAGTTAGCTTGGAAACGAAGGGCACGGGCGGTTTCCAATAGGTGTCGATGTTTGCGTTCCACCACCCTATTTTGTTGTGGGGTGTGTGGACAAGATGTTTCCAAGACGATGCCCTCTTGAGCGTAGAAATCTCTCATGTTGTTTGACACAAATTTTCCTCCATTTTCAGACCGTATCCGTTTGATTTGGACCCCAAATTGTGTTTTGACCATTTTGCAGAAGTCTATAAGGTATGTACATGCCTCATATTTGTGTTTTAGCAAAAAGGTCCATACAGCTCTACTAAAGTCGTCTACTATAGTAAGAAAATAATAAGCTTTATTCATGGATGGGGTTCTATATCTCCCCCACACGTTGCAATGTATCAAATCAAAACATGCAAGTGTTTTTATTTCACTAGTAGGAAAAGGTAGACGTGTGTGTTTGGCTTTAAAACAAGCATCACACTTATGATTGTTCTTAGAAACATGAATAAAATCTAAATGCGAAATTTTCTTAGTAGATGGATGAGCGAGTCTCTTGTGCCATACATCAAAGGTAGTCATCAGGGCTTTGTTCGTCTTCATTGTCCCCATATGATACAGTCCTCCAACCCGGTTACCCGCACCAATCAAGTGCTTCGTCCCCAACTCCTGCATAACAAACAAACCAGGGAAAAAGGTGACAGCACAGTTAAAATCATCTGCAAGTTTACTGACTGAAAGAAGATTGTAATCAAAACTGGGAACAAACAAAACTCCTTTTATCTTGACACCTCCTGGTAGAGTGTGTTCACCTTCTCCCATAACGGGCACCTTATCCCCATTAGGAATGATAACATGTGCCACCTTTGGGTTCTGGTTGTTATTCTGTAGGAAGTCACTTCTACAAGTCATGTGTTCAGTTGCACCAGAATCAACTACCCAATCATTACGTGCGTGGTCTTTACCTGCCATGTTTGCCCTTGGTTGATTTTCGCTGCCTGCCATGTTTCCGTTCTCCTTGAAGTGAGTAACGAATAAATGGTATTGTTCATCCGTCAGGCCTGGTATAGGACTCGACACCATCTCCACGCAAGCAACTTTAGGTATCGGTTTATCTTTCTTGCCCTGCCACCATTCCGGGTACCCAATGATCTTGAAGCATCCTTCTTTGTTGTGACCCTCTCTCTGGCAGAATGTGCATTTTTCTTTCTTGTCGAGTTCAGACTTTGTAGTCTTTTGCACTGTTTTGTTTGTCACATACGTGTTCTTCTTCCCTTGATGTTGTTGGTACCCTCTTTGCGAGTTGTAATTTACCTGGAAAGCAGATGCTTCAGCGCTGGTTCTTTTGGATCCTCCCATAATTGCCATTTGTTGTTCGTTTTCTGCCACCAGATGGTAGATGGTTCCAAATGATGGTGTCGGCTTCATGGCTAAGACCTGGGTGCGTATGAAAGCAAAGTCTTCGTCAAGTCCTATTAAAAACTCGTACGCCCTCTCCTTCTCTTTCACTTCATTTAGTTGTTTCCCAATATTGCAATTACACCCATTGCACTCACAACGAGGTGTAGGAAGAACCATTTGAAGTTTATCCCAGATGGATCGAAGCTTGGTGTAATAAGTGGAAACAGTTGTACCTTCTTGTCGCATGGAATTTAAGGTCTGCTTCAATTCATAGGCGCAAGGTGCACCTTCTTTTTCGAACCGTTCTTCCAAATCTCCCCAGATGTCTGATGAGGTATTGGCGTATCGTATGCTTGTTCGGATCTCTTTCTCCATCGCGGCTGTCAGCCACCCTTTGATCATTGCGTCGGCACGTACCCACGCAGAATACATAGGTGACGTGGATTCGGGTTTCTTGATGGTGCCATCGACCAGCCCCATCTTGTTTTTCGCAAGCAGAAAATTCACCATCTCCTGCTTCCATTCGTTATAATTGTTATCGTTTAACATATCGTTCACTTGGACTTGTTTTGGATATTCAGAAGGATGAACGTAGAGGGGCGAATTAACATCAATCGTCTCTCCATCATCCACCTTCTTGCTGCCATCTCCTGCTTTCTCTCCCGCCATGATCACTAGAAAGACTTAATACCCGGCGCGAATTACCCGCTCTGATACCATAAAGAATATATAAGGAGAAAACCAATTGGCTTTTTGTTACTTTCATTCAATTGACAGAGATATGATCGTATCTCTGTTATATACACGAAGGCAAAACAAAATCCCAGATAAGAGGGGATAACATCTAAGTTTGAATATAATAAAATAATCTAAATAAACTAATCAGATAATATCTCTTTTATCTCCTATATCTCTTTTATCTCCTTTAGTTCATGACTATCAACTTCTGGTGTTCGAAAAAGGCGAAAAGTACGTGTTTATGTGAGTTTGTTGTGGAAAGGTATTGGTTAAAGAGGCTGGTGTTGTGGCAGGTTCAACCAATAGGTGTGAGAATATGTAACCGGCGGTACAGAAAGCTCGCTCATGGTGTAAAGTTCAAAATGTTGGGTTTGTTTATTGAGATTCAGAAAGAATTGGTGTTTTCTTGCAAGATGATTAGGTTTGTTTCTATCTTCTTCGTGGGTAGGTTTTTGATGTTAAGCAAGGACATTAGAAGAGATAACAGTGTGCTGAGTAACGAATCGGAAATGGAATTAGGGCATAATCCACATAAGAATATGAGTCCTTACGTCATTTAATAAAAAAAAGGTTTTGTAGATCTGGTGATGGAAAACAATAGTGATGCTACCGCTCATTGGATCAGAATCGGAGAAAAGAAGTAGCCGAAAATTTTAATAAAACTACTGGAGCAGTCGAATCCTTCAGGTGCGTTCATCAGAGTACACGAGTTTGACAGGGATGAAGTTCCGTCGTTAAGTAGCACAAACCCCCCCCCCCCCCAATTGTTGGGCTCTCCCGATTGTTACATTGAGAATCACCGCAATCGCAATCCCTAATATCGATCAAGAACGAATCGAACAATTAGTGCGTAGTGTAGATGAAGGTCTCATGTAGCAATCACCATCAACTGCTATGTGTGTGAAGAAGATATGGGCGTGAAGAAGTGGTATTTTATTTTATTTCTCAACTTATAAAAGTTAAAAAATTAATATATCTACATGGACTCTAGGTTGATTAATTCATAATCAGATAACCAATGAAACCGGAAAATGAAAGATATGTATCCCTTTTTAGCAGGTCATTTATCTGTTTAAGGGTCTAGAATGTACAAAAAATTGTTTAAGGACCTTTTAAAATATTTAACAAAACTTTGTTATGCTATTATGACAAAACCATATATATATATATATATATATATATATATATATATATATATATATATATATATATATATATATATATATATATATATATATATATATATATATATATATATATATATATATATATATATATATATATATCCGAAAATAACTATCTTTCCAAAATGTTTAAGCTATATTTGTAAAAATATATGTAAAGTTAAGGTCCTATTGAAATTGGGAAAGAGAATGTGGCATTATTATTTTTGCACAGATGAGGGGCTAGAAATGAATTAGTAATTTAATTAGGTCAAGTGGAGATGCCAACCAAGTCTGGAGGTTAATTGCATGGTTCACATGCAACTTCCTTTCCCAGACCACAGTGTATGTGTATTTCAGGTCCAGGCCATGCAAAAACAAAAACATTCACATGAATTACTCTCTTGGTGTTTTTGTTTGTATCCTTCTCTTCACATTTTTTATGGCTAATAGTTTCAGTTTTTTTTTAAATCCCTCAAACTGTAAACTTTATATTGTTGCTGTAAAAAAAGTAAACTCTATATTGTCAATGCTTGTGATACAAGTCAATGTTGCATTAAACTCCGAATAGATCTCTTAAAACCCAATAAACCTTGATCGAAGATAAAAAAAAAAAAAAAAAACCACAGGTGTTGAATATCCATTGAAGCACTGAAAAGATTGTTTCCAAGTCCATATATAATTACAAAATTATAACTCATAACTTTTATATTGATCTTTTTAAATTTGCATGGATATATATGTGCGTATATATGGTTGTTTATTTCAATTTGCACGCAAACTAACAAAAGGTGAGTGATTGGTATAAATTTCGGATGAGCCAGATTGGATAAATTTGGATTAAACGTGGTCCTTGCCAACATATCTTCGACTACAACGCAGAAAAATATTAGAGCAGCACATTTACAGCTAACAGAACCGATATTGTCAGAACCAGAATTAATTTATCATCTGTTAAATTATATGATAAACCTGACAGGCTGAAATAAGACTCGTCATATACGAACAATACGAATAAAAGAAATACTATCTATGAAAGTTTTAATTAATAAGGCATTAAGAAGATTCAAATTAATATAAAATGGATTCTATAAAATAAAAAACAAAAAGGACGAATAACATATTAAGGAAGTTTGTCTCCATTATGCAAAGAATTTCCATGGCACAAGTAAATGAGAGGACCTGTGATCACATGCCTTATTAATATGTGGCTGAAAATTATTCAAACACTATTTCTGTTTATTCTTGTACAATTATATTTTATTATTCTTTAGCTTTTGATTTAATATTTGCAATTTCTGAATTAGAAGCCAGATTGTAGATAGAGTCAGATTCGAAGTTATAGTTGTAGAGGACAAAGTGGGATCAGGAAATCTTGCACCATGTTTAAAGTAATGCAATGCACGTAGCAAAGAGGAGTCTGGTTCTGATAGTGATGAATGAAGATGATCGGAACGGAGATATGTCACAAAGAACTCTGGCAATGGAGGAATATCCGACAAGCGCGTCACAATCAGATAATTGGGAGGGGAGATATCGTGCACGTGATCACAATAGCCGAGGTGTATGTAGATGGCGACACAAATTCAACAAAGATGACAGGGTCTAAACCTAATGACATAATAGGCAGTTGCAAGAAAAAGAAGCCCAATCATATATTACCCATAATGCAATTCACGGCCTACTACAAAAAAGAAGCCTTCTTCTCATCAGCCCAACTCTTTTAACAATGACCAGGCCTGCATCGTATTATTCACGATGAGCAAGAAATATACACACCGCGTTAATAATGATCAGAAGGACAAATTCATTGAAATTGAGAACATTGATGATGAAGACCTAGGCCGGCCCAAGTACTGGGTGTCCCGGGCGACGATCCAAGGAAGCAATATTAGGGGTTGAGGTGCACAAAAAAGTTGGCTCATGATCCAAAACTGGTTTATGATCCAAAACCCGATCCAGTGTTGAAACCGGTTTGTGGAAACACAATCCGGTTCCTAATCCGATCTAGCGGTTTAAATCGGTTTGAGATAATAGGCTTTAGAACCAGTTTTGTCTAATCCGGTTTGTAAAAGTGGTTTGAAACCGGATTTTTCGATTTTGACTACGTTGACCTATGCAAACCAGTTTGTTGAAAAAATCCAGTTTGTGCACCTCTAATTAGAGAGGGGGGAGGGGCATAATTTTAGGCCCAACTACCATTAGTTGATACGTCTAGGTTGTCGTACGGTCAAAAATAAGAAAATAAACCTCACACACACTAGTACAGCGGTAGTAAGGGTCGATCCATGGGAGTTTGGTGGTCAAGACAAGACGATAGCTTACCAACTGTAGTGTCACGCTACAGCCAGAGGGACTAACTCCACTTTCCCAAAAACACACTAAAAAGACAATTTCCAAACAAAGTCCAAAATCCAAATCAAACATAAGCTAAGCTAAACCAAACCAAGTTCTAACCTAAGATTACTTTCTGAAATCAGAAATAATGCTCAGAATCCAGAAGCAAACACACAAACCAATTGTATTCAAAACACATCCAAACACAATAAATACCAAAAAGTGCAATAAAACCATAAACTGAATGATTACTTGTATTAAAACTAAAACAAGAAGATCCAATGTACTAAATTTCGAAAATAATAAACTTAACCTACTGCTACTGGTTGAAACAATTAAAAAACACTAAGCTAAAAGATAAATAAACTAAACTAATAATGAAATTAGAGTGAAAACATAAGAAATACCAAAAGAGGTTGCTGAAATCCGAAACTTGGAGTCAAAGAAACCTTAAGTCCACCTTAGGGGTCGTTCCTTGCCTGCTGATTTCGACTTAATGACCTCTATTTATACTTCTAGCCGCATCGCGCGTGTTGCCTTATCCCCGTTTTTTCGCAGTTTGAATTTCTCTTCACCGCCTCATCTTTGACGTGAAGCGACGCGCATATCTTCTTTCCCGCGGCACGCGTATTCATTCGACTGATTTGGCCTTATCCTCAAAACTTCTTCCATTTGTCCGCATTTAGTCCCTGTTTATAACATTTTCTTGCATCCAAGCACTAGCACAAAAAGTGAGAAATACCAATGCATATATGATATAATTTCACCAAGAATAGGGCCTAACAACGACTAAAATACTTGATATTACTAGGCGTTGTCATTAGTATATATGCAATATCGACCCAATTCTTGGATATGTGTTGTTGGCCTGGTCCGCGTGGTGAGTCAAGAGGCGGCAAAGCTAAAAATTAAAACATGGGCACGTGTATGGAAATAGAATACGAGGAGTCGAACGGAGTGAAATCAATTTTCTGATGATGATTCGCCGATGTTTATGCCCCAACCAAATCCTCATTCTACCAATTAATAAATTGTGTCGGTGTTTTCGCCAATGTTTAATTCATATATACCGCCTTTCCTCATTCCTTTTGTTTTCCAACCAAGAAGAGAGAGAGAGAGAGAGAGAGAGAGAGAGAGAGAGAGAGAGAGAGAGAGCAGCATGATAGTATACAACGTCAAACCAAAATCCTTTTTATTTATTAAAAACACACATGTCTATACTCATTCTAATATATCAATCTTCTGTATACTAACATCCTAGCTTCCTACGCACATGTCTCCCAGCCACATCGGCACTTCTCAACCATACATGCTCCTAGCCACAAAAGCACACTCCAACCACAAAGGCTCTTACCAGCCATAAGGGCACTCACAAGTATGTTTATACATTGTACTTGTCATGCAGTTTACATTTATACTTGTAAAGACATATCACACTATACTCGTCATGTGATTATATTAATCATATCTATCAAGACCTTTATCCAGCTCACCCTTATTATCAAGCACATATATTCACAATACACATTTAGAAATCATAGCCCAACTTGCTATAACACACTAACGGGTATAATATTTTACTCAAGTAACAACAATTGAGTTCAACAACTCAGCCGCCAAGGCTCCTACTCAATCACTAAGGCTCACCACTCAGCCACAAGGGCCACAACTCAGCCAACAAGGCTCACTACTCAGCCACTAAGGCTCACCACTCAACCATAAAAGCTGAACAACTCCATTATCTCCTCAACCCTCAGGATCTTGAGCCAATAAGGCTCACCAGACTCGAGTTGTTTGCCACTATAATATCATCTATCTTACTCTCACTTAGCTCAAGCATCTCATACAGTTCTCAGTAGTTATGACCTTACAACTATACTCGTTATCAGCTATATTCCACAAGGCACAATGTAATATGCTATAAATTCTAATGCATAATTTGCCACTAAGGCACTCCAAGCATACCCAAACAACCCAGCTCATCAAATATAAATATTGTCAGCCAATATGCCACAAACACACAGTATGGCACAAGGCACATTCACAATTATCACGAACCTAGTCAGCTAATACCCTCCAAGCATACCCGAACGACCCAGCTCACATTCATAATCATGCATTCATAAAACATTCATTTGGTTTCATAAAGGTTCAGTCATAAACGTAATAAAATAAACAACAGCGGAAGTCATAAAATACGGATGCCGATGCCATGTAGTCATGTCACACCCTACCCGGAAGTACCTGAAACATTTAAATAAAACAGTAAGCACAACGCTTAGTGAGTTCCCCAGATTATCGTATGCTCAACTACACATATTGAAACAGGATTGGTCTCTGGGCTTTCTCCGTACGACCCGGCTCACAGGCTCTCCTCGTTTTGCCGTTAGCTAAAGGCTCCCAGGCTCACCCCAGTCTGCCCATTTTCAAATCATTCATGAACTCTTATGCTTTTCCCGATCCATCAGACTCTTGGGCTCACCCCGACCCACCATAGAATTCTGTGTGTGTTTGTGTGTGTGTGTGTGTGTATATATATATATATATATATATATATATATATATATATATATATATATATATATATATATATATATATATATATATATATAGTAACCATAAAAGTTAACATGAACATACATCATTATAACCAGTAAGGTGAGGAGTGTCTCCTAAACCACTTGTTACACGCTAACACGAAAGGTCCTCATGAACCTCCTAAATCACCATAAGAGATTAATAAGCAACACAACCTTCCTGAGGCCATTCCCATAGGCAAATCCCTAATTTTCTAAAGTTTGACTAAAATAATCAAACTATAATAAAAGTCAACGGTCAAAGGTCAACTCTCAAGGTTAAACTGCACTTAGTGTCGTTATCCCTCAGAGATAGCGCCGCTAAGTGCAAAGCAGACACGATTTTATTTCAATGATAGTGTGGTCATCTTCTTAGATAGCGACACTATCTTCGTAGTTCACCAACTTTTTTTTCCAGCTCTTAATACGTTAAGCCAACGTCTAATACTCTCCAGAATCCTCTTAATCAGTCCCCAGGTCCATAAAAATTTAAACGTTACAACCATGCATGCCCATGGTCAAGATCTAGGTCAAAAGGAGTAAAAACCAAGCTTCTTTCAAACATGCATGGACTCGAAGGCTAGGTTTGGGATTTTCTATGACTCAAGACCTCCAGGAGAGAAAAAGATCCGTCCTTCAGCCCTCAAGTCCCCCAATCATCAAAGATGAAACCATAATTGCCGGAAAAACAAGCAAACCAAGTCTAGATTATTATCCAAGAAGAGGAAAACCAAGAAACAGAGGTTAAGGACACATACAAAGGTACAAAAGCACAACTAAAAGCTGATTCTTCTTTGTAGCAACCTTCTAGAACACTAACACCTCTTCTTCCTCTTCCAACAAGCCTTCAAGATCCAAAAATGGAATAAGAATGACAATGGGGCATGGGTTTTCGAGCTAGGGTTTCACAGAGGTGATAGAAGGTGCTCCTCCAAGGGCTTAATGCTTGAATAGGGCCCAAAACCTGAGACTAGGGTTTTTTTTGTTTTACAGTGGATAGCGTCGCTATCCTAAGACATATCACCGCTATTTCCAGCTGTCCGCATGCACATATCACGCTAGATACGGTCTCTAACCTCCATATTAGCGTTGCTATCTACCTTTTTCACCCTTTTAATATATTTGGAAATAAAACAATAAATTTATCTGAACACGGGTCTTACACTACAAGGATCCTACCAAATCATGTTTACAGCTACAAGAGGGATCAAGAATACCAAACTTTTTAGCAAAACCAATTTGTTTGAAGAACCTCTAATGGTTCACACCCAATAAGTCTAGATTATTATATTAATTAGTTAATTAATAAAGCTCATTATAAAACCCTAGAGAGGGATTATAGATTCTGCTGATAGAGAAGAGAAAATTCCAGGCTTACGGAGCTTTAGAATAGGGGTGTCGATTATGAGTTCCAATGAGGGGTTTTATAGCTTCATATGATGCTTAGAGACAAACATGATTGGTATTCAAACTGGATAAGGATAATTGATTAAATCATCCTGTTGGAATTAGTGTCCAAGCTCATCAACTAGTGGTAATATTTCTATTAATAGTAGGGTCCTTTTAGATTGCCCTCTTGACCCATAAAAATAAACAGAGTCAGAAAATATGAAAGGATGATTAGTTTATTAATTTATTGAGAAATAAATTAATTAGAAACTGAATCAATAATTTAATTGATAAATTAATTTGGAACTAATTTATAGTAATTAATTAAAGGGATTGGATTGTAATTAATTAAAGGTTTAATAAATAGAAACAAGTCCAGGGGGTGCAGCCGCCAAAATCTCATTAACTTTGAAACCCTAGGAGCCTTGCAGCATAAATAAAGGCCTTGGGGTCAAACCCTAAGCCAACCCTCCTCCTTTCTCTTATTTCTGTGAAAACTCTTCCTTCTCTAGGGTTAGAGTTCTTTGCCTCCTTTCCCAAGCAGAAACTCTGATCTGTCTGGTTTTCTAGAGACCCTGGGTGTGAATTGATATCGCGTAAATTATACACATTTTCCGGGCGATATCAGTATCATTTTAGTATAGTTTCGTACATTTCTTGAACTAAATATTCCTGATATGCTTAAAAATACATTTTGTAGCTAAAAGACACATATGGAGCAAAAGATCGGATTTTACAAGAGATTTGAGCTTAAAAAGAAACCAAGTACAATAGTGAAATCGACCAGGGCGCACCCCGCCCAGTCCCTAGGCGCACCCCGCCCAGGAAGATGCCAGCTATCGACATTTTTGGCTACTTGGCGTTAAAATAATGAAGCGTGGGTTCTTCCAATGATTCAACCGGGTTGCCTAACATGTGCATAGGCGCACCACGCCTGACTTTTGGGCGCACCCCGCCCTAGATCCGATCTCAAAAGTGAACTGTCACGTGGCCTTTCCAGCGATAAAGTGAGACAGCTCTCGTCCACCAGGCGCACCGCGCCCTGAGCCTTCACCAGCTATAAATACAAGGCCATGTACGACCATTTTGGGGATGAATGCTAAAATCCAAGAGAGAAATCAGAGAATTGACATTTGATAGTTATTATATTTCGTGTATTTCACCATTTAATGTATGATAATTGTATTTGAGAGTTATTTTCATTACAAGAAGGAGCGGAGATCTTCATTGTAGCAAGGATTCATCGATTTTAACCGGTTGGTATCTTTTATCATGTATTCTTCATATTGTTGTTGTATATTTGATACCATGCTAGGCTAGATCCCTGTAGCTTTTGCCTAGGTAATGTTGATTCATTAATATAAATATGTGTTGATTTAGTTCTTGATTCGAGTTTAAAATCGGTTAGGATATATAATTTGCATGCTATATTATTGAAGGTGATTAAAGTTTGTATTCTTGATAGCCATCTTCATATGCTTAAGTTTATTGACCATTTAAACGAATTAATCATATGAACCATTGTTATGTGTAATTGACAATTATATATCTTTGGACTAGTTATTGACCATTTAACTAGGGAAGTTATCTAAATTATAAACTTGATTAGTGAAATAATACTTATATCATATTTAGTTGCAACTCATGACCATTGATTGTATGAACATATCACTATGAACATTAGGATGTGGACTATATTTGCATGCTAGATTATATTAATATTTCATGATTATAAGTTATTTAGTTACATGACCATTGTGCTATATTAACTTAGAAATCATAGAATTGGTGACTTGACCATATGATCCTACCACTTAATGCAACCTATTTTAACTCATTGCACATAATCAAAACAAGTCAACATAGATTTATATGAATCAACAAATCCTAGGCGAAAGCTTCCCTTGTTATAATTTGATCATATTATCTCTTTATTGTCGTGTTGTTACGATAGTTGTTATTTATTATTTCGTCTATTTTACAAGCATCCAAAACTTAGTTTTACGAGTTTTTACTAAAACTCGCCTCTAAACTGTTTGATTGATAATTTAAGACTTTAAGTTAATTAATAATTCCCTGTGGAAAATTCGATTCCTTTTACTTGCCTAAACTATACTATTAAATGACCGAGTAATACTTGCTCGTAAGTCTAATAGTCATATAATTAGGTAGATAAATTGATTTAAGACTTTGTAAACATAACAACTACAAGTGAGTTGTTTTGAACACAACAAGTTTTTGGCGCCGTTGCCGGGGAATTATTTAATTAATTCTATTGTTTACAATTGTTAGTCAATCGATCCTTTTTACGGTTTCTACCGTGGGAAGTTAAAATTTCAAGTTTGTTTCAAAACTTTCATGTATTTCTCTATGTTTGATTACTAAATAATTTTAAGACCCGCTTGCAATTTATTTAGTTGTTTCAAACTAAATTGATTATCAATCCAACTATCATGCTAGTAATTCTACTTACGAGAACGGTGTCAGAATAGACAGATTCGGTTTGGTTGTTGGATTTTCGAAAGGTCATTGACCGAAAGAGTCCTGCCTCCCTACTGTCCTGCCTGGCCGTTCTTTATTTGATAGTCAACGCATTATAGTGGATTTGATAAGATATTCGGTTGTTATAACTGATTGATTACATAAAGGTTTTAAAAGTTTTAAACTTTTTGTTCAATTTTTTTTATTTTGTATAAAAAAAATATTTTATATTTTTATAATAAAAAAAAAGAATATAAAAAAAAATAAAATATATTTTATTTTAAATAAAAAAAAGAGAAACGCACCCAACTTGCAAACAGTTTCTAATGTGCAGTTTATGGCCCGAAGTTCACAACCAAACATCATACCTGCATTGAACGAACCAGAACGTGAATTTAACATCAGGAGAAAAACAAGAAGAAGCATATTCCCAAAAGAAGAACCAATAGAAGAAATGGCCTCCCCAGTTAACGAACCAGAACCAACCTTGAAAGCATACTACAACCGAGCAAGAGACGGAACAGGACCAAGCCTCATACGCCCAAAAATTCCTGAAAATGCAAATTTTGAGCTTAAAGGCCATTACCTTTCTGCTCTAAAAGGAATTACTTTCAAAGGGACGGAAGAAGAAGATCCAGTCGAACACATCGAGCAAGTCACGGAAATAACCGATTGCTTCAACATTCCAGGAATTTCCTCAGATGCAATCATGTTACGAATTTTCCCAATGACACTACGCGAAGGTGCAAAGAAATGGTTAAAGAGACTACCTCCAGGTTCCATCACTACCTGGGACGGACTAAAAGAAGATTTTATTGAAGAATACACTCCACCTTCCAAAATCAATAAAATGAAAGCAAAAATTCAAAACTTCCTTCAAGACGAAGATAAAACTTTGTACCAAGCATGGAGTCGATTCAAAGAATTGATTCAAGATTGTCCACAACACGATATGGACAAACATCAGAAAGTACAGAAATTCTATGATTGCATCAATACACAAACCAGACAATTACTCGACGGGCGAGGACCACTCATAAACCTAACCGCCACTGATGCTTACGAAAGAATTGAGGAACTTGCAAAACATTCTCACCACTACCATTCCTCAAGAGATCCGTCATGTCGAAGGAAGCTAAAAGAAGAAGCAGTGGAAGGAATGTCAGCAATACATAACCGACTGGACCAATTTGGGAGAGACCTCAAGAAAATGAATAAAAACATCCATGCCATCACGGTAGGATGTGACAACTGCAGCGGTCCTCACCTACAAAAAGACTGTCCTTACGATGAAGACGGTAACAAGAAAGCAGATGCGTGTTACTCATCCTGAGACAGATTCGACTACCCGATACGAAGAAATAACTGGCGGGGAGGAAATGATTTTTACAACCAACAACAGAGGCAACAACCACCATTCGAACGCCAGCAACAACCCTATAATCAACATAAACAGGGACCACCAGGATTTAACCCACAACATACCCAAGAAAAGAAGCCAAGCTTAGAAGACATATTGGGCAAATTTATGGAAGGATCAGAAAAGAGACACTCAGCAACCGAAGTTCAACTGAGAAATCAAGCAGCCTCCATTCAAAACATCGAGAACCAAATTGGCCAAATATCTAAAGTTTTGCAAGAAAGACTACCAGGAACGCTTCCCACCAACACCGAACCGAACCCACGAGCCCAAGCGAAAGCGATCACTACCAGAAGCGGAAAAATCATCCCACCAGCAGTCATGGAAAACACCATCAATTCAGCTCCTGAATCACAACAAGGTAAGGCAGAGAAGGATAATGATCAAACTAAGGGTGAAGAATCATCCTCACCAGAGCCACATCAACCGACCATTCCATTTCCTCAACGGTTGAAGAAAGAGAAAGAAGACAAAGAATTCAAGAAATTCCTTGAACACCTAAAGCATCTAAGCATCAACATTCCTTTCGTTGATGCAATCACACAAATGCCAAAATATGCCAAATTCCTCAAAGACCTTCTCACTAACCGCAAGAAAATGGAAGAAGTGTCATTGGTCACATTAAGTGAAAAATGCTACGCTATGATGATGAAAAACTTACCAGAGAAAGTGGGAGATCCAGGCGGTTTACATCTTCCTTGCACATTTGGAAACCATGCTAGTAGCTATGGTTTAGCAGACTTAGGCGCTAGTATAAATTTAATGCCATATTCATTCTACAGGAAACTAAATCTACCAGAACCAAAACCCGTTCGAATGGCAATTAATCTTGCTAATAAGGTGGTAACTTATCCTAGAGGAATTGTAGAAGATCTTCTTGTAAAAGTTGACAAATCTGTTTTTCCTGTAGATTTTGTCATATTGGATATGGAGGAAGATGATGAAGTCCCTATTCTTCTCGGAAGACCCTTTTTAGCCACAGCAAGAGCTTTAATAGACATCCACGACACAAAACTAACCATTCGGGTTGGCACTGACGCTATCACCTTTGGCATGGACCACACGATCAAACACTCGACGATGAGTGATGACAAAGTCTTCCATATTGACACTTTCGACTTACTATTAGAAGAAGAAGCCAGGGCCATACAAGAAGATAGCCATAGTCACGAAATGCAACTTGCTGAGAAGTCATTCGACCCTGAAAAGGATCTGAAGGAGCTAGAAGAACTGTTGAAAGATGAACCACATTTCGCTGAACGGGAAGAAACTGTACTTCCAAAGCAAAAATCGCCAAAGAACCAGAGCATCCCAGAATTGAAAATACTTCCAAACCATTTGGAGTATGTATTTTTGTCTGATACTAAAGAATACCCTGTTGTCATTTCAGCTGAATTGAGCCAAGAAGAAAAAGAAGAGCTTATGAAAGTTCTCAAAAGAAGGAAAAATGCCATCGCATGGAGCATCTCAGACATCAAGGGAATAAGCCCAACCATCTGTTCTCACAAGATACTGATGGAAGAAGATTCAAAGCCAACAGACCAACATCAAAGAAGGCTTAACCCAAAGATGCAAGAAGTGGTCGATAAGGAAATCATGAAGCTACTCGATGCCGGTATCATCTACCCAATCTCTGACAGCAAATGGGTAAGCCCAATCCACGTCGTTCCAAAGAAAGGAGGGATAACCGTCATTACCAACGAGAAGAATGAAGTTATACCTACCAGAACAGTGACAGGATGGCGGGTGTGCATCGATTATCGCAAATTAAATGATGCAACACGAAAAGACCATTTTCCTCTTCCCTTCATGGATCAAATGCTAGAACGTTTATCAGGAAAAGCATATTACTGTTTCTTGGATGGTTTTTCAGGTTATTTTCAAATTCCTATTGACCCAAAAGATCAAGAAAAGACCATGTTCACCTGCCCTCTAGGAATCTTCGCATACCGAAGAATGCCTTTTGGTCTATGCAACGCTCCAGCCACGTTTCAAAGATGCGTCTCAGCAATCTTCCATGATATGATGGAAAACTCAATGGAGGTCTTCATGGATGACTTCTTGCTATTTGGTGACTCATTTACAAACTGTTTGTCTAATCTAGACAAAATGCTTAAACGATGTGAAGAAACCAATCTAGTGCTCAATTGGGAGAAATGCCACTTCATGGTTAAAGAGGGAATAGTCTTGGGCCACAAAGTGTCAGGTCGAGGGATTGAAGTCGACATAGCAAAAGTGGAAATCATTGCTAAACTTCCACCACCGACCAACGTGAAAGGAGTCAGAAGCTTCTTGGGACATGCCGGTTTTTACCGGAGGTTTATAAAAGATTTTTCTAAAATAACAAAACCTTTAACACAACTTTTACAAAATGATGTAAAATTTGATTTCAACGATGAATGTGTTAATGCTTTTAAATTTTTGAAGCTTAAATTAACCACTGCTCCAATAATGATCGGCGCAGACTGGAATCTACCATTTGAACTGATGACAGACGCAAGTGATATCGCGTTGGGAGCCGTCCTAGGCCAAAGAATCGACAAAAAGTTCAAGCCAATTTACTACATCAGCAAAACTCTTAATCCTGCTCAAGAAAACTACACTACCACTGAAAAAGAACTCCTGGCAGTAGTGTATGCTTTTGATAAATTCAGGCCTTATCTAATTTTATCAAAAACCATTGTCTATACAGATCACTCAGCAATCAAGTACCTGTTCAACAAGCAAGATGCCAAACCCCGCTTAATTTGTTGGGTCTTGCTGTTACAAGAATTTGATATCGAAATTCAAGACAAGAAAGGATCCGAGAATTTGGCAGCAGATCATTTGTCAAGGCTGGAAAATCCGGAACAAAAGGCGAGAGAAGAAAAAGGAGTGAACGACTCCTTCCCTGAAGAACATGTAATGTCAGTTCATGTTAATATGGAAACCCCTTGGTATGCAGATATTGTGAACTACCTTGCAGCCAAAGTGCTTGTCGAAGGGCTTACTCATCAACAGAAGAAAAAGTTCTTTGCCGACATCAAGTACTACCTATGGGATGAGCCATACCTTTTTCGCTCATGTCCGGATAACATCATAAGGAGGTGCGTATACGGGAAGGAAATTCAAGACATACTTAAGCAATGCCATCAAGGACCTACAGGTGGACATCACGGAGCGAATTACACCGTGCGAAAAGTGTTTGAAGCAGGCTTTTATTGGCCTACAATCTTCAAAGACGCAACAAATTTCGTTAAGACATGCGATCCGTGTCAGCGAGCGGGTAATATCTCCTCCAAAAATGAATTGCCATTGCATTCTATCCAGGTATGTGAAATTTTCGATGTGTGAGGTATTGACTTTATGGGGCCTTTTCCTAATTCCCAAGGAAATAAATATATCTTGGTTGCAGTTGACTACGTATCAAAGTGGGCTGAAGCAAAAGCTTTACCCACAAATGATGCTCGAGGTGTGGTTAAATTTTTGAAAACCATTTTTGCACGTTTCGGTGTCCCTAAAGCTCTTATAAGCGATAGGGGTACTCATTTTTACAACAAACAAATGGAAAATGCTTTAAATAAGTATGGGGTAACCCATCGAATATCCACACCTTATCACCCGCAATCAAGTGGTCAAACAGAGATCACAAACAGAGCCTTAAAACGCATTTTGGAAAGGTCCGTGGGAATTAGTCGAAAAGATTGGTCCGAAAAGCTTGATGATGCACTCTGGGCTTTTCGAACCTCTTTTAAAACACCTATTGGCACTACTCCCTACAGATTGGTGTATGGAAAAGCTTGTCACCTCCCAGTAGAGGTTGAACACAAGGCATTCTGGGCCTTGAAATCGTGTAACATGGATTTTAATCTTGTCAGTACTAACCGTTTGTGTCAATTAAATGAGCAAAATGAACTGCGAAATGACGCATACGAAAATTCAGCGATTTACAAAGACAAGATCAAAAGGTGGCACGACTCAAGGTTAAAAGGAAACAAAGATTTCCAACCAGGGGAAAAAGTCTTACTTTACAATTCACGCTTAAGACTTTTCCCGGGAAAGCTGAAGACAAGATGGTATGGTCCGTTCACAATCAAAGAAGTGTATCCACACGGGGCTGTGGATCTTTTTAAGGAAGGAGGAGAGAGTTTTAAAGTGAACGGACACCGACTTAAAAGGTATGAGGAAGGCGTTCACATCGAGAACGAACGCGAAGACATCCCACTCCAAACAGTAGAACCTTAGAGTGGAATGGAGTCCAGCTAAAAAGACTCCAAATCTATGAAAAAGAAGCGCTCCCGGGAGGCAACCCGAGTTTTTGTGGTTTGATTGGTATGTGTTATTTATTATTTTTCTTTGTTTTTAAAAATTTATCTTAAAAATAAAAAAATAAAAAAATAAATAAAAACAAATTATTATTATATTTATATATACATATATATATAATTAAAAAAAAAAAATTTGTTGTGTGGTGAAAATAAAATAAGAAAGGAAAATAGAGAGCAAAATTTATAAGAGCCAAGGAGTTCAATCAGGCGCAGGGCGCACCCCGCCCAGGAGGAAGGCGCACCGCGCCGGGTCAGCTACAAAACAGAAGGGTAAGCTGTTAATTTTTCTTTTCAACAAACCCTCTTCCCTCAAACGCGACCCGCCGGGAGAAAACGCACAAAAACACCGAAAAACTCCATTTTTTGCTTCAAGTTTCTTGTTTAATCTTCACCTATGGGTATGTTTTCTTTGTTCCCTTCTATTCTTTGCATAAAATTCTTTGATTTCTTGCTAAATTACATAGTTTTTGATATCATATTGATGAATTTCTTCCCAAAATGTGTTCTTGAGTTGGAATTTCGTTTTCTTTGATTATAGTCGAATTTTGGTGTTGTTTTGATAGGGTTATTGATGCATATGACTAGAATATTACATTACAAACATCAATTGCACAACAAAACATCAAATTCACACAAAATTGACAAATTGGGGAAGAACAAACCCTAGAAATTAGTTTTGTAATTTTCGATGTAATTGATGTTGGTTTTATGATATTTGTGGTCTATTGCATCAGTAATCATACTACCTATACGCACCTTGACTGATTTTTGAGCAAAAACTTGGATTGAATAAGATCAAAACAGGCAGTGGCCGAGTAGCCGCAGGGCGCATCACGCCGGCTCCCTGGGCGCACTGCGCCTGTCTTCTGCCAAGCCAAATGCATTGTTTTTCTTACTTGTTTAGCTCATTATTTCAATTGTGATTGCAGGTACCAAATTTAAGACTTCAAAAACAAGTCATCCATATTTAAGATTTGGAAACTCGGATGAAGAACGGGATGCGAAATATGTTATGGCCAATTTGCTAAAGAAGGATATGATGGTTGCTCCAGCTGTGGATTGGGACAAGCTGGATGCAATAGGAATATCCGACAAATTAGCACCTTACCTCATTCGCACATTCCAAGATCCGATATTTGGAGTGGTGACGGATGAGGCTTGGAATAACATTTTCCGAATAAACGAAAATGTCCATATGGAGCTAACACTTGAGTTCCTTTCTACTTTCAAGTATGAGAAAGAAACAACCGAAGAGGACATTCGTTTCCGATTGATGGGGAATTGGCATGATGTGTCTCTTGCCCGGTTCGCATATCTCCTAGGCCTTTACCCCGAGGAGCTTGCATTTCACCCACAATTCCCAACTTATCTTTCGACTTATGACAAGGGCGAATTCAGCGAAGGGCGATGCGGTTTATTCTTTCAAGAAATCGCAAATGTAAACAATACAATACCGCGAGACAATAAAGCTTCACAAATCCAAAATCCGATCCACAGAATGCTCCACCGTCTCCTCGCGTTTACCGTGAACCAATCATTTGGGTTTGACAAATGCCCGTACCTAGATTTGCCGGCACTTTGGGGAGCAATCAACCCCGATGTGAAATTCCACCTCCCACACGCAATTGCAGTTTTCTTTAGGGAGCGAGCAAAGGGGCAAAACACGCTTAGCCCACTTTGTGGTGGCAATATGATTACACGGATCACAAAGAATTTTGGGGATTTTTCCTCGATAAACATGCTCACGGTGAAAACCGAACACCCGAAAATCCTATCCGAATCACATTTTAAAACTATGATTCGGAGGGTGGCGCCAAACACATTCGATTTCATCGGTATTACTTCAACCGTTCCGCCACCGGGATTTGGGGCAGAAGAAGCACAGCCCTCTGCTTCTAGACAAAGCCGACGCCGCCAGCATGAACACGAGCAGCAAGGACCAGAACAAGAGGTAAACTTAAATTTCCTTTATAACCAAATGGTCCAGATGGATTTAAACAGGCAGGAAGAAATACGCCAAATGGATATGCGTCGCCAGCAAGAGGCGAATGCCATGGGACACTACCTGGATGATACACATCAGTTCCTAGGACACATGTATCAGCAGGCAGGATGGCAGCTGCCCCCGCAGTATCCATATCCGACATGGGATAAGAGGATGGGATGCGCAGGCCAGTCTAGCGGGGCTCATGGCGATCAATCAGGAGGAGATTATCAGCCACACTGGCAAGGATTTGATGAGGCAGAGGATTTGGATTGACATTACTGATATTGTTTGATATATTTTTATTTTGGGTTATTTCAAAAACAAAAACAAAAACAATGATTTGAATTTTTATTTTGATTTTTAGTGTGTTTTTATTTGTGGTGTGTTTTATTATTTGTGTGTATATCTAACCGTGTTGTTTGAGATATTGCTTGCTTGATTTGATGATTTTGCAGAATGACTGATATTCGTTTCAGTCCAAAAAAAAAAAAGAATAAAAATAATAAGATCGCACTTAAACGATGACATATCATGAATCTTATTCGATCCAATACAAGAGCTCCAAGTTCAGAATCTGCAATCACGTATACAATACCTCAGGGGAGTCGGTTCCAACACTCCTTTTTCTTATGCTTATTCTATAAAATATTTATACAACGGGGACGTTGTATTAATCAAGTATGGGGTAGGGGATTGCAGTACTTACACTTGTATTTTATTTATCTTTGAGCATTTATAGGTTAATTTCGGGTAAAATTTTGAAAAATTTATAAATCAGATACCATAGTGCCAAGTCATAAAAATTGAATCATAAGATTGTTCCCGAGTTTTGTTTGAAATTCTTTATACTGAACAAACATGTCACACTTTGAGCCTAACGAACCACTTTGAAACTACTTGTTTGGAAGACAGATGCAGGTGCTCAATGAATTAAGATTCGCTTAGAAGAGGTTGCTTGGGATGATGTGTACACACAAATAATAAGCCTTGCATATTATTTATCAGAAAATTCGCATCTTGGCTTCTGAAAGGATTAACCCTTTGTACTCCCAAGTCTCAACCAACCTTACATTGCCACTTTCTCATCACTATTTTTGATTCATCGCATCTTACAAATGGATTCCTGATGAACTTTGAAGACGATCCCCTATTCTACATCATTGGGATAAAGTCATAAAATTGATCGATAATACCAGCTTGATCACAATCTACTTCCACGCATCTAAGAAATTCTTAGAAGCCAAGTTCTTGAGAAAAGAAAAAGTCAAAGAGATCCAACGATTAATTAAAGACATCAAGAAAATAAAGAGCAAAAAAAGACAGAAACATCAAGAAGTCTACAAAAATTAGAGACTAACACGAGCTAAAAATCAAAGATATAGAATATATTGGCATGTCGAGATTGAAGATTGAAGTTTTATGATTGGTGATGAGAAAAAAAAAAGGAAATGAAAGGTTTGAGACGGTAAAAAGTAAAGGACAGTACAAGGGTGAAACTATCGAAATCAGATGTTTGCCCAGAGGACATTTAAAAACCCTATTTCTTTAGGATAAAAGCCTCATCAAAGGTAGATGAAAAGTACCCCCACTGGGTACATCCTCTGTTTCATTTGTCTGATACACACTCCTAATCGCCAAATCTTAACGAGTCTATTCGTCCTTCGAGTAGCAAAAGAAAGTGGTTCACAATGCTAAAAGTGGATAACGTTTGTTCAATATATAGGGTCCTTACAAAACTGATTCTGACCATGTTGACTAACATTGACCTTTTTCTATGGTGTTTCTATTTGTTTATTTGGATTGATTTTTAACCTAAAACTTATTCTAAAAATTGCTTGAGGACAAGCAAAGTTCAAGTATGGGGTATTTTGATATCGCGTAAATTATACACATTTTCCGGGCGATATCAGTATCATTTTAGTATAGTTTTGTACATTTCTTGAACTAAATATTCCTGATATGCTTAAAAATACATTTTGTAGCTAAAAGACACATATGGAGCAAAAGATTGGATTTTACAAGAGATTTGAGCTTAAAAAGAAACCAAGTACAATAGTGAAATCGACCAGGGCGCACCCCGCCCAGGAAGATGCCAGCTATCGACATTTTTGGCTACTTGGCATTAAAATAATGAAGCGTGGGTTCTTCCAATGATTCAACCGGGTTGCCTAACATGTGCATAGGCGCACCACGCCTGACTTTTGGGCGCACCCCGCCCTAGATCCGATCTTAAAAGCGAACTGTCACGTGGCCTTTCCAGCGATAAAGTGAGACAGCTCTCGTCCACCAGGCGCACCGCGCCCTGATAGAGGCGCACCGCGCCCTGAGCCTTCACCAGCTATAAATACAAGGCCATGTACGACCATTTTGGGGATGAATGCTAAAATCCAAAAGAGAAATCAGAGAATTGACATTTGATAGTTATTATATTTCGTGTATTTCGCCATTTAATGTATGATAATTGTATTTGAGAGTTATTTTCATTACAAGAAGGAGCGGAGATCTTCATTGTAGCAAGGATTCATCGATTTTAACCGGTTGGTATCTTTTATCATGTATTCTTCATATTGTTGTTGTATATTTGATACCATGCTAGGCTAGATCCCTGTAGCTTTTGCCTAGGTAATGTTGATTCATTAATATAAATATGTGTTGATTTAGTTCTTGATTCGAGTTTAAAATCGGTTAGGATATATAATTTGCATGCTATATTATTGAAGGTGATTAAAGTTTGTATTCTTGATAGCCATCTTCATATGCTTAAGTTTATTGACCATTTAAACGAATTAATCATATGAACCATTGTTATGTGTAATTGACAATTATATATCTTTGGACTAGTTATTGACCATTTAACTAGGGAAGTTATCTAAATTATAAACTTGATTAGTGAAATAATACTTATATCACATTTAGTTGCAACTCATGACCATTGATTGTATGAACATATCACTATGAACATTAGGATGTGGACTATATTTGCATGCTAGATTATATTAATATTTCATGATTATAAGTTATTTAGTTACATGACCATTGTGCTATATTAACTTAGAAATCATAGAATTGGTGACTTGACCATATGATCCTACCACTTAATGCAACCTATTTTAACTCATTGCACATAATCAAAACTAGTCAACATAGATTTATATGAATCAACAAATCCTAGGCGAAAGCTTCCCTTGTTATAATTTGATCATATTATCTCTTTATTGTCGTGTTGTTACGATAGTTGTTATTTATTATTTCGCCTATTTTACAAGCATCCAAAACTTAATTTTACGAGTTTTTACTAAAACTCGCCTCTAAACTGTTTGATTGATAATTTAAGACTTTAAGTTAATTAATAATTCCTTGTGGAAAATTCGATTCCTTTTACTTGCCTAAACTATACTATTAAATGACCGAGTAATACTTGCTCGTAAGTCTAATAGTCATATAATTAGGTAGATAAATTGATTTAAGACTTTGTAAACATAACAACTACAAGTGAGTTGTTTTGAACACAACATGAATCATCAGAGATTCTACTTTGTATCCTGTTCATCCTTGCAATCATGGCCTTGACCAGAAATCAAAGTAGGAGACTTGCTGAGGTATATTCTGTTTATGATTTAAAGTTGTTGTAACTGATATGAACTACATGATCCTGGACAATTTTTATGCATATTATATGATTTGATACTGTTACGTCTTCCGCTGCATGTGTTTATTTGTTTATATGATCGAATCCCAACAGTGGTATCAGAGCCTCTGTTCATATGTTATCTGCACTTTGATCTTAGTTGCGGGAATATGATTTCATGTTGCATGTTATTTTCAAAATTTCTAGGTACGATATGCTAGAATTTTTTGAATAAACATGTTATGATGTTAGGGTTTATGCTAGAAACTTGAATGTTCATCTACATGCTTTGAAATTTTTGACTTTGCTGGTTTCTTTGTGCCTCCTTGCTGCTTGTCGATTTTCACTAGGGTTTACGAAGGGTTTTCTTTGCCTTGCATGCATTTTTCGCCTATGGTTATTGCCCTAGCTTGCCTAGCAAGTATCCTAACTTGCATACTTGCCTTATTTTCCTATTGCCTTAATATGATTAGTTCTAATAGGTTTTTATGTATAACTAATTGTTAAAGGTGTATTAATTGAATTAATTGATAAATAAAATTTTTAAAATTTTTTAAAATACATTTATATATATATATATATATATATATATATATATATATATATATATATATATATATATATATATATATATATATATATATATATATATATATAAGATTAATTAAAGAATAAACTTGATCAAACCATGACTAGGCTCATCCACTAAAATCGTGTATAAGGTTAAAAGGAGGATTCTTATGAATCCAAATGAGATGGTTTTTAAACGACATTCATTGCTTACCACCCTCACCGCCCAGCACATTTTACCATGTGGAGTTACCCAAATGGTTTGATGGGACAATGTTTTTCAAAGTTAAAAGTATTAACTTAAAGTATTCAAGAAAAAGTCTCGTTTTAATTATAAATAAATGTAAACTATGTGCTATCCATGAGAAATGCACATTCCTTTATAATTTGATGATGGAGCTGTGTAGTAAACCGGCTCGTCAGATTAGATTATAGTTTGGGATGATGTGACACTCGCAATTCTCAAGCGTATCTTCAACCGGGCATCATGCAGGTTTTGCATGGTTAATTCACCATCTGATCCATGATCCACGATATCCTTGTCATGGATTTGAGATGAGCACAACCGAGATTAACATGCCATTGACAGTAATCAATGAATCTCACAGATCTAGGAATTTCATAGTGATTGAAATTGATAAAAGCTTTGTCTACCTTAATGGCGATTATGATGTGATTAGGACATCCCTCTTCACATCATAAATGGAAGATTTTAGATCCTAGCCTTAGTAAATAAAATTTAGGTAATTATTTAAAGGATTAAAACACAAACTAACTAAAACTTTTTCTTATAGATTTTTGCTAATAACAACAACTCGGGTCCTCCTCCTCCTCCTCCCGCACCAACAAACATCCCACTGCTATTCGTCCTCTTGAGGGAAAAGCTTACAGGTTTGAACTATCTTGACTGGATCCGGGCCTTGAGAATTTCTTTGAGATTTGAGGGCAAAGAGTGTGTCCTTGATGTTGACATCCCAGAGCTAGTTGATGATGTTGCTGACAAAGATGTAGCTGCTTATTATAAGCATTATGATCACTCAACTAAATTTGTTTGCCTGATGTTGGCGATTATGTCCTCTAAACTCCAAAAGGGCTTTGAGAACGCTGGGGTGTACAACAACTATCTGCAACTCAAGGAAATGTTCCAATAGCAGGAACGATTTGAGATTGTCAAGTCCCTAATTGCTTGTAGACTGCAAGACGGAGCATCTGTATCTACGCACGTTCAGAAAATGAAGTCGTACATAGACATGATGGAAAATCTTGATGTCCGGTTGCCTAAGGAGTTAGCAGCCATTGATATGATTCTAAACTTGCTTTCTAGTTCATGTTGGGATTCGATCACATAAACACATAATCAACATGCAGCGGAAGACTAACAATATCAAATCACAGAAATTTCCATGAACAGAGTTCAGGATCCTGCACATTCATAACAATTATAGCAACAAAACATAATCAGAATGTACCTTAGGATTATCTCCTTTAACGAATCTGATGAACAAAATATTTGCAAAGGATGAACATGATCCAAAGTGTGAATCCCTCTAATGACTTGGAACATGTAGTCTCCTATACTAGTTGCTATATATTTCAACTTGGAACATTTCCATGTTATTACTTCTCGTTTAACAGGAATACCTATCCTGATTGTGAGCAAGAATCGTCTCTGTCATCACTTATGACCAGTTACTCTTAGCTCTTCCTTTTCCTCCATAAAAATCTCTTGTTCTCCTAAGACACTCTAAAATGTCATTCACTGTTGTCTAATGACTTTTGCCAAGGTTGTCCTCAAATCAACTCATTATGCTCCAAGCATACGGGATATCAGGTCAAGTACATGTCATGGCATACATGATCGATCATATAGCAAAAGCATATGGGACTCGACTCATTCCGTCTAATTCTTCTGTAGTACTAGGACATTAATTCTCCAATCAATTTTACATCATCGGTAGAAACCCTTTCTTCGAGTCATGCATCTCGACTTTTTTGAAGATCATACTTGTAAAGCTAAAATCACGAATAAAGCAAACAAGATGAACAACTATAATGAATATTCAAGCAGTCGAATGATTTATTCACTGTAATGAAGTTAGGGATCCTAATCAAAGAGATGAGCACCTTAATAGGCACGGTTACTGTAAAGAAGTGTGTCTATTTCTCATGATCAGGTTAAGCTCATATGCTTCAGCTTCCTACTTTACCTTGGTCCCTGCATACCAGTGCAAATGTGAGTGCCACACCCTGTATCAAGGATTTAAGAATTATAAGTTGATATATTATTTCTTTATCAGATGTCTTGAGCATCTTCCATTTCTCATATTGATTTTGATGGAACCATATTCCATCCTGAGGATTCCCAGTTTAAGGCATTTTTAAATTGGCTTATAGGTTGCCGTAGGTCTTTTCTTCTTGACATCTCTTTCCATAAGAGCAAATTCAAGAGTAGTTAAGATTCATACATCTTTAGCATACCATGCATTTCCATTATAGACTTATCTATAATATGTTAGAATAGTAACCAAGGTCATCAACTTGTTATAATACTTTTGATAAAAGGTAGAGTCCTTTTGGGTTGCCTTCAAAACACAGAAAAACATTCTAAGTCAAAATAGAGGAAAGGACATTTAGTTTATTAATTTATTAGAAAATAAATTAATTAGAAATTAAAGAATAATTTAATTGATAAATTAATCTAGGATTAATTTGGAATCAATTAAAGGGACTGGATTGTAATTGATTAAAGATATAATAAATGGAACAAGTCCAGGGGTGCGGCCGCCAAAAGGCTCCTAAGTTTGAAATCCTAGGAGCCCATGCACTATAAATAAAGGCCTTGGGGTGACACCCTAAGGCATTCCAAACTCCTTTGAGCCGCCAACTCCTTCCTCCCTCTTTCCCCTCAATGAAATATCTTCCCTTTCTAGGGTTAGAGTTCTTCGCTTATGATCTGCTTGGTTTTCTGGTGTCATCGGGTACAAGCCACTAGAGGGATTCACATTTTGGATCCTGATCATCCTTGCAATCGTGGCCCTGACCAGATCACAAAGGAGAAGACTTGCTGAGGTACATTCTTTATGTTTTAAAGTTGCAATGATCTGTTATGAACTGTATGATCCTGAACAATGTTCATGAAATTTCTATGATTTGATCTTATATGTGTTCCGATGCATGTGTTATATGTTTTTATGATCAAATCCCAACATATTACCCATCTTGTAGAACTGGATGTACAGGTTATATAAGCTTGTCAAAGAGTTAAGGATAATACTGGTACCCAACTCCCGACTGATAGAAAAACCAAGACTTTCCAACTTGTCAATGTATGCCTTAATCTTAAGGACATGAACGTTGCCACTACTTCCTTCCTTTAACTTGGACTCTACAAGGTCTTTCATGATATTGATATGTTCTTGCCTAACCTGCTTTTGGAACATGCCCTCGAGCAGGTTAACTATGTCATATGGACCAAAATATTATACGTCCTTTCGGATCTCAGGAACCATCATAAAATAAAGCAACGGACTTCATCAGACTCATCAAGACGATTCTCATATTTGTCTTTGACATTTCTTGTAGTGTCCTCTATAGGTGGTTCAGGAACAGGTTTCTCAATGGTATAAAGATTTCTTTCGAGTATGAGATATATTCTACAGGTTTGAAGCCAGTCTAAGTAATTTAGACCATCAAGCTTGTCCATACCAATAATGTATTATATTGAGAAGTTTAAGAGATGTGGTGGTGGAGAAGGAAGAGGAGGATCAAAGTTGTTTTGTAGCAGACATCTATAAAAAAAAATTTAGTTATTTTGATTTAGTATTTCAAATTAATTACCCAATTCTTATTTAACAATGCCACGATCCAAAATTACTTCATGACGTGAAGAGGGATTTCGTAGTCACACCATAAAGGTCATTCTAGAAGATAAACTACTTATCAATTTCAGTCACTATGAAATTCCTAGATCTTTGAGATTCATTAACTAAGGTCAATGGCATGTTAATCTTGATTATGCTCATCATAGTCCATGACAGGGATGTCGTGGATCATGAATTAGATGGTGGATCAACTATGCAAAAACCGCGTGATTCCAGGCTCAAGATACGCTTGAGTATCGTGAGTGCCACATCATCCTCAACTATAATCTCAATTTGACATGTCGGAAAACTGCACACACTCCATCGACAAATTATAAAGAAAATGTGTGCTTTTCTTGGGTAGCATATGATTCACGTTTTTATTCTATTTGTAACGGTTATTTGTTTTAATACTTTAAGTTAATAATTTTTAACTTGAAACATTGCACTATCAAACCATTTCGCTAACTTTTGAAAATCGAGCTCATTAGGATTCAAAGAATCCTCCTTCAAACCTTCTCAACACATTTTGAAAGAGTGGGTGAGCCTAGTCATGGTTTGACCAATGTTCGTGTTTTAATCTTTAAGTTATACATATAGACAGAATTCTAATATGTATAAATAAAATTTTAAAGAATTTTAAAGTTTATTTTAGTTATTAAGTCTATTAACATAATGTTAATAATTAATTTAAACATTACCCAATATTTAAATTTATCATGTTTTCATATTAGGCATTTAGGGCTTAAGTTGGAGGCCTTGCAAGTTAGGAAACTTGCTAGACCAGTTAGGGTTGTAAACTCTAGCCGTCATGAAATCCTAGTTTTCTAGAAACCCTAGTTCAAGAAACCCTAGTTTTCAGGAAAACTCTAATGCACAAGTAAAGGCCTAAGGTTACTACCAAGCCTTAAGGAATATTCGAAAAAGGCATTCTAGTAAACCCTAGATTTCAAAAATCAGTAAGCATGTAAACACAATTTCACAATTCAATTTGGGATCTAAAGTTCATACAACCTGAACAAAGGCTTTGATACCACTGAAGGGCTTTGATCATAAATAACAAAAAGGAAATTTGCACCGTACGTGACCCGTATATATTCTTTAGAACTCTACACGACCCACGTAAATTAGCCTTCAGCGCATGTTAACATGGGGTTCATGAATTAAAATGAGAACTACACTTTATCCCTAATGAAGTTCTTCCGGTTCTTGTTACATTTTTCGGTATGTATGCTTAAAGTTGACCATTCCTTGGTTTTTGGCCGTTTTGGTCCAACTTCAACCATCCATAACTTCTTCATCCTAACTGCAATTTTTTGTATTCTTTTTCATGTATTATCATGTTCTCAAGGACTTCATTTTTCATAATGTGAATATTTTCCAATTCCAATCCTATCTTGAGTTAATCATTTCACAAAAGTGCATCACACAATTACATTTCAATTAATAATTATCTTTTTGTTTCTTAGTATCATTTCTACATAATTTGATTTCACTTCATATAATTTACATAAAGAACATAATACAAGTCTTAATTCTCATATTTCCTTACTTCACACAACTTATCCTTTTAACCCAATTTCACTAAGCACTTAACATATAACTTAATAACAATTCATGCATTCATCCAAGTTTAATTTTTTTATCTTATTACAAAATTCTAGATGCTAAAATAGTGATCCACATTGGATATCTGACGTAAGTGATTCAAAGTCAACCAGTGGTAATCTGTTCACACTTGGAGGTGGAGCTATATCTTGGAAATCTGTAAAACAATCAGCTATAGCTAGATCCAGCATGAAATCTGAGTTTATAGCACTTGACAATAGTGGGGAAGAAGTTGAGTGGCTACATCAATTCCTAGAGGATATACCAGGATGGCCTAAACTAGTTTCTTAAATATCTATCCATTACCATAGTCGGTCAGCTATTGGACGAGCGCAAAGTGTTATGTACAAGGGTAAGTCTAGACATATTCGTCAAAGAAATAATACCATTAGACAACTACTCTCTACTGACGTTATCTCTATCTACTATATAAGGTCCAAGGATAAGATTGCAGATCCATTAACCAAAGGGTTAAACAGGGAGTCAGTTACAAGAACCTCGAGAGGAATGAGACTAAAACCTATGCACGGATAAGTTATTGCAAAGTAAAACCCAACCTACTTGAACGGAGATCCCAAGATCTAGGTTCAATGGGACAACCTACTTGCATTTAACATTTGTGAATCACTGTGAGGATCATACCTAAGCCATTCCTAAATCAGACAGTGATGGAGGTTAAGCTTATACTCGTAGATGATAGGTTGGAGATCATCACACATTAGGTTTTAATGATTATGATGGAATCACCTATGTAAGAGAGAAGTAGGGTCGCTTCAAATGGGATTGTATGGTCACATTCCTAAGAGCTCTTACAGAATCAAGAAATTTTCCATGACCATAATGCACACATCAATGACAACCTAACTAGGCCAGGGAGAATCATGTGAGACACATATTGATTATTGACACAAATGACAGAACAGTTCAAGGACATCGACTCTATTGGTCTGCTAGTAAAATAAATATGTTTCAAAAGGGAAGGTTCAAAGGGTTACACCTACCTATCCTATGCATGATTCAACTGTTGGACTATATCTTGAATGTATTGAGAATGTACGATCAATTTTCATTCATGTGGGGGATTGTTGGAAAATTGGTTTTAACCAATTTCATAAAATGGGTTTCCATTTTTTAATACAAAATACGGTTTCATAAAACAATTTAAAATAAGTAAAATGTTATATGTTTGTGTTCTCCTCCGTGATACCTTCGTTTCACTACTAGAAAATACCCTTTTAATGACATACGAATTATGACAGACAGTGTTTTTATGACCGACAAATGTATGTCATAAAAACTGTGTCATCTTATGTAAAATGTAAGTGATTTACAACTTACAAAATTGTAAGTCATAAAAATACGTCATCTATTGCAAAATTTATGACATACACTGGATTAAAAAATATACATGCGTTCACTCCTTTCACGCATTTTAATTAGTCCCGCTTTCTTCCTCTTCTTTCCCGCTTCCCCAAAATTAGAACCAGGCAGAACTCTCTCTCCCCCTTTCACTCTATCACATTCTATGTACCATTCCCAAAATCAAAATCCTCTCTTCAAGCTTCATGAAGAAATCCATTGCCGCTAAACCTAATTTCATCGCTTCATGAAGAAATTGATTGCTGGGTTTTATGCTCGTAGGTGAAAGACTAGGTGCGAATTCTTCTGGACTCGCTTCAGCTTCGTTCGACTAGCACGAGGTATCAACTCCTTCCCATCTTTTATGTTTACAATGATTATTTAAGGGTTAGGTACTGCAACTCGTTCGAACTCAACATCGTATCAGGCTTCTGTGCGTGAACCCTAGAAATTTAGTGAAAATTATGCTTTAGGGTTCAAGTTCCTCTTTGGTTTTCCATCAGAGCTCTTTGAAGGAGGATTCTGTGCGTGAACCTTAGAAAGTGCGTGAACTCCAACAATTAGGCCAGACATTAATTCCTTTAAATGAGCATTCAGTTTGCTTGTATCCAGTTTTTCAAAGTGCACTTAACCTCACAAGGCTACGAATTTAAGATGGAGGAGACTGTGCCTTCTTCTCCTCTGACTCTGCTGCCTTTTTCAGGCTATTTTTCCTCCTTTTCCTTTAGTGCATTGCAGATGCCTCTTTCACTTCTTTCTTATATTCAACAGTCAAATTCTCAAGCAGTCCAACAGCATTTGAGGCATCTTTGTTCTCCTCCTTCTCTGGCTGCTGTGACTCTGCCACATCTTGAACCATTTCCATGATCTTTTTGCAGTTAGTAATCCAACAAAATTGAACACACTATGTGTCAATATGGTCTGCATTTAAGATGTGTCCATATCTGTTTTTACACTCATATTTACATGTATGAAAGTCATTTAAGATGTGTCCCATATTTTTTTCCTTGCAACTTTCATTTCTAATAAAAGTGATAACCAACTTTCTTGAAAAACTTTTAGGTTTCATCACCATTGGTGATCCTTCATGGAGCTGCAAACAAGGTGACATATCCAAATATCAACAAGTTTGTTTATGAAAAAGTGGCCAGCAAGGACAAATCTTTAAAGTTTTATGATGGAAGTTATCATTGTATTCTTGAATGTGAATCTGATGAGAGAATATTTGAGGTACTTGATGACATTATTGCATGGTTAGATTCTCATTGGTATGTTATATAGTTGTTATTGTGGATATTGATGAGATTAAAGAAATTCTGTTCAAGTTACATTAAATTAAACAATGCATTTGACACGCATGGTCAGATCCATTATTCTTTTTGTTGCTACATTTTGGTAAATTTTGATGAATATGTATGTTCTTTATGTATAAGCTTATTATTTTTAAGGTTTATGGAAGATTTGTATTATAGACATAGTTGAGCCACTGTCAAAACTATATACTTGAGTTTTTAGTTGATGTTAATTTAATTTATGCTTACAATTTCCTATCCAAGTAAGAATCATTTTTTTATAGGTAAGGATCTTTTTGTACATTGGAGTGCGTGTATTTTATGATTTTTACGATGGCATGTGGAAGTAATTTGAAAGTGGTTTGTGCAATGGTGAAAGAAATCAGTAATACTCACTCATTAGCAACAGGCTCAAGGGCAAATTTGCCATCAACATTGTTGGTATTTTTGTCCCCATTAAGAGCATTGTTCTTATTAACAGAAATAGGATCAGTATCCCTTTTCTCTTTAGATGCCCCTCGTTTTTTATTTGAGGTTCTCGTTTTTTATTTGAGGAAAATTTGTGCCTAAATATATCTAATTTTTAAGATCTAGATCATTATTTGAGGTTCTTGTAAACTGGGAATCTAAGTAGAAATGGATTTTGTTACTACTTTCCTAACACCCAGTTCAATGTTTTTAATTACTCAGGTTACTTTAGCAAATGGGATCCAAGTTGCTTCGCATTTCAGTGCACTGATAATGAAGAATGCATAATGGTTTATTAATGTCCAACAAGTGCATGTGTGACATTGCAGCGGTCGTCATGCGGTCAAAAATAGTAAAATAACTGACAACGCCTAGTAATATCACATATTTTAGTCGTTGTTGAGCCCTATTCTTAGTGAAATTATATCATATATATTGTGGTATTCTCACTTTTCGTGCCAGCACTTGTTTGGAAAGAAATAATGAAAACAGGGACTAAAAGCGTGCAATTTGGAAGAAGTTTGAAGATCAAGGCAAAATTAGGAAAATACGTACGCGCGCTGCGGAAATTACCAATGCGCAACGCGGGTTTGAGGCGGTGTAGAGAATTCAAATGCCGAGAAAACGGGAACAGATCACTACGCGCGACGCGGGATCCATAAAAGCACGGCGCGGCCTTGAGATTTTTGCAACTATAAATAGAGCTATTTAGGTCGAAAAAACGAGCGAAGACCTGGTGTAGAATCGTCCCCCAAAGCTCTTTGACTCTGAGATTCAGCTTCAAGAACCATTAATTGGTATTTTTTATGTTTTAGCTTTAATTTTCATTTAGTTTAATAGTTAGAAATCGTAGGCTAGTATCTTGGGGTGTGACAACCATTGATATCTAGTTCTAGTTTCTGTTTGGGATGTTTGGTTACTGTTTTTGAACACTTGGAATCTGTTTTGGTTAATAATAATCATTCAGTTTATGTTAAGTGTTGGTTTTTCGGTGTTTATGCTTATGTTTGGATTGTGAATGTTTGTTTTGTGTTTGGATGCTTGATTGACCTTGATTGGACTGAATTCCCTTGCTGATTTCAGTGACCAACTAGGGTTAGCTTTTGGTTTGAACTTAGCCAGTGACTGTTCATTTGGACTTTAGTTATTGGTTTAGTTTATGCTTGGTTTGTGTTTGATGTTTTCTTGCCTTTGCTTGCTTCTGAATTAGAGATGTACTTCTGATTTCAGTAAGTGACTAGGTTTGGTTGATAGTTTAGTTTAGTCTATGCTTGTTTGGAATTGTTTTAGTTTATGATTTTTGGGATTAATTGTCAAAAAGTTAGGAACTAGGTCCTCTGACTATAGCATGACACTATAGTTGGTAATCTGTCACCTGTCTTGACCACGTAACTCCTGCGGATCGACCCTGACTACCACTGTGCTAGTGTGTGTTAGGTATCTCTCTTATTTTTTACCGCACGACGATCTAGGCGTGTCAATAACCTCACTCTCACTCAATACAGTGGTAGTTAGGGTCGATCCACAGGAGTTACGTGGTTAAGGTAGGCAACATATTACCAACTGTAGTGTCACTTCTACAGCCAGAGGATCTAGTTTCCGACTTATACCCGAAATAATCCCAAAAATCACAAATCAAGAAATCCAACTCAAGCATCAACTAACTAAAACTAATAACTAATCCTAATTACCCACTGAAATCAAAAGTATATCTCAAAATCAGAAGCAATCAAGATCAAACCAAACATCAAACACAATCCAAACATCCAGAAAATCATTCAAAAGCATAAATACTGAAAAACCGAGCAATTAACATAAACCGAATTATTATTATAAAAAACTCAGATCCCAAAGGTTCAAAACAGTAAACATCAAATCTAAAAACTAAAACCTAGTGCCAATGGTTGTTACACCCAAAGACACTAACTAAATCTACCGAATTAACTAAACTAATTGGAAATTAAAAGAGAAAACATAAAAATACCAAATGATGGTTGCTGGAAGCTGAAACTCGGAGTTAAAGAACCTTGGGAGTCGTTCTTATGCCAGGTCTTTGTTGCTTTTTTCGACCTAAAACCCTCTATTTATAGTTGCAAAAATCACGAGGCCGCGCCGCGCACAAGTGAATTCCGCGGCGCGCATATGGGTTTATCCCCGTTTTATCGACATTTGAATTTCCTCCACCGCCTCATCACTGCGTCGCGCCTTTGTGAATCCCACGGCGCGCGTGCGAATTCGACTGATTTGTCTTTAACTTCAACTTCTTCCATTTTGTACGCTTTTAGCCCCTGTTTACATCATTTCTTTCCAAAAAAGTCTGACACAAAAAGTGAGAGTACCACGACATATATGATATAATTTCACTAAGAATAGGGCTCAACAACGACTAAAATACTTGATATTACTAGGCGTTGTCAAGCACCCCACATTTAATACCGTGTTATTAAATTTGAGAGATTTTGAGTTAATTTTAGTGTAATTAAGGATTACTTAGATTGTTGCATGAGTTTGGGTAGTTAGAATCCTATTTGGAAGAAGTTTGAGGTTGAAAAATGCTAAAAAGAGGTTACACGGGTCGTGTTGGAGTTACACGAGTCGTGTAGGAGTCCCTTATGATTGTTTTGAGCATATCGAGAGTTACACGGGTCGTGTCTTGTTGACACGGGTCGTGTAAGCCTGTAGACCAAACTCAAATACATACCGTGAGTTACACGGGTCGTGTCTTGTTAACACGGGTCGTGTAAAGTGTGCAGCACGAGTCGTGTAATTTGAACACGGGTCGTGTAGTTCTGCAGACCAAACTCTAAGTGCATACCGTAAGTTACACGGGCCCTGTAACTTTAACACGGGCCGTGTAATCGCACAGATCTATTTTAAAAAATACGATTTTGCTTCGTTTGGGGTTAAAACCCTTTTCGTCTAAAACATCCCAAAACCCTAGAAAATCAATTCTAACCCTTCTAAGTCGAGATTAAGGCTTATTGATCAGAAATTGAAGCTAGAGATTAGTTCCTTGAGCTTGAAAGGTAATCCTCTTTGATTTTTATCTTGTTTTGACGGTTGAATCATTGGAATTGAGATGGTTCCTTGTGGTTTTGATGAACCACCTGCAACTAGCATGAATTAGAGTGAGTTTACTTGGAATAGTGTGTGTAAGGGAGTTCTAATTCGAGACCTAAGCTAGTGAAGAGTTTGTATTATATTCCTAGGGTTATATGAGTTAAATTGGTGAGATTGGAAGTTACAACTAGGATAGTATTGCTATCTTTTGATTGTAACCCTCTCTTATGATTCAAATTCTTGGTTGTTATCGATATTGAGTATGATTGAGATTGTTGAATATTGAGTTTTGACTCGAGATATTGTGATACAGCTAAGGCTAGACAGGAGCACGACACATGCGGTTCAGGAGTTCCACAGAGTAACCCGACAACAGGTGAGTAGTTATTTATTAGATGATTATGCCTTTTTATGATGATGTTTACAGATAAGAAGTAGGCTATGTTTTGATTTGGTTGAGTATAACCAAATTTTGTGTATGTGGAATAAAGAGTTATAGTGTGTATATCACACTCGGGACTGAGATAGTCTGTTGAGCTTGATTAAAATGAGATAATGGATGATACAAACAAATTAACCTTAAATTACTCACTGAGCTTTCATAGCTCCTAAATTGTTTGTTATTGTTGTTTTGTGTTAGGTTTTGGTAGTGGCGATCGGGGGAAGCGTGTATCAGAGGGATAGCTGGACTTGGATATAGACTTGGACTTAGTTTGTTGTTTTGAAATATGTAAATTGACCCGGTTTTTGAATGACAGTTGTAAATAGTTTAGGACTTAAACTATGCTTTTGATAACAGCTTTGTATTACTTGTTTCTTAAATTGAGTTACACCCTTTAATGTTGTTCTAATGTGAGAAGATTAAGGTGTAATTCATTTTTGAGAAACCGGGCGTTACAAGTTGGTATCAGAGTCGTGGTTTAAGAGAATTAAACCTTGAGATGGGTTTAGACTTAAACCAATGAGATAGAGAAGTCCCAAAGAGTCCCGAGTAACTATCCTCCGCGGTGTATCACAATTGAGTTGATTATACACCATATTGAGTATTATGGTGATATACAATTGAGTTGATTATACACCATATTGAGTATTATGGTGATATACAATTGAGTTGATTATACACCATATTGAGTATTATGGTGATATACAATTGAGTTAATTATACACCATATTGAGTATTATGGTGATATACAATTGAGTTGATTATACACCATATTGAGTATTATGATGATATACAATTGAGTTGATTAGACACTATATTGAGTATTATGGTGATATACAATTGAGTTGATTAGACACCATATTGAGTATTATGGTGGTGATTACTAAATAAGTTGATTTTCCTTTTCAGTTAGAATGAGTGCTGGAAAAGAAAAAGAGCGAGGTGATCCACCAAGAGATAAATCGGGATCACGAGATTCAGGTAAAGAGCATCAACCCGAGGGAGAGCGACCTCCCGAGATACAGAGTAACATGCAGACGATGATTACAGCTGAGGTAGCGAAAGCAATCAAAGATATATTACCAACTTACTTGAAACCTCAAGTGGAGACTACAACTGGAGGTACTTCGGGACCCATCCCGATCCAGCCTGAGCAGAGAGAGGATTGTGGAGAGATCTTTATCGAGACGAGTGGAGCTAGAGTGCCCGAGAAAACAAGAAGGTGCACTTACGATGTTTTCCAAAAGTGCAAGCCATACGATTTTTATGGGAAGGATGATCCCATAGCAGCTAAGAATTGGTTAACACATGTTGAAAAGATGTTCCGCACCAGTAAATGCGACGAGGCGGATAAAGTTGAGTTTGCAACAAACCTGTTAAAGGAGGATGCACAGTTCTGGTGGGAGAATACGTGTATGGAGATAGGAGAAAGCTTGGCGTATACATTGAGTTGGGAACAGTTCAAATTGAAATTCACCTAGTACTATTGTTCTAATAATGCTATGAAAGGAATAGAAGAAGAATTTTTGAAGTTACAGCAAGGGTCGAGAACAGTGCAACAATACACGCTAGATTTCAATAAGAAGGCGAGATATGCACAACATCAAGTAGATACGGAAGAGCGTAAGATGGATCGTTACTTGTGGGGTTTAAAAACCCAAATTCGAGAGTTTTTACCGAGTTCCAGATATACTACCTTTCAACAAGTTGCCGAGGCAGCAAGATCAAGGGAAAGGGAATTACAGAGACAGGAGGAGGAAAGAAAAACT
Source organism: Cichorium intybus (assembly GCA_023525715.1). Taxonomy (NCBI): domain Eukaryota; kingdom Viridiplantae; phylum Streptophyta; class Magnoliopsida; order Asterales; family Asteraceae; genus Cichorium; species Cichorium intybus. The sequence goes on from CM042013.1 coordinate 47,988,350, forward strand.
GAAAGAGAAATAGGAGGATCCAAGAGAAAATGGGAAGGTAAAGCTGGAGATACTACTCAGAGGTCTACTACCATGGGTTCTCAATTCCGTGGTGAACCCAAGAAGAATGAGGAGAGATGGTGTAAGAAATGTAGGCGAAAACACACTGGGGAGTGTGATTCCCGAAACCCTCCATCAGTTTGTTTCCAGTGTGGAAAGACGGGACATATGGCTCGCCAGTGTACCGAGGGTCGCCCTTTTGTTTCAATTGTGGGGAGAGCGGGCATATTCGTCCTAATTGCCCGAAGATGAAGTCTGAGCCACAGAGAGATTTTCAAAAGACCGGACGAGGAGGAGGTCGAGATCGAGATGATCGAAAGGACAGGAGTGGCGGTCACGTAAAAACGAGAGCTTTTCAATTAACCGTCGATGAGGCTCGAGATCAAACTGATGTTATCACATGTATATTTAGTTTGAACTCTTCTCCAGCACGAGTACTTTTTGATTCCGGTGCTTCTGTGTCTTTTATATCGGAGTCCTTTGCTTCTAAACTAAATATTCCGTTAGTCGATTTATATGAGAAAGTGATAGTAGATGTAGCAGATGGGAGATGTGTTTTTGTAAAGAGTCATTATGAGCAGTGTCGGCTTGAGATCTATGGGATTACGTACCTTATTGATCCGAAGCCGATCACTAATCATGAGTTTGATGTAATAGTCGGGATGGATTGGATGGATGATAATATAGGTCAAATGGATTGTCATGAGAAAACACTTTCCATAAAAATACCAAGTGGTTCCTGAATTTTAATACGAGGTGAACGACGTTCCCGAAAAGTACCGATAGTGTCACTTGCAATGGCTAGGAGATATATGGAAAGAGGGGGTGAATTGATTATGGCACATGTGATTAGTGCCGAGTCAAAACATTCCAAAATAGAAGAAGTAGAAGTGGTTTGTGATTATCCCGATGTATTTCCCGATGATCTTCCAGGTTTACCACCGGATCGACAGGTTGAATTTGTAATCGATGTGATACCTGGGGCGAAGCCGGTAGCTCGACCACCATATCGATTGGCACCTTCTGAGATGGAAGAATTAAAGAGACAATTACAAGAGCTATTAGAAATTGGGTTTATCCGTCCGAATTCGTCTCCGTGGGGTGCACCTATACTCTTTGTGAAAAAGAAAGACGGCTCCATGAGAATGTGTATAGATTACCGAGAACTTAACAAGATCACTATAAAGAATCGTTACCCATTGCCGAGGATCGATGATTTATTTGATCAACTGCATGGGGCCATGTATTTTTCAAAGATTGATTTAAGATCCAGCTATCATCAGTTAAAAGTTCAGGAAGTTGATATTCCGAAGACAGCTTTTCGTACGAGGTATGGTCACTATGAGTTCTTAGTCATGCCGTTCGGTTTGACTAATGCTCTAGCTGCCTTTATGGATTTAATGAATCAGGTTTGTCGTCCCTTTCTTGATAAATCTGTAATTGTATTTATCGACGACATCCTGATTTACTCAAAGAGTCGAGACGATCATAGATTTCATTTGCAACAAATGTTAGATATTCTTCGTGTTGAGAAATTATATGCAAAATTTTCAAAATGCGAGTTCTGGTTGCGGGAAATTCAATTTCTTGGTCATGCGATAAATAAAGATGGTATAAAGGTGGATCCGGCAAAGATCGAAGCCGTAATGAGTTGGGAGCCGCCAAAGAGTCCACTGGAAGTTCGTAGTTTCTTAGGGTTAGCAGGCTATTACCGACGATTCGTTGAAAACTTTTCTCGTATAGCTACACCCTTAACCAAGTTGACCAAGAAGACGGAGAAATTTAGTTGGACTGAGGCACAACAATCAGCCTTTGAACAACTACGAGATGGTTTATGCAAGGCTCCAGTGTTGGCGTTACCGCAAGGAGAGGAAGACTTTGTTCTTTACAGCGATGACTCCTTAAGTGGTCTTGGATGTGTGTTGATGCAAAGAGGACGAGTGATAGCATATGCTTCTCGACAACTAAAACCACATGAAAAAGCCTACCCGGTACATGATTTACAGTTGGCGGCGATAATTTTTGCTTTAAAGATGTGGCGACACTATTTTTATGGCGTGCGATTCCAAATTTACACTGATCACAAAAGTTTGAAATACCTGTTCGATCAGAAAGAGTTAAACATGAGGCAGAGACAGTGGATGGATCTGTTAAAAGATTATGATTGTGAGATACTTTACCATCCTGGTAAAGCTAACGTAGTGGCGGATGCACTAAGCCGTAAAGAGCCGCCTATTCGAGTCGTATCGGCTCGAATAGGGATTGTGAGTCGATTACCAGAGGTGATACGTAGATGCCAAGTCGAAGCTAATGAATTGAAGAAAGAGAGGATGATTGGTTATGTAGAGAAACTTGTGGAAAATGCACAAGGAATCAAGACTTTCTAAGGGCGAGTTTGGGTTCCGAGGCATGGTGAGGCGAGACAGATATTGCTGGAGGATGCTCACTGTACTAGATATTCGGTTCACCCTAGTAGTACGCGGATGTATCATAATCTAAAACCGTACTACTGGTGGCCCGGTATGAAACGAGATGTTGGACGTTTTGTAGAAAACTGTTTGACGTGTCTTCAAGTAAAAGCCAATCATCAAAAGCCATATGGAGCAGTGCAACCATTACCAGTACCAATGAAAAAGTGGGATGAAATCACTATGGATTTCATCACAAAGCTGCCTCAAACTCCACGAGGATATGATCCAATTTGGGTGATTGTTGACAGGTTAACAAAGTCGGCTCATTTCATTCCAATCCGAGAAGATTACCAAGTGTCAAAGCAAGCTGAGATTTATACAAGAGAAGTAGTGAGACGACATGGAGTGCCAACTTCAATAATTTCTGATAGAGATAGTCGTTTCAATTCACATTTCTGGTAGAGTTTCCAAAAGCATTTTGGTACCAAAGCCTTATTGAGTACTGCGTATCATCCCCAGATAGATGGACAGTCGGAAAGGACGATACAAACACTTGAAGATATTTTACGAGCCTGCATCATCGATTTTGGAGGCAGTTGGGAAGATCATCTGCCTTTAGTGGAGTTTGCCTATAACAACACCTATCACTCCAGTATACGGATGGCACCTTTTGAAGCCTTATACGGTGCACCATGTCGGACCCCAACTTGTTGGACAGAGACTGGAGAGAAACCATTGGCGGGACCAAAGATTATAGCTGAGACTGAAGAAAAGATACAAAGTATTCGTGACTATATGCGAGTAGCCCAAAACCGCTAAAAGCAATACGCAGATAAAAGAAGAAAGCCATTAGAGTTCTGTGTTGGGGACATGGTAATGTTGAAAGTGTCCCCATAGAAAGGAGTAATCCGATTTGGTAAAAGAGGTAAGTTGAGTCCACGATTCATTGGACCCTTCCGAGTTTTAGAGAGAATTGGAGTAGTTGCACATAAACTTGAGCTTCCAGACGAGTTGTGGGGTATCCACAATGTTTTTCATGTGTCACACCTTAGAAAGACATTGCATGACCAATCCACTCGGGTACCCTTGGCTGGAGTTAAACTAGATGCGAAATTAAGATATCGAGAGATGCCGGAGCAAATTATAGAAAAGAAAGTTAACAAATTGCGAAATAAAGAAGTGGGATTAGTGAAAGTGCAATGACGACATCATAAAGGAATAGATGTTACTTGGGGAGCTGAGGGAGAGATGCGGTCGAAATATCCTTTCTTGTTTCAAGAGATTCCGAGGACGGAATCTTTTGAAGGGGGTAAGAACTTGTAATACCGTGTTATTAAATTTGAGAGATTTTGAGTTAATTTTAGTGTAATTAAGGATTAGTTAGATTGTTTCATGAGTTTGGGTAGTTAGAATCCCATTTGGAAGAAGTTTAAGGTTGAAAAATGCTAAAAAGAGGTTACATGGGTCGTGTTGGAGTTACACGGGTCGTGTAGGAGTCCCTTATGATTGTTTTGAGCATACCGAGAGTTACACGAGTCGTGTCTTGTTGACACGGGTCGTGTAAGCCTGCAGACCAAACTCAAATACATACCGTGAGTTACACAGGTCGTGTCTTGTTAACACGGGTCGTGTAAAGTGTGCAGCACGGGTCGTGTAATGTAAACACGGGTCGTGTAGTTCTGCAGACCAAACTCTAAGTGCATACCATAAGTTACACGGGCCGTGTAATCGCACAGATCTATTTTAAAAATACGATTTTGCTTCGTTTGGGGTTGAAACCCTTTTCGTCTAAAACCTCCCAAAACCCTAGAAAATCGATTCTAACCCTTCTAAGTCGAGAGTAAGGCTTATTGATCACAAATTGAAGCTAGAGATTAGTTCCTTGAGCTTGAAAGGTAATCCTCTTTGATTTTTATCTTGTTTTGACGGTTGAATCATTGGAATTGAGATGGTTCCTTGTCGTTTTGATGAACCACCTGCAACTCGCATGAATTAGAGTGAGTTTACTTGGAATAGTGTGTGTAAGGGAGTTCTAATTCGAGACCTAAGCTAGTGAAGTGTTTGTATTATATTCCTAGGGTTATATGAGTTAAATTGGTGAGATTGGAAGTTACAACTAGGATAGTATTGCTATCTTTTGATTGTAACCCTCTCTTATGATTCAAATTCTTGGTTGTTATCGATATTGAGTATGATTGAGATTGTTGAATATTGAGTTTTGACTCGAGATATTGTGATACAGCTAAGGCTAGACAAGAGCACGACACATGCGGTTCAGGAGTTCCACAGAGTAACCCGACAACAGGTGAGTAGTTATTTATTAGATGATTATGCCTTTTTATGATGATGTTTACAGATAAGAAGTAGGCTATGTTTTGATTTGGTTGAGTATAACCAAATTTTGTGTATGTGGAATAAAGAGTTATAGTGTGTATATCACACTCGGGACTGAGATAGTCCGTTGAGCTTGATTAAAATGAGATAATGGATGATACAAACAAATTAACCTTAAATTACTCACTGAGCTTTCATAGCTCATAAATTGTTTGTTATTGTTGTTTTGTGTTAGGTTTTGGTAGTGGCGATCGGGGGAAGCGTGTCTCAGAGGGATAGCTAGATTTGGATATAGACTTGGACTTAGTTTGTTGTTTTGAAATATGTAAATTGACCCGGTTTTTGAATGACAGTTGTAAATAGTTTAGGACTTAAACTATGCTTTTGATAACAGCTTTGTATTACTTGTTTCTTAAATTGAGTTACACCCTTTAATGTTGTTCTAATGTTAGAAGATTAAGGTGTAATTCATTTTTGAGAAACCGGGCGTTACACCACACTTGTGCCGTTTTTAACAAATTCTAATAAAGACTCAAACAATTTTTGAATGTGTTTAATTTCAAAGCTTATTGCCCTAAGAGTTAGAGTGAAATAGTTTGTGAAAACATAATCGAAATATTCTTTGGAATTCATGACTTTCTAAAGAACCCTTGATTACAAATTTTCTGTCCACAATGAAGTGTACGTACTCATTCAGATTCTAAAGGTCATTAAAGAACCGTCCATGACTTTCGATGTTGTCCGTATACGTGCATAAATTTTTTTCGAGGCCACCCTTTTCGGACCTACCGGATCGAACAACAAAGGTCACTGATTGACATTTCCTTCCTAAATTCCAATCCTAAAACACTCCAATCGTCTAACTCCTAAAACTCAACTTATTTGACTAAACTAATAGCAGGATAACAACTACAAACATTCAGAAACTATTCGGTTCAAAATTACAATTTATTAAAAATTTTGAAAAATTGCTAAAAATTTTGAAAACTGATCATTTTCCGCAAAAATTTCAAAAAAACACTCTTTCGACCATCCACACCCCACACTTAAAACCATACAACGTCCCCGTTATACAAAAATAATTTTAGAACTAGGGAGAAAGAGTTACCCTTTTGACGGTAGACTGCTTGATTGTCACAGGTACACAAATACGCACAAAAAGTCCTCGATTCAGCATTCAGGAGTTGTAGCGCAACAGTGAAAACACGCCGGTGGTCAAAGCAAGTGGAGGGGGCACGGTGACCCCACACTTGTTTGAAACAACTCCTCCAATTGGTATCACATGTATAACTCACAAAAAAGATTAAATGCAAAAAGAACAAGAAAATAAAATATAGACAAGCAAAAAATAACGATAGTGTCATCGATACAGTACATGTATCCCAAAAATAAGAAAAATACATCAATCGCCACCGCGTGGCCTAGAAGATCCTGCCTCATGATCGTGGGCTCGGGCTGGGAATGGTCGGGGGCGTCGTCCCTGCTGGGTGGCAATCTCCAAAAGTACCTCCCCAATCCACTCCAGCTGGTCCTCAATCATAGCGACCCGGTCCTGCAATCGTCTGAGCTCTGTCGCCTCCTCCTGCTGTGGCTGTGGCTCCACCGGTGCTGCGGGTCTCCGGCGTCTCCTGCCTGGCTGGGTGTAGGCTGGCTGGGGGTCGTAGGGTGCCTCGGTCGCCACCCTCACGTACTGGCCTAGGCGCTGCTGCTCGATCAGCCCCATGTTCTCCTGGGCTCGCACTGATGTGCGAACTGGAGGTAAAGCAGTCAGGGTGGCCACGGTGGGAGCAGTGAGTATCCGGTACGAACGGGCCAGGCGGGTGATGTAATGCCCGCGGGCCAGAGGACTGCTGGAAGATGCACCCATCGTACGGGTGGATAGAGAGACGGCTAGAGCAAACGGGAGGTGGAGGAACCTTGGAGGGGTCAAGGAGCACCCAGAGATACGTCATGTCCTCACCGGACACCTTCTTGCCCCCTCCCTGTGCATGATGGAGGTGGAGACGATACGGTGCATGAGCCGGTGATGTGGGTTGCGGAGCTGGCTCTCCCTGGCCGACCCCACCTCGTAGTATACGTTGGACAGAGGTGCCCAAACGTCTGCATTGGCATCCCTCGCGGGCTGCCCTTGAACGCACGTATGAAGGAACTGCGTATAGTGTCGGTGGTGGAGGTCCGCCTCCGTGTAGATGCCCGTGCGTCTCCCAAACTCCCGCAGACTGCACTCCCTGGGGGCTCCCCCAATCGGAATCGAACCAGCCTGGACCTGGCCTCCGTCGAACCTGGTGAAAAACGGACCGTGGACAGGAACTCCAGAAGAAGCTCGGTGTACACGGTGTCCTCATGGTTGGCCATGAGCCTGTCCCAACCACGACATGTGAATGAGGCATCCCCGTGGGTCCATGTGCGGTGGAGAAACGGCTCGATCTCAGCCCAAAGCCCGGCGTCCCTCAAAATGTCGCGGTCAATGATCGTCGCCTCGAGAACCGGGCGACCTGTAAGCGCATCCCTCCTCGCGGCATACTCGATGGAGCTATCCGGTCCCTTAGGGAACTGGAGGAAGGGGTGGTCAAGTCTGAAAGACATCTGCACAAAAGAAAATAGCCACAAAAATTTTGCAATTTTAGTCCTCATCTTCCCCACCGCACCACGGCATGGCCCAAGAACCAGGGCGCGGTGCGGCGAGCGGCTGTTTCTCAATCCAAAATTTTGCAATTCTCAATCCAAAATCACGATTTAACCTGTTTAAACTCAATCCAAATGCACTACAAGGTAGCCTAAGCACCGACTAACTCATATAGGGACATTATTTGGCAAAATAAACACCCTATGAGTCGGCATTTTTGATTTCTAAGTTTTTGAGTTTTTGGAGAAATCAATCAAATTAGCTGCCTAATCGCTAGTTCTAACAAGTAAAAACTAGTTAGAATGATGTACCTTGATAGCGTGAATGAAATGAGCAAGAAAAATACGAGAAATTTTCTGGTGATCGGAGCTCTGCGGCGTAGGTGTGTGTGAATAGTGTCGCGGCTTACCTTTTTAACGAAAGAAAACCGACCGATCATTTCCTGCGGTGCGGATATCAGTGAACCGCGGCGCGCGTGTTCCCAAATCAACCCCTGCGCATCGGGTTGGTTTACGATTCCGCAGAACACAAATCGCCTGACCACGACGCGGTCATTAAAAATTCAATTTTTCCTCAAAACAACCCCACACTTGTCTTGGACCAATAAAACCTGCAATGACGATGATATAATCTTCCTAATTACTCCTAAGAATACAGTACCTAACCTATGAAAGATTGGTTGTCTCCCAACAAGTGCTAAGTTTAACGTCTTCAGCCAGACGGATTGTTCCTACTCTTACTCTTCTTGAATTCCTGGTGGCATCATCTTGTGATCTGGTGCGAAGTTGTGGGCCATCATTGACAGCAATGAAGTGAGTTGAGTTATCCTGTCACTAACTCTGCTAATCCATTGTTGCTGAGCTTCCAGAAGTTGAAAGACCTTTGCTTCTCTTTCCCTTGCATCCTTCTCATATTGCTGATGCCTTGCCTCCAACATTTCATCATGTCCAGCAGCTGCTCCTTCTCAATGGTGGACAACGGATGCTCTTTCGTTTCCTTCAAAACTTCCTCTTTTACTCCTTCTCCTATTCGGGTCCATATTTTGCTTTTGTCCCTAATCCCTGGTTCCATCAACATATTGCTATCCCAATATTTGTCATCATACCCTTGAGGTAGAGATATGGGACTTCCAAACATATTTAACCTTCTTTTCCTCGACCCAAAGAAGATATCCAAGTCTCCTGTTTTGCAATCAATAACGGCACCGGCCGTAGCCAAAAATGGACGTCCTAATATCAGCGCGGGCGCATCCTCCAGACTCTCGTATTCCATAACTAAGAAGTCTACTGGGTAGAAGAAATCCCCAACTTTCACTATGACATTGGTCAACTTACCTCGGGATACTTTGGTTGACTGATCAGCCAGCTGTAATACGGTCTTTGCTGGCTCTAATTCCTCATTCTTGTATTTATCATACAAGTATCCAGGCAGCACATTTACACTTGCCCCCAAATCCAGCAAGGTGTTCCTAATGACCACATCTCCTACGGTAGCAGTAATCAGTGGTGATCCAGGATCCTTCTCCTTCATGAGCAGTGTTCCCAACAGTGCCTCACTAGCTTTGATTGTCAACCTCATAGTGTCAGGTGTGGGAGTCTTTCTTTTTCCATTTTTCTCACACATCTCCTGAAGAATTCTTGTATCCTCAGGAGCGTTCTTAAGCTCATCCCACAAGGGTTGGTTCATTGATAGCCCCGTCGATTTCTTGGGCACTTCCTGCTTTTTTTTTTCCTTCTTACCCTTCTTCGTTTGTTTAATTCCAGCTATTATTGGCTGCTTTTCCTCTTGGACATCCTTGTCCTCCTTTGGTTGAGGCTCCTTCTCAATTGGAATTTCCTTTACCTCCTTTTCAACTTCAACTTTTTCGACTTCAACATTAAGATCTTCCTTACTTTCACTTTCATCCTTAACTTCCTCTTCTCTATCTGGTCCCTCAATTCCAATTTCATGACCTAGCAAATATTCCATGGTCACCTTCCTCCATTCTGCATCAACAACATTGACCTGCTCCTTTCCCGCTCGCTGAGTGTGGTTTAGGTTGATTTTCGTGGTACTCGGCAACTTGCCATTATCTCTCTTTCACTGATCCTTAGCCATCTGAGCAATCTGTCTTTCCATGTTGGCGATGGCTTTTGCATTGGCTTGAGACTGCTGCTGCGTTGTGTTGAACATCTCATACATCTTTGCAGTCAAATCTTCTTGAGTTCCTGGGGCGTTGTTGGAATTATTGGGCCCCCTATTGTTGTTGTTGTTACCGCTCCCACTTGCATTGCCATTGTTGTCTGCAGGTTGATACTGCCTAGGCTGATTAGATGATTGGCCTTGATAGTTGTTCTGCCTTTGATTGTTGAAATTCTGCTGGCCTTGGTTATATGGTCTATAGGGTCGTCCATTATTGTATTGACCTTGACCATGTCCATAGACCTGATTTGCCTATTGCATTCTTTGTCCTCCCTGGACTCCTTGTTGTTGGTTCTGAGGTCCGTTCTGTAGAGTGGTCATCAGTCTATCAAACTTTTTGTTTAGCTCACTTATTTCCTTTTTGACCTCTTTCCTCCAGTCTGCATCTGCTCCCACTACTGTAGCTGTATCTACCATCTTCCTAGTAGAAAAATTCGTCTTGGATCCATTGCTCAACTGCTCCAAGAATTGCCAAGCCTCATCGGGATTCATCATCATGATAGTGCCACTAGACGACGCGTTGATCATTTCCTGATTCGTCTCACTTGCTCCTTCGAAGAAATATCTGACCAACTGCCACTTCAGAATATCGTGATGAGGGCACGACCTCATCAACTCCTTCAGACGATCCAGAGCCTCGTGAAAAGCTTCTCCAGGTTTCTGCTGAAAATTCTAAATAGCCCTCCTAATCTCCGTCGTCTTACTTGCCGGATAGAACTCTTGCAAGAATTTAGCTTTAAGCTGGTCCCAAGTAGTGATACTATTGGCTTGAAGAGACGTGAACCAATACTTGGCCTTGTCTTTCAAAGTGAACGGGAACAACCTTAACCTAAAAATATTCTTATTTGTATTCCTAGGGGTGTTAGTGTTTGCTATAGCCATGAACTCATACAAGTGATTGTATGGATCATCGTGTTTATATCCCCTAAATTCAGGCAATATTCCTAAGAGTTGCGGTCGAATTTCTACTTGAGAATCTATGTCATCAGGAATATAAATGGGCGATGCGTCATCGTACTCCCGTGGCTGGAAGTGCGATGCAACCGACTGCCCTCTCGGTTGTGCAAAGTACAAAGGTCTAACTACATTACCTAGATATTAATAATCGTTGTTGTACCCTTGCTGACCTTGCGGTGGTTGTTGCTATGGCGCTCTTCGTGGAGGTCCCCGACCTCGGTTCCATGGTTGCTGTGGTGGCTGCTGTTGTGGAACCCATCCTTCTTCTTCTTTATCATAGCTCAGCTCAACCACCGGTACTGGTACTGGGAAGGTTGTGGTTGATATGGTTGTTGTGGTACGGGTGAGAAGGTGGTTTGTGGTTTAAAGATCAATGATGGTTGTAAGGGTTGTGATTGTGGTTGAGAAAGGGTAGTGTGTTGCATAGTCACTGGGGTGCCATCACGGGTCGGCACTCCCCAAGACATAGCAGATGTGAAAGGGTTTGTAGATTGTGGTTGAAATGGCGCAACAGAAAGCAGAGTGCATGAGGGTATTGGTGCAGGGGCTGAAACTGCACCACCAGTAATACTCGTGCTCCCAAACTGAAATTCTGAAATCGGGGGAGTAAACGACATCCCCGTTGCCTCACCCAAAGGTTCCTGGGCAACACTCACTAAACTACTACTGACATTACTAAAACTCATTGTATCTAAACGCCTACGTGCACGGTTCTTGCGAGCGGTTCGTTCGATCTCCGAGTCAAAACACAAGGGTGATAACTGCCTACCCCGACGGGTACGCATGCACTAGTGCAACACACCCACTAAAACCAAAAGAAAAAATTACTAACCAACTGAAATCTTAATATCAAAAACCGAAAATCAGAAACTAAAGTCCTATAGATCACCTACTCTTAAGCTCACAACTCTCCGACAACGGCGCCAAAATTTGAAATCGCAATGGTCGTCATGCGGTCAAAAATAGTAAAATAACCTCACTCTCACTCAGCACAGTGGTAGTTAGGGTCGATCCACAGGAGTTACGTGGTTAAGGTAGGCAACAAATTACCAACTGTAGTGTCACTTCTACAGCCAGAGGATCTAGTTTCCGACTTATACCCGAAATAATCCCAAAAATCACAAATCAAGAAATCCAACTCAAGCATCAACTAACTAAAACTAATAACTAATCCTAATTACCCACTGAAATCAAAAGTATATCTCAAAATCATAAGCAATCAAGATCAAACCAAATATTAAACACAATCCAAACATCCAGAAAATCATTCAAAAGCATAAATACCGAAAAACCGAGCAATTAACATAAATCGAATGATTATTATAAAAATTCAGATCCCAAAGGTTCAAAACAGTAAACATCAAATCTAAAAACTAAAACCTAGTGCCAATGGTTGTCACACCCAAAGACACTCACTAAATCTACCGAATTAACTAAACTAATTGGAAATTAAAACAGAAAACATAAAAATACCAAATGATGGTTGCTGGAAGCTGAAACTTGGAGTCAAAGAGCCTTGGGAGTCGTTCCTATGCCAGGTCTTTGCTGCTTTTTTCGACCTAAAACCCTCTATTTATAGTTGCAAAAATCACGAGGTCGCGCCGCGCACAAGTGAATTACGCGGCACGCGTATGGGTTTATCCCCGTTTTATCGGCATTTGAATTTCCTCCACCGCCTCATCACCGCGTCGCGCCTTTGTGAATCCCGCGGCGCACGTGCGAATTCGACTGATTTGTCTTTAACTTCAATTTCTTCCATTTTGTACGCTTTTAGCCCCTGTTTACATCATTTCTTTCCAAACAAGCACTGACACAAAAAGTGATAATACCACGACATATATGATATAATTTCACTAAGAATAGGGCTCAACAACGACTAAAATACTTGATATTACTTGGCGTTGTCAATGTGTTTGGGGTTTTCATTTTGATCTGAAGGTAAAAACGTTTTATATAAGTTATATTAAGTTTTCATACATAATTCATTTTCAATTTAAATTCCAAATATGTGTTAATATTAGAAGCAAAAAAGATTGCGAATGTTTACTATAAAGGACAAACAAATGAATCCATTCTCTTGTAGACATTTTATTTAAAATTCTTATAAAAAAGTGGATAAACCATGTGACACTCACTATAAAGGACAAATAAAGGAATCATATCTCTTAGATTACATGCTATTAGTCAATTTACATTGTAAGTATTCATTTTAGATTATAATTAGATAACTCATAAAAGATTTATTACTATTATTAATAATTTTAGATATTGATTTTTATTATTATACCTCTAATACTTTATAATTATATAGGTTGTAAACAATACTCAATGGATAAGTTATGAATTTTGTGTAATAGATTAACAAATGCATATGCACAAGGTGTTGAGGACTTTATTACTTAACATAGTTCCTATATAGATGAAATTATTTGTTTGACTTACTTTTGTTTTTTGGATTTTGGATTTTATAGAAGACATTGGGTGTTGGTGACATCGTCGTAGTCATCGATGCGGTCAAAAATACTAGATTAAATACCTTACAGCACACTAGCTAGTGGAAGTAAGGTTCGAACTGTGGAGTCAGTGGTTGAATCTGTGTCAAGAAATAACCGATCTATAGTGTCACTCTATAGATTGTGTCTATCCATACACGCAACAAAATCTAAACAATCTGAAATTACTAAAAACATAAACTTGCAACTATTAAACTATTTGAATCCAAATCTCAACCCAACCAATACGTTATGATTCTGAGGTATAACTCAAAAAATCAGAAACATCAAACACGAACAATCGATCAAACAATAATAATTGTAAAACCAAAATCGAAACCGAACATTAAAAGTAACCGAATGATTGCATTAAAAGAAAAACAGAATCGAAAATGAATGTTTTTTACTTCGGGTCGAGAATCCATATCTAGGCGGTCAACGAGATTCTACAAACCAGAATCGTTGAACTCACACGATAACAAATATCGAAAAACATGAAATTAAACTAAAACTAGCAAACTACCAACTACCGATCATGAAATACAAAAATATGAGTCGAAGAATCCTGAGTTCCACTCAAAGGTCGGGTCTTCGCTCCCTAATCACGAACCGGAGGCCTCTTTTTATAGTTGAGAATTCTGCCAAGACACGGCGCGCAAAGGTCAAATCCGCAACACGTCCTTGTCCATAACCCCGATGTTCGCACTTTGAATTTCAAAATCTGATCCGATGTTACAGCTTACCGCGTCGCGCGTGTCTTCTAGACCGCGACACGCGTGTTCCTTCGACTCGAAGTAGACTTAATTCCAAACTTTTCCATTTTTGCATGCTTTTTACCGTGTATTTTATATAATTCGCATAACGAGCACTAGACACAAAACGTGAGTAATATAACAGTTTAAGATATATATTTTACTCAAAACAGGGCTCAACGATAACTAGAATACTTGATATTACTAGGCATTGTCAGTTGGTCGTACTAGAATTAAAAGCAACAACTTGTTATTATCTTGATTCTTTGAGGCCAAGCAATGTCAATATGAAGTTGAGGCAAATTGTTGAAGCGTAATTAATATAAATTAAACGTTATGTTATATTATATTATTTGACATAATTTTTCATTTTATATAGGCCAATGATCTTGTACGCCACACAAACTTGATCTAACAAAAGGGTGAACCTCAACTGGATCAATGTTTTGTTAAGCAATAAATCAATCATTTAAAATGAAGATTTAACTTCATTTTGACTAGTCATTTATTACATAATTTTGTAGTGCCCACTTCAACCGGGATGTACTGAATGAGTCTATTATATGTTAAAGTTTATGAAAGAGATTGTTGAAGGAGGAGTTGAAGTGTTGATTAAGAATAATGTAAGTAAATATATGTGTTAATGTAAATGCCGAAGATGTTGAGTGATTGAGGAACTTAGGAACTTCCAGCAGCTGTATAATCAGAACTTAGGAACTTCCAGCAATTGTATAATCAGAACTTAGGAACTTCCAGCAGTTAAGGACCAAACTTGGTAAAAACAAGTTTGGGTCCAAAAATGAATGTTCCAAAAACCTCATTGTTGAACAAGCCACTGCTGAACCAAACTGAAAATACAAGGATAGGAACTTGGATCCGAAAATACAAGTTCCGAAGTGAGGATGCCGAAGCTGCCTGTTCCGAAGCCTGCATGTTCCAAACCAGAAGTTGGAACACCGAAATGAACATTCCGAACCTGCAATACCGAAGGTGGATCCAAACAGAGTGAGGATCCAAAATCACAAGGTTCTGAATTTCCAAGTTCTATAGTCTAAGTGCCAGCTCAGATAATGCTGTTCAAAAACGTCCAGTGCTGATTAGTTCAGCAACGAAAGTACACAGCAGGTGCAGATCAGGAAGTTCAAGACTTAGATTATTTAGGCCAGCTATAGGATTGTACTTTTGTAATAGTTTAGTATTATTTGTTATACTTTCGGATCTGAAAAGATATATTCTCTTCCTATAAATAGGAGGCTTGGGTTATGATGTTAAGTGAGATTTGTGAGACTTGGAGAGAAACTATCACTCCAATGTAGTATAAAGGAATTGGAGGAGGGGCTGGAGAATTCTCTCCAGCCACCTCAAGAACATCAAGAACACCCTTTATACTCTCCATATCTTCCCTTCTATCCTTATATCTTTTCTATCTTTCCTCCTAGATCTTTATGTAATTCAACTTAGACTAGAAATTGTGTTTGAGCTTAACTTCCAATATGTAACACATTTCTTATTATCAATGAAAAATACGAATTCATATCGTTTAATTATTGTCTTTTAATTTCCGCACTTGTTCTTTACGATTTATTAAATATTCTGCAACTTTACGTTTCACGTTATTTATATTGTCTGCATCGTTCCTTTCCATTTTAGCACTTAATATTTATATATATTTTTGTTTATTGTTGAGCAAAAGATCTTGGACCCGAAAACCTTTGAGTTTTCGCTTTTTATATTTTCAATAATATGGGTTAAATATATCGGTTAATTTACACAATTAATCTATATATAATTTTTTTCTCAGATTGGGGGTGGCAAGCATGAATATATAGATGTTGATATTGATGATCTTCGTGAAGAATGGGCGGCTTATGTAACAAACTTTCTTTATCGGTGAAATCTTTTGTAGCAACAACAAACAATACTTTTGATAACTTTGAAACACTTTTTGATATTTGAAATGATATTATCTTATATAATGGATTATTTTTATATATCGAGATTGTATTTTGTAGCATTAAATTTGGTGATTTATTTTGAATTTTAGTAAATTTACAAAAATTATATTTTTTTAGAAAACATAAAATCATGACATACAAATGTGTGTTGTAAACGTAAGTCGTAAACGTCAGTCGTAAATGTTAGTCTTAAATGTTAGTTGTAAAGGTTAGTCATAAATGTCGGTGATAACTTATGACTGACAAATGTCTGTCATCTTTCATTTATGACTGAGCTTTCAATGATAGACATTTGTCAGTCATCTATACCTTTTAATGACCGACATTTTCAGTCATTAAAGCCTTTTTTTCTAGTAGTGTTTTGAAAGGTCATACGTTTAAAACAGATTTAAGATTAATGAGAAATTGTATCTCAAAGTGAGGTAGTTGGAAGAAATTGGAAAATGACTTAGTAGGTTTTTAGCTCATCCATATTGGTGGGAATGAAGAGGAAGTGAGTTTATAAGTCTAAAGGCTTTCATGCTTTGTAAGACTAAAGCACCAAGACTTTCCCTTGCACGCGCAAGGGGTGCAAATGCGAACCAAATTGGGTTGGTTTCGGTGAACTTGTGTGCGAGCGCGTCCTGTGGGTACGATTGCACCACCGGTCGACTAGAAAAGTTCAAGGACCTTTTTTTAAATATTTTCCTTTTCGTAACTGAAAATTTAATCCAATTAAAACATATTTCGGTTTTGATATGGTATTAAACATACTTTGTTTTATTTTCAGTTACACTAGTGGGTTTAAATTCTTCACTTACGGTTTGTTGTATATATACAACACTCGAGCAACTGATTAACACACCCGATGAAAAAAATTCTCCATTCTTCTAAAATTTTGTATACACTTCATTCTCATGTTATAGCCAAGGTACAATCTGGCCTAGTGACGGTTCGGGCAATCTATTAGAATCGTTTTACGTTATTGTATCCTGGGAAACAAACACTCATAACGAGCGAATTTGTTTTAAAGAAACTGTGTTACACACAGGCCTCATCATACGATCTCTTTTTTCTGTTAGTTAGCACTTTCCGTTTACATTTTCCTAAGAGAGTTGGAGGTTGAAACAAAATATTGGGAATTTAGGTTAAAAATTTGGGCTATGGAGTTCAATACTCAACATTCTAAAAGTACTCTATCATTGTTTCATCAAATTTAGTAAATTTTGCACTCTAGAACTTGAAAAATATCTATTTTGTTACCAAAAAAGTGGAATTGCATTGTTATTATTTTATAAAAATATAATTATGGTAGAAAATATAAAATATATGAAAAATCTGAAAATCGGGTTGACCCGACGGTTGAAATCGTTGATTCATGACCTAGTCACCGGACCAGGTCAACAAAAACCCGGATTTTTCATTATTGAGTATTGACCAAAGTGCATGGTGTAGTAAATTACGGATGATTTAAGAAATATATCATTCTATTACTACTTATAAAGCAAACTTCTTGAATTTTTAAGACGTTCCAAAGTTTAAGCACAATGTACAGCTATAAAGCAAGTATTTACAAGTTTTTCTGCATCATTTACAACTATCTATTGCTACTTATCTTCTTAAATTTTTAAGAGGTCCAAATCTTTTAGCTGAAGGTACAATAAATCAATGCATATCACTCATGGATCAAGTCAGTAATCGTGAATTACTGATATAGTGTTAGGTGAAGATTTGGTGAATAATTTTCAAAGGAAATTAGGTGAAGCTTTTCTTTTTTCAAAATTGAGGTGTAGGATTATATATATATTATACATTCTCAATGTGTATATATAGGAGGCTTTGGTTTGAGAACAATATGCACCACAACTCAATACCTATAAGAATTGAGTGTATCTCTTGTAATCTCATTGTTAAATAAAATCTAGTTGTAGCCCGTGGACGTAGGATTTGCACCGAATCCGAACCACGTAAAAATCCTTGTGTTCTTCTTGCTTTATTTTCGTGAGTTTGTGTGTGTGTGATAATGTGTTTCCGCTGCGTGTACCCTGTCCGATTCCCAACAACTGGTATCAGAGCTTCGGGTTTTGGAGGAGGTCTCGGTTTTAGAAATTAGAGTATGCTCTGTGGTTGCAGTTTTGTCTGATCTTCCACATCAGAAACTAATTTCTATTAATCGTATTAAAGGTGTCTTGGTACTTTGAAGGGTACTGTTCTGTCACACACGAGTACACTGAACGAACCGGTCAGGTCCGTGCCATTGTTGTGTCTGTTTCGTTGTCTCAATTTGTTTCTTGTTTGTCGTAATGGCTGAAGACAAGGTTGTAATCGAGAAGTTCAACGGTTCTGACTTTAGTTGGTGGAAAATGCAAATAGAACCATTGTTATGTCAGAAAGATTTGGACGTGGTACTTGGAGACAAACCGGAGAAAATGGAAAAAGTTGCTGAAGATGCGTGGAACTCAAAGGACAAGAAAGCTAAGGCGGTTATTACGTTGTTGTTGGAAAGGAGCGTTGCTTTCAACATCATGAAGGAAACCACGGCGTGTGGTATGATGGATGCTCTGACGAACATGTATGAGAAACCGTCGGCGGCTAACAAGGTGTTCTTGATGAGGGAGTTATTTACTACAAGGATGAATGAGGAAAGTTCTGTTACGGATCACATTAACAATCTAAATTCAATTCTGTCCAGATTATCATCTGTGGGAATTAAATTTGATAATGAAACTCAAGCTGCACTGCTGCTAGCTTCACTACCTGATAGTTGGTCCGGAACAGTTACGGCTGTTACTAGCTCCGTGGGAGCTAGTGGTATGACTTTTGAAGGGGTTAGAGATTTGGTTCTTGGCGAGGATGTCAGACGCAAGAATCAAGGTGGATCTTCTTCTTCTGAGTTATTAAACATCGGAAGAGGTAGAGGGAATAGCAGGAATAGTGGGAACAGTGGGAGCCGAGGAAGAAGTTCTTCTAGAACTAGGAAGAATGTGAAGTGCTGGAACTGCTAAGAGGTGGGACATGTTAAGAGTCAATGTCTAAAGAAAGAATTGAACATTGCTGGTGCTGAGGGTGTGTCTGAGGATGATGCACTGATACTAAGTATGGAAAGTTCTGTAGACTCTTGGGTCATGGATTCAGGAGCTTCGTTTCACGCCATGGACAACGGAGAAACGATGGTGAATCTAAAAGAAGGAGATTTTGGGAAGGTACGGTTAGCAAATGACGAGATGCTTCAAGTAACGGGCATAGGAGATATTGATCTGGTTACTTCATTGGGAACTATATGGAACCTGAAGAATGTCAGGGTGATTCCGGAGCTGAAGAAGAAATTGATTTCTGTTGGTCAGCTGGATAAACAAGGACTGGAAGTAAGGTTTGGTGGTGGTAAATGGAGGGTGGTCAATGGAAATTCGGTGATTGCTCAAGGTATGAAGCGTGGGTCGTTATATATGGTTGAGGTACCTGCTGAGGGAAGTATGACCGTCCCGGTTAAGCATGGCAAAATCTGGTTCGCTAAATCTAGTGCTAAGAGAGTTCATTTTGCAAACATGAATTATGGAGCCAAGAGGATGTTAGCTGAACGAGTCAGAAAGTCTAAACCATTCAGGGGATTTTGTGATAGTGGGAGCACGGGGTGTGTTCCGGGTA
This sequence comes from Cichorium intybus, assembly GCA_023525715.1. Classification (NCBI taxonomy): domain Eukaryota; kingdom Viridiplantae; phylum Streptophyta; class Magnoliopsida; order Asterales; family Asteraceae; genus Cichorium; species Cichorium intybus. Next base: position 48,007,721 of record CM042013.1, read on the forward strand.
CAGTTACAAAGTGCCGTTGGGTTTTGAAGACTAAGACTGATAAATTCTCTCCTGTTGGAAGTTTGCAAAGTTTGGAGAGTGTTAGTGGTCCTCGGTGTATCTCTGGAGCTGGTGGAGTGTCCAAACCGGTTGAGACAGAGGATGAGTCGGTGGTGGGATTAGCCACGGCTCAGTTGGAGCTAGTGGGAGTTTCAACTGGCCCTTCTGGTACTTGAAGATGAGGGACGGCTACAACTAAGGGAATTTGACCGAATCTTAGCTTGTTCTTGGGAACTGGAAGCTTGGAAGACTTTTTATGTTAGGAGATTAATGAGAGATGTTCAAATCTTCAAGTGGGAGATTGTTAGGTGAAGATTTGGTGAATAATTTTCAAAGGAAATTAGGTGAAGCTTTTCTTTTTTCAAAATTGAGGTGTAGGATTATATATATTTTATACATTCTCAATGTGTGTATATAGGAGGCTTTGGTTTGAGAACAATATACACCACAACTCAATACCTATAAGAATTGAGTGTATCTCTTGTAATCTCATTGTTAAATAAAATCTAGTTGTAGCCCGTGGACGTAGGATTTGCACCGAATCCGAACCACGTAAAAATCCTTGTGTTCTTCTTGCTTTATTTTCATGAGTTTGTGTGTGTGTGATAGTGTGTTTCCGCTGCGTGTACCCTGTCCGATTCCCAACATATAGAAGGTAACAAACTTTAAGTACTGCACAGAACTTCCCGGATATTTAGCTTGGAAGGAGCCCGCTCAGGGAAATATGGGATCACAAGGAGAAATACGAATACAAAAATGAACTGACATTCAATCCAGTGAACACCAGGGTTTATTGTACCATCCTTCCTTCACCTTGCTAAATCACCTTCTCTCTCTACCAGCAATCTGCCACATAGTTGTCAATGTTATTCCGGTCCCCATTGTGTGTAGTTACCCACCCTTCTCTGCCCTCGCCATCACCACCATTCTCCGCCATCGCCTACTAAAGTTATTTTCATTGTGTGAATCATTGCAGGGTTGTTGGTGAGGTAGCATATACAGGAAACCATCGCTGGATTTTTGGAGGTTCGGAATCATTATGGGAATTCAAGATTCCAAATCTTGAAGGTGAGTTTTTGATCTTCAAGTAATGAATTTCAAAAACAAAAAAAAAAACTAGGAAATTTACCATCTTATCCTTCCATTGACAGCATGCAGATGAATGGTTATTTCAGTTTACAACAGGTGTCAAGGTATTTATTTATTCATATTTCATCATTGACTAGATTGTGTTTTCAAATTTGGAATTCTTTTTACGATTAATTTCTTGATTTTTGCCATATAGACTATTTTGCTGGTTCTGTTACTCCTGTACAAGCCGCACATGCCAAACATGAAAAAAAAAGAATACACGCGTTTGATTTTGAAAACCCAACTTGGATTCCAGAATTTATTTTTCAATTTGAAACTTGAATACCCTCTAACCATACTCTCTCACCCTCTCACTTTCAACTCACGACCTTCTGAAGTAAGATGGAATCAGGTTTGATATTGAAACCGTTATTGACTATTTTTGTTTAAAAAAATTGTTCTTGACTTTTTTGTTCATCACTGATTATTATATTTATGTTTCGATATTGGATGTTCAGGGTTTCACAAATGCACCCATCATATATATTCTATTTCTTCAGTGTGTTTTCTTATAGAAGCCATAACCTTCAACAAAAACATACATGTTCACGTGCTGATTCGAATCTGACTAAGAGTTGGAGGAAGGTATTATGGCAGAGTTTTCTTGTGACATTTTATATCTATCTTTGTCAGGTTTTGATTTTTCAAGAAATGTTCCAAACTTGACAACGAATATATGTTCTTATTGGGTGGATTTACAAACAGACCAACATCAAATCGAGCTGCCATGATACCCTTCTCTCATTTTAATCTACAACATGCTTATTATGATATTAAACATGGTTGTATTGTTAGATTAAACTTTAACCAAAAAATATTTATGCTTGACAGGACCATTTAGTGTCGTTCGAGTTAATCCCAGGTACTTCCAGATGCGAGCTTGTCGAGTTTTCTAAGGCTATTTTGATGTCATGATATGGTTGGGCTAAAAATTGCATTTTTTATTGGGTTGAATGCATGAAATAACAACCTACTTTTATGTATTTGTTTATTATAGCATCCTACTTTCAGAGTACAATGTTGTAATAGGTGTTAGATTTATAAGCTAGACTTAATTATAGCATTTATTAGAAATTGTATTTAATAGGTGTAAACCGTGTGATGGTTCTAAATCGGTGTGATTTGTGAATCGTTGCATTGATTAGGGGTTTAACTGTCTAATGGCAGTTACGTTTTAGTCCTATAAATATGTAAGTGTCCATGTAATGTTGTGTGCAAAAAATTAATAAAATCAGTATTTGCGTGATATTATCAAGAAGTTAGGATCACGTATCCTGTTTATATTATCTTCAGTTTTCAAAGCGATCCTTATCTCCAAAAAAGTGGTATCAGAGCCCTTTTTTCGGATCAAGATTGAAGATGATGGCATCACAAAATAATTCTCAGATCCTACTTCCAAAATTAAATGGGAAAAATTATCACCATTGGAGTATTCAGATGAGAGTCTTGTTCGAGTCTCAAGATCTATGGAGTTTTGTTGAAGATGGATTGAAGGAACCTGCAATTCAAACAGAACTAACCCCACAACAAACTTCTGAAATTCATGAAAACAAGAAAAAGGAGAAGAAGGCCCTATATCTTATCTACCAAGCGGTTGATGAACATATTTATTAAAGGATTTCTGGTTCAAAATCTTCTAAGGAAGCCTGGGATGCATTATACAACATGTATAGAGGAGAAGATAGGGTAAAGGCAATACGTTTGCAAACATTACGTTGTGAGTTTGATGGCCTGAAAATGAAGGAATCAGAATCTATCGAAGAGTTCTATAATCGAGTAATTGCAATGACAAATCAGATGAGACTGAATGGGGAGAACATTGAAGACAAGAGAATTGTGGAAAAGATCCTCAGAAGCATTACTCAGAAATTTGAATACGTAGTAGTGGCTGTAGAAGAACAAAAGATATCACAACACTCTCATTGGAAAGTTTATTAGGTACGTTACAATCTCATGAATTACGTTTGAGACTATTTGATGATACGTCTTCGACGGAACAAGCCTTCTATTCCAAAGGAAAAAAATCAAAGAAAGCCCTGTCAGAAACTTAGTGCTTCTATTGCCATAAATATGGACACACTATGAAGTATTGCAAGAAAAGAAAGGAAGATGAGAGTGAAGATGCAAATTTCGTTTATGGAGAAGAAACCAAGGAAGGAGAAACAATGTTCATGACTATTGAAGAACTTGAATCTTTGACTGATGATGCATGGTGTAAAGATGGTGAGTGTGATGATCTTGTTGAAAGAAATAAGAAGGTGTGTATGCCCCTCCATGGGAAAATCAAGGAAATTGATGAATGATGTGTTAATGTATGGGTTAGGGCTTCGGCCCATTATGTTAGATGGGTTAGGGTTTCGGCCCAATGTCGTTTAGGGTTTAGATTAGATGGCTATATATATATATATATATATATATATATATATATATATATATATATATATATATATATATATATATATATATATATATATATATATATATATATATATATATATATATATATATATATATATATATATATATATATATATATATATATATATATATATATATATATATATATATATATATATATATTCTTATGTAACTCTCGTATGGATCAATGAAGAATATCAAGCTTTCTATATTATAACATGGTATCAGAGCGAGTTCAAACTCTGTCCTGACCACAACCACGTGCTGCCACCGCCCACCTCCGACGACATTCCTTTGACGTCGTCGGAGGTGCCTTCCTTTTGTTTATTTCTGTTTCAATTTACCTTTTTTTTCTGTTTCAATTTACCTTTTTTCAATCCTTGTCCGTTTTCTTCCTCTACTAGTTCTATTTTTTTTCTTGTCTAACCCATCAAATAAACCCCAAAATATTCCCCTGATTTCTTCGACTGTTGCTGCTTTCTCTTTGGTTGCATGCAACACGCACAACAACAGCCCTTGAGTTCTTGCTTGATTTTGGCTCGATCAGACCCTTTCTGTTCTCTCTCCCAGGTTGCAATCTCGTTAGGAACCACCGCCGATGCTCTCACAGATGGAGCTCCACCATCTTCTCCTACGGAAGTGTTTCATCCACCACCTTCGTCGTGTATCTCTCCTTCGGTCACGCCCTCTTCGTGATAGAAGCACGCTGTCACCACCGAGTTCCACCCACCAACTCCTTTTTCCGCCTCTCTTTCTCTTGCTTCTCTTTTCCGGTAGCGATGACACCCCGCTCCCTCTCATTCTCAGTTACCAGATCGTTTTTCCTCTGCCTCTCTATCCTGTTCTCTCTTCCCGCTGCTCTCGATCGTACTCTCGAACCCACCACTCCCCTCCGCCGAACTGCTCTCGATAGCTCTCTCTCTCTCTCTCTCTCTCTCTCCCTTTCCTTCGGTGATAACAGCCGGAACCGAACCAGGCAAGTGACTGGTCAGAGGGCTAGTGTAGGACGAATCTGCCATGGAATAGTGTTTGTCGGTGAGAGAAACACAGAAGAAATGGAGGTTTTCAGCAAGTCATATTCATGCAGTGGAGATGAAATTCGATCGAGAATGGAAATACCGAAATACAGCCTTAATTACGAGAAGAAAGTGGAGAATTAAATAAAGCAACTCTTTCAACTTAGCGAGTCGACTCAGGGGGTTAGGGCTTCGGCTCTCCTTGCAGATTTAAAAGAAGATTCTAACTATTTCAACTATGTTATTCTTAATTGTTCTCATTTTGTTTTGTTTTATTTGTTTTTCAGTTTCATCGTCCCTCCCGATAAAACTGCGGGGGGTGGTTAGTGTATGGGTTAGGGCTTCGGCCCATTATGTTAGATGGGTTAGGGATTCGGCCCAATGTCGTTTAGGGTTTAGATTAGATGGCTATATATATATATATATATATATATATATATATATATATATATATATATATATATATATATATATATATATATATATATATATATATATATATATATTCTTATGTAACTCTCGTATGGATCAATGAAGAATATCAAGCTTTCTATATTATAACATGATGTTGAAGTTGATTACTGCAAGTAGATAAATGTTATGTCTAATATAGTAATATCGTCTAGCTTAAGGGGGAATGTTAGGTTTATAAGCTAGACTTAATTATAGCATTTATTAGAAATTGTATTTAATAGGTGTAAACCGTGTGATGGTTCTAAATCAGTGTGATTTGTGAATCGTTGCATTGATTAGGGGTTTAACTGTCTAATGGCAGTTACGTTTTAGTCCTATAAATATGTAAGTGTCCATGTAATGTTGTGTGCAGAAAATTAATAAAATCAGTATTTGCGTGATATTATCAAGAAGTTAGGATCACGTATCCTGTTTATATTATCTTCAGTTTTAAAAGCGATCCTTATCTCCAACAATAGGAATACATGGAAGTAGAATGCTACAATAAACAAATAAATGGAATTATGTTGCTGTTTCTTGCATTTATTTGTTTTTATAGAATGGTTTATTTAATCTTAAAGATGTTGTTTTGAAGGTTGTTTAACAGCTTCAAGGCGTGAGTTTTTGACCTTGATGTCGTTGCTGCATTGACCACCGCCTGCTGTCATGATGTATAAGTCTAAAGAATCGCTGATCTTCATTACCGCTTTTCCTTTCTCCGCCATATTTCTCTATCCCTCTCGGTCTAGCACCCCTTTGCAAGCCCTAGACCCATGACTGGCCACAATCGCCATCTTTCAGTCAAGTACTGAGAATCTAGCAGACTAACAGTGTGCAAATAGCAACGGCGTTCTAGGGGTTTCGAAGTGAACTGTCGCCACCACCTTCACAGTCACCGCTAATTAAGATGACCGGACCACCACCAACCATCGGACCTGTGCCTAACCACTGCACATCTCTCACCTTCACACCTGTGCCTAAACCATATGAAGGTACGGTATTATGTTTCAAATCCCATCATGTACATTCTCATTGTTTTTTGTTATATTTTCCACCTAATCCATCACTATTATCTTGACAGGTTTTTAAAGGGACATATGGAATTGACGATAAATTCACCACTTCTCAGCTAAATGAGGAGGTATATGAGTATCATTTTTGTTTATTTTGAGATATCTCAGTCATGGGTTTTTTCAAACTTTATATTAAATTTAAGTGTGTATTTAACTGCTTTGGAAAAACAATTGATAATGGTATGTGAAAATGCATGGCTAATTCTATCCCAAAACAATATAATTATAATTTAATATCTGTTTGAATAACAGTTTTTTATAAAAAAAGTACTAGAAGGGAAATATAGTCATTATTTGCAACAAGGACCGCAATGTTATAAAAACCTCAAAATAGGGACCAAAATTGCAAGAGAATTTATTCTGGATCAAAAACTTTTTTTTATATGTTTGTTTGTGACCCGGTAGTAATGTAAAACACTTAGTTTCTATTTATACTATTAATTGTAAAAAAAAAATCTTGATATAAATGTGATATGTTGTAACCATAGTCTTCTTTGGAGGAGGCCATGTGAATAAGGGACTAGAACCAAAATAGATGTTTCAAACCATCTTAACTTTCCATCCAAAATCACATTTTTTTGTAGCAAAGCGTGGTTTCTTTTTTCCATTTTGCAAAACCAATGTTTTAAAATATACCTAACTGTAAGAAATAGAATCTTACTTTCAGTTGTTTGTGTTTTATAACATTCTACTTTGATTTCTTTTTATTTCAGTTACAAAACTGTAATTTCAGATTTTATCCATTAATAGATTGCTATTTTGATGACCGGAAAAAATCCAGCCAAATAGCATTTTTAGAGTATGGTGATGCCCCCAATGGACTTGCATGAACCATTTTTATACTTTTGGGTTTAAGTGCTTTTTCCTATAGTGCATGCCGTCAACGTCGGTTTCCCCAATCACACATTAATTGAATACAAAAAAGCAATTAAATTCAATTATCCATTAGTAAAATTCAAAAAAAGCAATTAAAGATTCGACGACTTATCTTTGTCCTCCATGTCTTAGCCATTACTTAACATAAAAAGATGAGAATAGGATGCTATGTTAAACAAATGTAAGTGCATTGCTATCTAAATAAAAAAAACCTTAAGATGATTACTTGGACTGTTTGTACCAAAAGTGTTCACTGTCGTTACTTATATAACGATTTTAACTTGCCGTTTAATAATAAATGATATTTACTACACATTACATATTCTTTGAATATGACAAATTTTCAAAAGGAAACTATTTGTTGAAATAAAACCACCTACAGGACAAAAACTATTGGCCGAAACACAATATTTATTGTCGCTTGCATTCTACCCCGCCGCATTGCGCGGGTACACCACTAGTATATTTAAATATGATTAATTTAAAGTTATTATATCATAAGGGTACTTTTCATTGTTGCATATAAATTTGCCCCACATCTCATCATCAGTTTGATTCTGCCATTCGTACATATAAAACTAGGTGTATTCCCGCGCGTTGCGCATTAGTAAATTAATATAGTAAAAATATATTGAACGATCAAATATAAACATGAACACTTTATTTAATCAAAACATGCAAAACTAAAAATAAATAAATCATATGACATATATATCAATAGTAATTTTTCATTCAAACATCAAATAAAAAAAACATAATCACCTTTTTGTAGTCAATTATCATGGATGGTCCAACATTAAAAATATATGGAAATATATTTACATAAATTATCTCAAAATTTAAAATAAATTTAAAATAAAACATACTAATAACACCATACATTAATTAGGAAATTATGTATATTATATTAATAATCCAAAAATTCTATCATTAAGATGATAATATTTTATATCTAATAAATTAGTTAATGTTGGAAGTTGAATAGTTATAAGTTTCATATCAATATAGTGAAAGTAAAAATGCTTCAATAAATATAAGAAAGAATTATAAATCGTTTATCACAACTGATATTTTGTATCAATAATAAAGTTTTTAATCAAAAGGCAAACATAAATAATATAATAATCTATTTTAAGTCAAGTGTATATGGACAATCCAATATTCGAAAAATATATCACAACACATTGACATGAATTAAAATACACACATTATGTTATGTGAATGTATTATATTGATCGTTTCTTTATAAAACTTGTAGGTAAAATAAATATAATTTAGTAATTTTTTGATATACAATTTTAATCGATAAATTTTCATTGATGAGAGTTGAACATTTATATGACTAAAATCATACTTTAGTTAAATTAACATATATAATTTCTAGTCGAATTTCATTTTTGTTAAATCTTAGTAATTAAACGTTTTAGGATGTTTTACTTTTTTTTGGAAACGGCAAATATTACATTACATCTATCCTATACTTAAACCACCTAATCCCATACTGGGAATTAAACCCGATACCTCAAGGAGGCTGGGTATACACCTGTGCCGCTGGACCATTAGGTCTTTGGCAAATAATGTTAATCTTAAAAAGATTCTTAACGTTTTGAATGTTTAACTTTTGAATGTTTAACTTCTTACATGACATTAACGTCACAACTTTATATTTTATTTGTCAAATAATGTTAATCTTAAAACGATTCTACAAACCAAATGATCACTGTATACTTTATCAAACAACGTAGGTTTACTTATTTAAACAATATAAAACCATTTATTGGTGAATATGTACTAGAAAATAATATTAATATATATATATATATATATATATATATATATATATATATATATATATATATATATATATATATATATATATATATATACTTGCGGATCAACTATAGACTCTCGAATCATTAAAAATTACTAATTGCGATGAATAATCAATATATTATATATTTTTCTATCATTATGTTGCGATAGAACCAATATGCACTTTGTTTCTTCTCTTGAAACTTGTAATTTTCTTTGACATCTTCACGTTTCTTCTTCCTAATACAATATAAACATATGTATCTTTAAAATATGTGCTTTCAACCATGTCGTTTTTCTCTTTCCTTGCGACTTGTAATTTGTTATAGGTTCTTCATGTTTCTTCTTCTTAATACAATATAAACATATGCAATATCAAAGTGTGTGTGTTCTCAAATCATTTTTTTTCCATCATATTCTCCAATCTAGAATCAAATTTATATATGAATTATGTGTAACTCTTATATTAATAAGGTGTGTTAAGTAACAATAAATATCATAGGTTAAAAAACTCTTGAGTTGTATGTGTTTAATTACTTGAAAGTTGTCAAGCCTTGTAAGTTTCAAATGAACATAATTCAAGATATTGGCCTATCTTGAATCACATTCATTTGGATGGCCTTTATTATAAGATTTACTAGGCGTATACCCGCGCGTTGCGCAGGAATAACAATGTTTGGTAAAAAATATTGGCATATCATATAAGAATATGAAAGCAATAGATCTAATATAAAAATAAATGATTAATTATAAGTATTTATCACAATATATACCATGTATCAGTTATAAAATTTTCATTATAAATCTCAAACACAATATCATAATAATATATTTTAAATAATTATAATGTTATCAACGTATTAATTTAACAAACATCAATGACACATCCAATAATAATTTTGCATTATATATGGATACTGTAATTAAAATATAACGTCTTAATTTAAGATTTCAGGAGTTTTAAGATTATATACTTAATATTAAGCCAAAAGTTGATATAAACACATTGTAAATTCGTTTCATACATTATTTATAATTTTTATAATCGTACATGTATTTGTTTATTGCTTTAAATTAAGATATTCATCGAGAGTTTACATTTGTTGATATATCAAACTACTTGAGAAACACAAATAAATTCTTTTTTATTTCTTATAATTTTATGATTGTCAGTTTTTATACATATACATATATTGTATTATTTTGTTGCATACTATTCTTTAAGCTTCATTATAGATATATGTGTTTTTTGGTTATATGGGTTTGTATATTGTAGTTGACTCAACTCTTTACTCATCTACATGAAATTCACCATTAACATGTGAACGTTTGAGACATCAATTCTAAACAAATGTTAAGACCATAATAGAAAAACACAAACTAATATGATGAGTTTATAATTTAATATCAAAAAACATTAAACCAATACAAAACTTGTTAAGCTTTAATATTGTTGCTTTATATTTGTTTTTCTTTGAATTTTGTATGTGATTAATATGTGTGTGTTTACTCAAATGGTTGACCTTTATATAGTAATTTGAAAATTATAATTAGTTAAAATAACTTTTCTTTAAGTGCTTGGTTGAATACATTAAATAAGTTAAAACTTATTCAGCTACCATCATTTAACACCCATAAATTATATTATGTTAAGTTGACTACTTAATACTCATAATAATATGTAAGCCCAAAAACTCTTAAATGGTTGTGATTAATTAGTTGAAAGTTAGAGGGTTTTAGAAGTTTCAATTAAACATGGTGCAAGTATGATGACCATCTTGAACCATTTTTATTTAAATGACATTTATTGTATGATTTATAAATAAATATAACGATTTAACTATTTTTACTTAAATTAATTAAATAAAATTTTTGAAAATAATTTATAAGAGATAACTATATACATTGAACCATGTGTATTTATAAATATTAGTTGAAATTCAAAAAAAATTATCCAATAAAACACATCGATTAAAAAATATTTTCAAATTAATATGTAATAGATTATTATTTATATTAGTGCATATAATTATTTTTTTATAATAATTATTTTAAGCGTTCATGACTTTAAGGTTATATACTTAATCTCAATTGAAAAGTCTATATAAATGCAATGTAAAATTCGTTTCATACACACATGTTTCCCTCATTGTTAATGATTATAAGACAATTTGTAATCTAAAAAACATAATGAAAAATATTAAGATACTTAAATAATATGTAACAAATGTACAAATTAAAAGTTTTAATATCTTAAATTACATTGAAACATTGCGAAAAAACTTACACCAACGCAAAAATTGTTAAGCTCTTTATTGCTGCTTTATATATTGTTTTCTTCAACTTTGTTTGTGATTTATTTGTGTGTGCAGGTTTACTTAAATGGTTGATCTTTATATAGTAATTTGAAATTTATTATTATTAAAATATAAACATTTCATTAAGTACTTAATTGATTAACTTAAATAACTTAAAAGTTATCCAACTAACATCATTTGATACCCATAAATTATACCATATTAAATTGACTACTAAATATTAATAATATGTTAGTAAAAAGCTTTTGAATGATTGTAATTAATTAGTGGAAAGTTGAAAGGTTTTAATAGTTTCAAGTGAAAACAAATAAATTTATAATTGAAGAACGATCAAACAAAGCTAATACTTATTTGAGTATCATGTTGGCAAATCAAACCAATAGATAATATATTAATAATAATGTTATTCTTCGTTCAAATAAACAAACACGTTCCAAGATTTCAAAAACTTAAACATTCAACTCAATCACATTAAGAATCAAGAGAGACGAAATAAAGCTAATATATTTTTTTCATCATATTGATAGTCAAACAAATACATAATCTATTAACAATAACGTCACAATTCATCACTAATTCAATCTCAAAAACAAAAATCTAAAAAAGCGAGAATACAACACATATTGTTAGTAAGAAAATTTTGAGAGTAAAACATGATTAAGTTAATCCTAAAATAAGAATAATAGTGGGAGTACGGTGAGAAATTTGGATTTGAACCAAAATGATTAAAAGTATAATCTAATATTTGGTTAACTAAATACTTACGTTTGTCTTGACTTGGAATTCATAAGGAATCTTCATGGAGTTTAGGATCAAATGACATTGGATTCTAACGCTCTTGAAACTTGAAGAAACATATGTTTTATAAGCTATAAAATGAGTTTTTGAAGGAATTTATAGTGAATGAAAGAACCCATTTATCTAACTCTTCATATTTGATTTACAAATCCTTCAAACACATGAATGTTTTTTGTAAGAAAATCTTACATATATATACTACTAAGATAGTTATGACATGTATAAATGAGAAGAAAATCAAAAGTCATTAGTAAATTTCATTAATGTTAGGAACATGAAAGGGTGTAGGAGTTTCAAATGAATGTGGTGCAACTATATGAGATATCTTGATTCACATTCATGAATGGCCTCTATTATAAGAGTTATATAGATATAGATAAAGATAAAGAAGAAATTGGATCACTATCATGTGTAGCAATGCGATTTAAATTTTCGATGGACTTCATTCAAGTCAACGGTTATAATGATCTTTAAGCAAATGGCATTACACGTACATGTTTTAGGCAAACTGGGTTGTATCTAAATAAACACCAACAAGCTCCTTTTCCCTACATAATCACCATGCTTTGATGCTTTATTATTAAGTTTCTTCGTTGTTCAACAAATTACCAATATAAAAAGAAATGTCTTCTTCAACTTTAAACCTAGAAAAGTATCGAATTCCACTTAACGAGATCCTTCGGGTGATAAGAAACTTCAGTTCAGAAACTCGGATCGGAGATGGTGGATTCGGTATAGACCACATAGGGAAACTCTCTGAAGAATGGAAAAAACGACAGTGGCCATCAAATATGCCTTAATCAGGATGGTTTTCAGGGAAACAACAAGTTCTATAATGAAGTCACGATGGTTTCCAGTTTCCATCATCCAATCATCATTACTTTCATTGGTTACTGTGATGAGGCCAGTGAAATGATCATAGTTTACAACTATGCTAAGAATGGAAGCCTTGATCATCATGTCCAATACCCTGATAAGAGGTGTAGCATAACATAGGCCCAACACTTGAAGATTTTCTTAGGTGCAGCAAAAGGGCTCAACTACCTTCACTAGGGTCTTGGGGAGCACAATAGAGTAATTCACAAAGACGTGAAGAGTGCAAATATACTATTAGATGCCTATCTGGAGGCCAAAATCTATGATTTTGGTTTTTCAAGATTTAGTGCGAGAAATCAGGAAGATACCCAACTATTAACAAGGGATGCGGGTACAAGGTATTACATGGAACCCCTTTTCGCTTAAAGATGTAGGCTCACGAAAGAGTCAGATGTGTACTCATTTCGAGTGGTGTCCAAAAAGCTACCAAACGGAGCACGAATTCAAAAAGGAGCTCCAAATGATTTCAACTTTGCACCATCAAAACATCTCCCCTTTCGTTGGTTAACGTGACGAAGCCAATGAGAGAATTATAGTTCAGGAATATGCTGTCAATAGAAGCCTCGTTGGTTATCTGGAACACTGGAGGACTAAGTTGCCTAAACTAACATGGGCACAATGCCTGAAGATTTGCCTAGGGGCAGCAAGAGGACTTCGGTACCTTTATTTGACTCTTGGAGTGGACAAAGATGCAACACGTGGGAACATTAATGGCGAAAACATATTATTGGATGAAACTATGGATGCCACATAGGACAAACCCAACAACCACATATTAGACGTGTACTCATTTGGCGTGATAATGTTTGAAATGTTGAGTGGATGTCGGGCACGTGATTGATCTAGACAGATATGTTGAACCAAAAGACCAATTTGATCTATTTCAAGAGTACTGTCGTAACAATGAACTTGACCGATTCATTGATCCCTCTATAAGAGATCAAATTGATAGCCGTTGTTTGAATATATTTAAAGAAACTACATATCGTTGCATAACGAGGAGCTATCAAAGGGACATGATAATGACGAACATTCGAGGGCGGGGCCGTGGGAGGGGCCCATCTACTACAAGCGACAGGGATAAACGTCCACCCTTTACGATGGATGAAGTCGTCGAGAGGATTGAGGATGCAGCAGATTTTGAAGGAAACTAAAACTAGCATGGTTATACAACATGAACAACTTTCAATTTTTTTTCTTGATATGCATCCAAGATAATTTTCAAAAGTTAATGTTGTTTCCTTTGTTAGTTATTTTTATAAATGGGTGATAGTCTTTTATATGTTTCAAAATTGTGTTCGCATCACACCCTATCCAAATTTTTTGATTGTCTATTTTTTTCTGTGTTTTATCGAATTATTAATTTGTATCTCAAATAAAGATTAATTTTCATTATATTAAAATATGTTGTGTTTAGTTCACGGGTTCTAGAGGAATTTAAATGAATTGGAATTAAAGATTTCATCAATGGTATGCTTGATTGAAAAATCAAAAGAACTTAATTCGCTTAATTCCATCAAAATTCATTTTAATAGGTTTCCTTGAGATAATACCAAAGAATGTAAATTCCTTTCATAATATTGTGTTAAAAATACAAAACTAACCTTCACACACACCACCCCACCCCCACCCTCACCCCCACCCCGACAACCATGCTCACACCCCTTCTCCCACACACATGCCTCCATTTGCCCCCTACCTCACACCCACCCCATCTTGTATCAATGAAACACATAATGGATTCCATTCCGTATTAAACCAACGCAAAATCGATTCCGATTTCTTTAAATTCCAATTCCTTTACATTCCAATTCCTTTGATAGATTTCATTCTTTCCAAAAACATTATGTCAACCAAACGACCCTTAACATATGATTTTTTTATATTTTTAATGTTATTACATGTATTTAGTTGGGATCAATAACATATGAAAATATTAATATTTTATTTACCTGTTTTTGTAGTATTTTTTATAACCATTATTAGTATTTATTTAAGTTTGTAAATAGCTAAAGAATAAATATAGATGACTGAAATCAACTTTCATTTTGTTTTTTTCATTATATTTTCATCTTACACATACCATATTTTGATCTATAAATAACTTGTTAAATATTCAATATAAAAAATACAAATTATATTGCACGTAGTATATCATTATGAAGATAAAAATTGTGCTAAACTAGGGTAGTACTCAAGCCTTGCTGTCGTAAGTGCATGTATCTACAATGACAAATAATTGTTCATAATTCAAATTAATTATACAGACCAAAATTGTTTGTAATTATCCTAAAATTAAAAATTATAGTGACCAAAGCTGTAATTAATACAATTTAAATATTATAAGGATCAAAACTGTAGTTATGCAAATTAAAAGTATAGGGCCTAAAACTGTACATTATCCTAATTAAAAAAATTAGGGACCAAACTGTAATTATTATAAAGTTTAAATTACAAAGAATAAAATTGTAGTTATTGAATATGAAAAGGTCTTAAGTGGCAATGTTATAATTCTTCTAAATTTTATGCTTAATTAGCCAAAATTAACAAGAATTGTATATAATAATAATATTTGGTTAGTGTCACAATTTAGATATCTGGTGAGTGTTTGGTGTCTTGTGTCTGGTATCATATTTCTTATTTTAATGCATATGTGGTTAACCAACTATTACTAGTGTTCAATATGTATAATCATCATCAACTATAACAAGTTTTAACGGCTATGAATTTGAATACTTTTACACCAATCACTTAAATATAGTTATGCTAAAGTCGTTCATTTTAAAATGGTCGATTTATGAGATTGCTGAACAAAATTTCTCAATCATGGTGATATTAAAATGGGTCAGATAATATTGAGAATGTAAGTGATTTGTACAAAACAATTTTTATCCATACACAATAGTTTGATGCTTTTATTGCATATTGTACAACACATTTTAAAGCATAGATTGTTGTGTATAGATGGTTTGCCATTTATTCTGTTGATTTTAGTGTAATTGGAATAATAAAGTGTGTTATAGAGGATTTCACTAAATTCTAAAACAAGTTAGGTGGTGTGGAGCGCAAACTTATATATAAAGCAAGTTTGATCTTGAACATGACGAAAGGTGGAGCTCAAGAGCATCACACCCCTTTGCAAGGTCAAGGGTTAGTGCTCCTGCAGGGTTTGAGCAATACCCTAAAACGGACTGCATCCTTAGTAAGTTGTAGACCAACAACCTTGATGAGCTTGCTGACTCGATGAGTTGTAGGCTTGTGAAACTATGGACTTGCGAATCTTTGGAACTACTCATACTTCTTTTATAGTTGGAAATGTTCTACAAGGATGAATGAAAGTTAGACAGAATATTATATTGTATGTAAAAGCATATTTCCATTAGTATATAAAGTGGAGGACTAATCATTTGTTTATAGAGCACATCATTATATAGTCATCGCATAGAGAGAATATGGCTATGAATTCTCTCATCAGACACTTGTTCTTCATGTAATATCTTACCTCTCCTTTTAACTATAGGGTAGGTGAGTCCCCATAGGTTGCGTAACAATAAAATTATGTATGTAAAATAATAAAAATACATTGTTAAAAATATTTAAGTTATTATCATAAACTATAAAATAACAAGTTAATATACTGCATCAAAATGTTGACACATCGCAAACAAATTATCTTAAAGCAGGATTTGCATCTAAAAGAATCGAAAAATAAATAGAAAATGTATTAATCGAAATTAATAAATAATATTAAATTTTCGTTGGAGTATAATTTTGTCCCACATCTCATTATCAATTTGATTCCCGCCATTTGCATATATTTTATGTCTTGCTAAGATAAAATAACCAAAAATTGCATCAGCTACCATGTGCAGTAGTTCGATCTAAATTTTCGATGGACTTATTCAAGTCAACGGTTATAATGATCTTTAGGTAAAGGGCATTATAGGTACACATTTTTAAACAAACTGGGTTGTTTGTAAATAAATAGAACCAAAAAGCTACTTTTTCCATACAAAATCACCACGCTTTGGTGCTTTCTTGTTAAGTTTCTTCGTTGTTCAAAAAAATCAGAAATTTCAAAAAAGAAATGTCTTTTTCAACTTCAAACCTAGAAAAGTATCGAATTCCACTTGATGAGATCCTTCGGGTCACAGAAAACTTCAGTTCAGAAACTCTGATAGGAGATGGTGGATTCGGTATGGTCCACAAAGGACAACTCTCTGAAGAATGGCAAAAACGCACAGTTGCAATCAAACGCCTTAATCGGAATGGTTTTCAGGGAAACGACGAGTTCTATAATGAAGTCAAGATGGTTTCCAGTTTCCACCATCCAAACATAATTACTTTCATTGGTTATTGTGATGAGGCCAATGAAATGATCATAGTTTACGACTATGCTGAGAATGGAAGCCTTGATCATCATGTCCAAAACCCAGATAAGAGGCGTAGCATAACCTGGGCACAGCGCTTGAAGATTTGCTTAGGTGCAGCAAAAGGGCTCGAGTACCTTCACTCAGGTCTTGGGGAGCACAATAGAGTAATTCACAGAGATGTGAAGAGTGCAAATATACTGTTAGACGAGAATCTGGAAGCCAAAATTTGTGATTTTGGTTTGTCGAGATTTGGTGCAAGAAATGAGGATCATACCCAACTCTTAACAATCGCTGCAGGTACAAGGTTTTACATGGATCCCCTTTATGCTAAAAGAAGCAGGCTAACGAAAGAGTCAGACGTGTACTCATTTGGAGTAGTTATGTTTGAAATATCGAGTGGGGCACTTGTTTATCAAGAAAAGTGCTTTGGAGATGCTGATAAGCCACAATTTCTCCTTGATGTGGTCCGAAGCTGCTATGACGATGAAAAAAACGGTGCCCGACCTGACAGGTTAATTGATCCTATTTTAGGAGATCATATTAATATAAAGTCTTTTCATACATTCAACAAAATTGCACATGAGTGCGTTAGCCTGAAGTTAGAGCAACGACCACCGATGGCTAAGATCATCCGGAAGATTGAGCAAGTATTGAATATTGAATTAGTAAGTTTTTTCATCCAAGTCATTTTAGTTCAATAATTATTTTTGCCTTTTCCAACTTTGGTTTTTCACGAGTTATCTGAAATCTATGATTTTATTACTCTAGCCTTTCTTTTATATTTCTGTTTAAATAAAAAATACATTCTAGAAAAATGTACATATCCAAGCTTCTATTTTACGTCATGACAACCTAAAAGTGATGTAGTTCTATCATTTCGTAGTATATATATGCCTTGCTAAACTCTATGTGAAGAAGTGTGATTTAATCATTTAATTTCCAAGTAACTGTCCTTTAAGGCAGACACCTCTAATTAAACAGGTTTATATTTTTATTCACACTGTAGAAAAGTATGATATGCCTCCAAAATTAGCAAGTGGCAAATGGTTCAGGGGTTATTTTGGTAACTTATCATATACTATTCATAATTTGACTATAAATAGTAATATAAATATGAATTGGACGGTGCAGTCAATTGTAAGAGTCAATTGTAGGCGTAGGAAATGCAGACTCAGCTTGCATTTTCTCTCTTTCTCACCATCAATTCTTCTTACTTGGAGCCTATGTATAGGCTTGTTTATTTATCAGTTTAGATCATCCGAAAAACCACAGAGTAATATATATATATATATATATATATATATATATATATATATATATATATATATATATATATATATATATATATATATATATATACCACCACTGTTTATAGCTCATTGTATCCCTCTTTGTCTAAACCCTGTAAACACTGCAAATTATAGTGAATTGTTTCTCGGCTTCCTCCGCCCGTGGTTTTTCCCGATTTGGGTTTTCTACGTAAATTCCCGTGTCTTTATTTTATTTACTTCATTCATATTTTCGTTGTGATTATCACCGTTTGATAATTTTGATCCCATTCCGCATTGAGCTAATATTGTCTAAAGTCAATTCGGATCCGTCGTATTTTACAACAATTGGTATCAGAGAGTCCGGGTTTTGATATTAGCTTGTTGGGATCATTTTATCAAGTAATAAATCATGTCTTCGGTGAAATACGATATTCCGCTGCTGGATCGGAATACCCGATTTCCGCTGTGGCAAGTAAAGATGAGAGATATTCTCATTCAGATGGATTTACATAAGGCGCTCTTGGGCTTCGAAAGGATGCCCAATACATGGACCGAAGAAGAAAAGGAGATGAAAGATCTGAAGGCTTTATCTCAAATTCGTTTGCACTTGTCAAACGATGTTTTACAAGATGTTCTAAAAGAAACGTCGGCGGCTGCTTTGTGGCTGAAGTTGGAGCAGTTATTGATGACAAAGAGCTTACCGAACAAGTTGCATTTAAAGCAACGGTAGTTCAATCTCAAGATGATTGAAGGAGGCTTATTAGCTGAACATTTATCCACATTCAAAGAGTTAATAAATAACTTGGAGAATATGGATGTTCAGTATGAAGATGAAGACTTAGCTTTATTTTTGTTGTCATATTTGCTCGAATCCTATAGCCATTTTCGTGATACAATTATCTACAGCCGTTACACTCTTGTTTTAGATGAAGTCTTTACAGCTTTGGATTCTAAAGAGAAGATGAAGCATATTACCGGTGGTGGTTCAAGTGATGCTAAAGCCGAATGTTTGAATGTCAGAGGAAGAACAACAGAGAGAAGTAGAACTCTCAATCTTCCAACAAAACCAGATCCAAGTCAAAAGGAAAACAAAAGTTTTGCAACTATTGTCACAAGAAGGGACATGTGCTTGAAGAATGTTTCAAGTTGAAGAATAAAGAAAAAGAGAAGGCTGCAGCAAATGGTAAACAAGCTAGCACTTCGGGTGAAGCCGATGTAGCAGAGGTCGAATGTATTGGAGAACTCTTGACAGTTTATTCAGATAAACTGGATTCCACTGGTGATTGGATACTCGACTCTGGTTGTACTTTTCATATGTGTCACAACAAAAGTTGGTTTTACAGATTTGAAAAGGTTAACCAGGGCTATGTGTTGATGGGTAACAATACTACATGTCCAGTTCTTGGATATGGTTTAGTCAGAATCTGTATGTTTGATGGCATTATCCGAACCATTGGGAATATTAGATATGTCCCTGACCTCAGAAGAAACTTGTTATCTCTCAGTTCCTTTGATAAAAAGGGATACGAGTTTGCCGGTAAAGGTGGAGTTCTCAGGGTGTTCAAAGATGGTTCCGACAAACTGAGAGCCAATTGAAAAACCTCCGACCTCTACTTTCTTGACGGGCAAACAATTTCAAGTGATGCTGCTGTTGTTTCAAAGTCTCTTTCTGATCCAGATCAGTCCCGTCTTTGGCACCTTCGACTTGGCCATATGAGTTTTCAAGGCATGTCAGAATTGAGTCGAAGAGGTTTACTTGGTCAACAAAAGATTGTTGATTTGGAGTTCTGTGAAGACTGTGTATATTGTAAGGCAAAACGAGTGAGGTTTGCAAGTGGTATCCATGCAACAAAAGGATCACTCGACTTTGTCCACTCGGATTTGTGGGGACCAGCTCGAGTTGCTTCTAAAGGAGGAGCTAACTATATGCTCACTATCATTGACGATTTCTCCATGAAGGTGTGGTGTTTCTTCTTAAAACATAAGGGAAACGTTTTCTCTACCTTCAGAGACTGGAAAGTTCAGGTTGAAAAGCAATCATCATTGGTGGTAAAGTATCTTCGTACGGATAATGGACTAGAGTTTTGCTCAGAATAGTTTAATGCCTATTGCCGAAAGGAAGGCATTACTCGACATCGCACGGTAGTCTATACGCCTCAACAAAATGGTGTAGCCGAAAGGATGAATCGCACCATTATGGAGAAGGTCAGATGTATGCTTTCAAATTCTAAATTGCCAAAGTCCTTTTGGGCGGAGGCTGCTTCTACTGCTTGCTATGTTATCAACCGATCACCGTTACGAGCAATCGAAAAGAAAACTCCGTATGAGTTATGGTCTGGGAAACCTGCCGATTATACACATCTGAAACCTTTCGGATGTCCAGCTTATGCACGAGTTGACAATGGGAAGTTAGAACCGAGAGCACTTAAATGTGTCTTTCTTGGTTATAATCCAGGAGTTAAAGGTTACAAGTTATGGAGCAATGATCTAAATAAAATCATCATCTCAAGAGATGTTACTTTTGACGAATCTGCTATGATTCATCAAACTTCCGACTCTACAGAAGATACAGTTACATCATCAAAAGCAAATGAAGAGAAAGCTCAAATAGAGGTGGAGTTTCCTACTTCACCTGTCACCATTCCGAGTCCAGTTGAGCAACAAGAGTCTTCCTCACCAAATGAGCATGTCGTTGTTGAAGAAACAACAAGTTAACAACCACAAGCTACTACTCGACGCATTGCAAGAAATAGGCCGAGAAGACAAATTGTTCCTCCAAAGAGGTATGCTGAAGCTGAACTTGTTGCTTATGCTTTTATTGTTGCTAATGATATTAAGTCGGAAACGGAGCCTCTAAATTATGATGAGGCTATCAAATCTAAAGACTCAAGTGATTGGATGATTGCTATGCATAATGAGATGGAATCCTTGCAACGAAATGGTACTTGGGATTTAGTTCCTATTCCAAAAGGGAAAAGGCCAGTTAAATGCAAGTGGGTCTACAAGCTCAAAGAACCTGTTAACCCGAATGAGAAACCAAGATATAAAGCTCGGTTGGTAGCTAAAGGCTATAGTCAAATTCCAGGCATTGACTATACTGACATCTATTCCCCAGTAGTCAAACATACTTCTATTCGTGCATTGTTGGGGTTAGTTGCTTCAAATGATTATGAGTTGGAGCAACTAGATGTTCCTACAGCTTTCCTAAATGGTGAGCTTGAGGAAGAGATTTTCATGCAACAACCTGAAGGTTTTGTAGTTCCTGGCAAGGAGGACTACGTATGTAAATTGAAGAAATCTCTCTATGGTCTCAAGTAGTCTCCTAGACAATGGTACAAGAGGTTCGATTCTTTCATGATCAGTCACAAATTCAGCAGGTGCACCTATGATAGCTGCGTTTATTTCAAGAAAGGTGACGATGGTTCAAAGATCTACTTACTCTTGTACGTGGATGACATGTTGATTGCAGCGAAAGATATGAAGGAGATTCAAAAGTTGAAAGACCAGTTGAAAGCCGATTTTGAAATGAAGGACTTAGGAGCTGCCAAGAAAATTTTAGGTATGGAAATTATTCGTGACAGGAAGTCTAGGATCTTGCATCTTTCTCAAAAGGGTTACATTGAGAAAGTCCTACGACGTTTTAATATGCATGAAGCAAAGCCTATAAACACACCTTTTGCAGCTCATTTCAAGTTATCATCCGCTTTAAGTCCTACTACTGAGACTGATATGGCGTACATGACACGCGTACCATACTCTAGTGTTGTTGGATCTTTGATGTATGCTATGATCTGCACACGCCCTGATTTGGCTTATGCAGTTAGCATGGTTAGTAGATATATGGCGAACCCGGGGAGAGAACACTGGAAATCAGTACAGTGGATCTTACGTTATCTACGCGGTACGTCTTCTATGTGTCTACGCTATGGACAATCTAACACTGGGGTGGTTGGATATGTTGATTCAGATTTTGGCAAATACTTGGATAAATGAAGATCCATTACAGGGTATGTATTTACACTGAACAGTTGTGCTATTAGTTGGAAAGCCCAGTTACAGTCTACAGTTACACTGTCTTCTACAGAGGCAGAGTATATGGCGATTACAGAAGCAGTTAAGGAAGATATTTGGTTGACGGGATTATTTAGAGAACTCGATGATAGAATAAAGGTTACCGCAGTATTCTATGATAATCAAAGTGCTATCTTCTTGAGTAAAGATCAGATGTTTCATGATCGTACAAAGCACATTGATATTCGTTATCATTTTGTGCGTGATATCATTGAAAAAGGTGATTGTGTCATAGAAAAGATCGATACAGATTATAATACCGATGAAGTGTTCACAAAGAGTCTTCCAATATCCAAGTTCAAACTATGTTTGAACTTAATGGGTATTTCTGATCGCAGTTGAGCTTGATTAGGCTCGTGGTAGAGGAAGTATTTCATTTTTCAGGATCAATTTTTCTCTATATAAAAATTGCAGGTTCTTATGGATGTTTTAGAGTTTGATGAGCTATTGGTTTTGACTGATCGTAAAGCATGTTACAGACTTGCTTAATTTTGAAGTCAATGTGGAGATTGTGGAAAAGTATGATATGCCTCCAAAATTAGCAAGTGGCAAATGGTTCAGGGGTTATTTTGGTAACTTATCATATACTATTCATAGTTTGACTATGAATAGTAATATAAATATGAATTGGACGGTGCATTCAATTGTAGGCGTAGGAAATGCAGACTCAGCCTGCATTTTCTCTTTTTCTCACCATCAATTCTTCTTACTTGGAGCCTATATATAGGCTTGTTTATTTATCAGTTTAGATCATCCCAAAAACCACAGAGTAATATATATATATATATATATATATATATATATATATATATATATATATATATATATATATATATATATATATATACCACCACTGTTTATAGCTCATTGTATCCCTCTTTGTCTAAACCCTATAAACACTGCAAATTATAGTGAATTGTTTCTCGGCTTCCTCCGCCCGTGGTTTTTCCCGATTTGGGTTTTCCACATAAATTCCCGTGTCTCTATTTTATTTACTTCATTCGTATTTTCGTTGTGATTATCACCGTTTGATAATTTTGATTCCATTCCGCATTGAGCTAATATTGTCTAAAGTCAATTCGGATCCGTCGTATTTTACAACACACACAGAAGTACGAGGAATCTCCTTCTACCAGTACCACACGAAGCCTAAACAGTTTTCTTATTCCACTGGAGGAGATCAACTTGGCAACCCAAAATTTCGATCAGAAAACACGTATTGGAGACTATAATTATGGTGCAGTTCATAGAGGACAGTTCTATGGACGGTGGCAAAACCGCACCATGGCCATCACCCGTTTGTCTCCAGAAAGCTACCAAAAGGAGCAAGAATTCCAAAAGGAGCTTCAGATGATTTCCATTTTGCGCCATCAAATCCCGTTTCATTGGTTACTGTGACCAAGCCAATGAGAGAATTATAGTTCATGAATATGCTGTCAATAGAAGCCTTGCTGATTATCTGAAGGACCACGATGGGAGGTGGCCTATGTCGCTTAAACTAACATGGGCACAAAGCCTGAAAATTCTCCTAGGAGCAGCAAGGGGACTCCAGTACCTTCATTTGGCTCTTGGGGTGCGCAACCAAGCCACACACGGGAACATTAACTGCGAAAACATATTATTAGATGAAACTATGGAAGCCAAAATTTCTTTTTTTGCTTTATCAAGACAAGGTCCAACATACCACAAACCCGAAGAACACGTATCAGACTTGTACTCATTTGGCGTGATAATGTTTGAAATGTTGAGTGGACGCCGGGCTCATGATCTAGACCATCATGCTGATAATCCAGAACAGAAATTTGATCTATTACAAGAGTACTATCGTAACAATGAACTCGACCAATTCATTCATTACTCTATAATAGGTCAAACTGACAGCCCTTGTTTGAATATACTTAAAGAAACTGCATATCGGTGCATAAAGAGGAGCTTCCAAAGTCACTTGATAATGCGGAAATATCGGGGGCCAAGCCGTATTGCATTAACCGGCAGGGATAAGCGGCCACCCTTTACGATGGACGAAGTCGTTGACAGGATTGAGGATGCAGCGGATTTTGAAGGAAATGAAAACTAGCATAGTTATTAAACATTTCAATTATTTTGTTGATACGCACTCAAGATAAGTTTAAAAAATTAATGGTGCTTCCGTTTTTAGCTCTCTTTGTAAATTGGTGATGGTACTCTTTATGTTTTTCAAAAAATGTGATCGTATTATACCCTATCCAATGTTTTTATTTCATTTTTTTTATGTTTTATCGAATTATCATTTGTAACATTGTTAAATTAAGATTAATTTTGATTAATTTAAAATACTTAACGTAAAATTATTTTTCAATTTTTGACGTTATTACAGGTATTTAGTTGGGATCAATAGCCTATGAAAACATCAATATTTTATTTACTTATTCTTGTAGTATTTATTTATAACATTTATCAGTATATTCAACAATCTTATGGAGATTCACAAAATAGATTAAAAAGATTTAAACCAAAAGATCTTAAAATAACAAACACAATACGGAATATTTAATAAAAAATAATCAATAACGGCAAAGAGATAAGAAGAATAACTATTCCATTGATAAATATTGAAAGATTTAAGTATTACAGTGAAAAAGATGAAGAACAAATGAAGAAGATGAAGAAATAGTGAAGAACACGTCTTCAAAAGTTAGAATACAAAGAGAATATTCTAAATGAATCTTCAAATATTCAAATAGAGGGGTCACACTTTTAGAGAATTAAATATGTGGTGTAGTGTGGGCATGGGCGGAACACAATAATCAAAACTGGGGGTGGGGGGACACACTTTTGGAGAATTAAATATATTTTCATAATGTTCGAGTCTTCTGAGTTTTGAATTTCAATATTCTCATACCTTTGTGAGAGAAAAGGAAGAAAAGTAGAGAGAGAGAAAGAAAAGATCTTACAAGTCGAGGATGAAAATATTGGTATGAAGAGACAATCACAAACAAAGAGCAAACAATTTAAGCATTGCTCCGACGTAGCCGCAAGCACCTATCACCGAAAAACGCAAGTCGAAGTAGCAAACGAGTTGACGAAGCGTAGTAGAGTAGCAGACAACAAATTGTAGAGAGGATGCCAGAGAGACAAATACAACCATATTCTATAGTTTCTTATGACCTTTTTTTCGGTGAACAATTATTTTTTGGTGACAGCTGAAAGTGTTCTTAGTTTAGGGTTTTCTTTCCTCGAGATTGAGTGTTTACTTAGAATAGTTTTTTTGGCTTTTTGTAGAGTTTTAGTTTTCAAATCAATTAGTATCCTAATTTTGTTAGGACTAGTTTTGATTTTTTTTCAGTAAAATTTTGGTTTTTTATTGATAATTTATCTAGTTTCCTAATTTATTAGATACCTATTCTTGTTTTGCTTGGAAACTAATTAGACAGCAAAATAGTTTTTCTGAAATACATGTGCGTATAATGAACGAGGGGGCCAAATATTGAAAATATAAAATCATTCATATATATGTATATATAATCTAGGTATTATAACATAAAAAATCAGGGGGCCAGGTCCCTCCCCAGCCCCTTCATAGTTCCGCCCCTGATTACCACACGAAGCCTAGAAAGTTTTCTAATTCCACTGAACGAGATAAACTTGCCAACCGAAAACTTCAACTTAAAAACATGTATTGCAAGAGATGAATTTGGTGCAGTCCACAGAGGTCAACTCTATAGACGTTGGAAAGCCGCATCATGGCCATCAAACGCTTGTATCCAAAAAGCTACCAGAAGGAGCACAAATTCTATACTGAGCTCCAAAAAGTTTCGAGTTTCCATCATCAAAACATTTCCCCTTTCATTGGTTATTGTGTCAAAGCCAATCAGAGAATCATAGTTCATGAACATGTTGTCAATGGAAGCGTTTCCGATCATCTTGAAGACTGGAATAAGAAGCCTCGCCTAACATGGGCACATCGCTTGAAGATTTGCATAGCGGCAGCAAAAAAGGACTCCAGTGCCTTCATTTGGCTCTAAGGGAGGACAACGAAGCAACACTTGGATTCATTAATAACAGAAACATATTGTTAGATGAAAACATGCAAGCCAAAATTTCTTTTTTCGGTTTGTCAAAATAAGGTCCTTCAGATCCGAAACCTGGGAGACACATATCTAGACTACACAAATCACATATGTACTCATTTGGCGTGATAATGTTTAAAATGTTGAGTGGATGACGGGCTTATGAATTATCAAACATCAAATATCCAAAGGACCAGATAAATCTACTTCAATAGTACTATCATAACAATGAACTCGACCAATTCATTGATTACAATATAAAAGATCAAATTGATAGTCGTTGTTTGAATATATTTAAAGAAATTGCATACCGTTGCATAATGAGGGACAATCAGACGCGACCTTCTTGGATGGGCCCATTTGATAGGAGGGATCCACGTGCAAGCCTTACGATGGATAAAGTGATCCAGAGGCTTGAGGATGCAGCCGATTTCCAAGCAAGTCCATGTTTAATTGTTTTGTAGAAAATGAAAACTAATATGGATTAAGAGCAAAACGAGTCGCCTCTTCGTCATCAATCAAAGACAAAGTTGTGGACAAAGTCGATGCTTTGATTGAACGATTTGACCGCCATATCGAGCTACAACGAGAACGGATGGATTTAATGTGCGAAGAGCACGTGTACCACTATTGACAAGTTTTACACGACTCGGGCAAGAGATTTATCGGGCTAGACCTCAAGGTACTTGAGGCGATGAAGGAGAAAATTAGGAAAAAAAATATTTGGATTAGTTTGTTTTTTTATGGAATGTTTTTAAATCTTTTTTATTTTAATGTTTTCTTAATTAATGTAATATTTTTATTTTTATTTTAATATGATGTTTTTTAATTAACTTAATGTTTTATTTTAATTTAAAAAACATAAATTAAAATGTAACGTGGAAATTAAAAGGAGTCCTAGATTGTCATGTATTATCTGGGTATGACGTGATGCTGATGTGACGGTTGTTTTGGTTGTCCTGAAGTTGTCCCCACACCCCATAACCTTAGTTGCTTCTAGACATAAATCAAATTTGGATTACTTGATATGTATACAAGATTAAAGAATTGAACCGATCCATTCAAAATAAGTAGTGAATAAATTTTCTTATTTTCTTATTTTTCTTTATTTAGTTTAATGTATTTAATAATTATACCTTATCTTTGTAATTTTTCATTATTTAATTTAATGTATTGAAAATAATAACATGTTTCTATTCTTAGAAATGGGATTAGTGGTTTATTATATTCAATATGTATTGTTGTATGAAAGCTTTATTATAAAAATTGATGTTTATCCCAAATTTTAAAAAATGTGACGTAAGCAATAAAACTATATGTTCTATGCAAATCTTTGATAACTATAATTTACTATGTCCAGCTAATCCAAATTAAAGCGTCGTTGGAAACAAACAAATAACAATGCGATCAGATTACTCTTCACAAATCGATATTCACAATGGATCCTAAATAAGCTATTTTGTTCAAAAAAAATGATCAAATTTGCATATATTTTTAGAAATCATGTTGTTCATACCAATGGTAAGGGAGTGGATGGTATACAAATTATAGTGGATGTCATTGAGAGGTCTATCACCGATAAAGAAGGACATTATAAGCTTGACCATGTAAGTTCATTGAAAAATGGTAACTTGAATTTCATTCCAATGTCCTTTTCCCTTTATTTTTTGTGTCTTCCTACCGTTTGCCTTTTGTGTTCTCTTACAGTTTAAGCAGATAATCTGCTCGAAGCTAAAGATGAGCACTACAAGTTTGACAAACATGGAACTTAATGGGACGCATCTTAAAGAAAAACAAATAATAACTAAAATGGTTTTGTTTAGAGATTTATGGTTTGGTTTTGTTTCCAAAAAAACTTTAAGCATCTGGTTTATTTTTAATTTCTTGATAGTTTGATTGTGTTTGGAAAAATGACCAAAAATGGAACATGCTCCTATCAGGCTATCGCAATCTATTTCTACAAAGTTGGTTTCTATATATTAACTTTGTGATGTTGGGTGCTATTATTAACTTTACAAAGTTGGTTGTTATTTATCAAGAATTTCATATAAAAAAGACCAAACCTGAAAAAAGGACCAAAAACGGAACAAGTTCGTATCACAATCTATTTCTACAAAGTCGGTTGTTATTATAGGTTAACTTTGTAATGTTGGTTGCTATTATATATTAACTTTACAAAATTGGCTGTTATTTATCATAAAATTTTATATCGAAAAAGACCAAATCGATCTAAAAAGGGCCAAAAATGGAACAAGTTCCTATCACAACATATTTCTATAAAGTTCGTTTTTATTATAGATTAACTTGGCAAAGTTGGTTGCTATTTATCGTAAAATTTATGTCAAAAAGGACCAAATCTGGGAAAAACACAAAAATGTAACAAGTTCTTATCACAATTTATTTTTACAAAGTTGGTTGCTATTATATATTACCTTTACAAAGTTCGTTGCTATTTATTGTAAAATTTCATGTCAAAAAAGGGCTAAATCTGGAAAATAACCAAAATGGAACAAGTTCTTATCACAACCTATTTCTATAAAGTTGGTTGCTATTTATCGTAATATTTCCTTTAAGGTGCAAGTTAATTCTTGATTTCATAATACCACCTTGTCCCGGAGGAAGCAATATTGGCGCAAAAGATGACATAACATAATGATATTAGATATCTAATAAGATCTAGGAGTTGTATATTTGAAGCAATTGGTAAACTATATAGTTATTAACCTAATAAGCTGGAACATGTAGGCAGTGGAGTACCAGGGTGCATGTGGTAGTAAAATATGGATGTTAAAGGTATTTGAGTAATTTTAGATCTAAGGTTATAATCAAAACGGTATTTGACTAATTTTCATTGTTGCATATAATGTTGCCCCACATCTCATTATTAGTTTGGTTCCACCATTTGCATTTATTTATGTCTTGCAAAGATAATATAAAGAACAACTGGATCAGTTATCATGTGCAGTAGTACATTTAAATTTTCAATGGACTTCATTCAAGTCAACGGTTATAATGATCTTTAAGCAAAGGGTATTATGGTACACGTTTTTAAGCAAACTGTGTTGTATCTAAATAAACAGAACCAAAAAACTCCTTTCTCCATACATAATCAGCGAGCCTTGGTGCTTTCTTATCAAGTTTCTTCATTGTTAAAAAAATCACCAACACAAGAAAATGTCTTCTTCAACTTTAGACCTAGAAAAGTATCGAATTCCACTCAGTGAGATCCTTCAGGTCACAAAAGACTTCAGTTCAAAAACTCTGATCGGAGATGGTGGATTCGGTATGGTCTACATAGGAGAACTCTCTAAAGATGGGCAAAACTGCACAGTAGCCATCCAATGAGAAGATCATAGTTTCCGATTATGCTAAAAATGGAAGCCTTGATCGTCATCTCTATAACCCGGACAAGAGGCGTAGCATAACATAGGCACAACGATTGAAGATTTGCTTAGGGGCGGCAAGAGGACTCAAGTATCTTCACTCAGGTCTTGGGGAGCACAATAGAGTAATTCACAGAGACGTGAAGAGTGGAAATATACTGTTAGATGACAACCTGGAGGCCAAAATCTGTGATTTTGGTTTGTCAAGATTTGGTGCAAGAAATCAGGAAGATAGCCAGCAGTTAACAAGGGCTGCGGGTACAAGATTTTACATGGACCCCCTTTATGCTGAAAGAAGTAGGCTTACGAAAGAGTCAGACGTCTACTCATTTGGAGTGGTTATGTTTGAAATGTCCATTGGGACACTGGTTTATCGTGAAAAGTGCTTTGGAGATGATGCTAAGCCACAATATCTCATGGATGTGGTCCGAAGCTGCTATGACGATGACAAAAAGGCTGCCGGACCTGAAAAGTTAATTGATCCTTTTATTAAAGAGCATTTATACCGATATGGTGTCTTTTCATACATTTAACAAAATTGCACATGAATGCGTTACCCTGAAGTTAGAGCAAGCCCAACGATGGAGAGGATCATCCGGAAGATTCAACAAGCATTGAATATCCGGTTGGTAAGTCTTTTCATTTAATCTAACAAGCCAAACAAAGCTTTCATTGACAAAAAAATCAGCCATATCTAATTGTATTTTGGATCTATAATACAAATAAAAAACTTCAAATTTGGTTTGGTTGGTTTTGAAAATCCAACTACTACGGTTCAAGAGAAATCTCTTCATTTAATTTTAGAGTAAATTACAAGTTTGGTCCCTATGGTTGTCCCAAAATTACACATTTGGTCATCCTTTTGGTTTTTCACGCTCATGGTCCCTGAACTACACGTTTGCTTACACAATTGGTCCCTCTTGCTGTTACCATCCAAAACGCCTTTGTTAACCCTCGTGTGTGCATCTCACGTGAGGGGGCAAAATGGTCATTTCCTTATTACCGTCACATGCAAATCTCCAAGTATGAACACGGTCCCACTTTGCTGTGCATCCAACAGATCTTGAAGCTCTTCTCTCATTTGCACATCGTTCGAATCACCATGCTCATCATCGTCGTCGTCGTCATCAACATCAAATCTCACTCTTTTTATCTGCGAATTCATCTCGATTATGTCTGCAACACTTTCAACTGTTTGAAACCCTAGGGATACGCTAACTGGTTCAACACTTTCATGTTCTTCAAAACCCTCCACGTTCCCGATGAACATCGCGGTACCCATAACGAACAATACATCTATAGGATCTAAAACTGGCGGGAACCATACGACCCATTAGATACCTTTCAGTGGGAGGGACAAAGGGAACAGGAACAGATTTCACACACACAAACACCAAGATCCAGTGAAACGCAGGGAGGTTGGTGACGAACCGTGAGAAGTTAGTTGGGATTCCAGAGGTGAGGTCGTTGAAAACAAACCCGATTCCGGTTTGATTTTGAAGTCAATCAGCTTGATTTTGAAGAAAATGAAAGAGCACTAGATTCAATGTCGTTT
This sequence comes from Cichorium intybus, assembly GCA_023525715.1. Lineage (NCBI taxonomy): Eukaryota > Viridiplantae > Streptophyta > Magnoliopsida > Asterales > Asteraceae > Cichorium > Cichorium intybus. Next base: position 48,039,233 of record CM042013.1, read on the forward strand.
CCGAAGGCTTGAACGGATGCAGAAAGTGAATAAATAGAGAGAAAAAAACAGAGTATCGGGATGAACCTAAAAGAACAAAGGGTGATTTATGTTCTTAGGTGAATTTGAGGAGAAGATGGTGGTTCGTGCAAAAACATGAATACCTACAAGAGGAATGAATTGAAATGAATTTTGGATACAGATCGCAAAAATTCAATGCGCAGTTAGGGCAAAATTAATTTCAATTTTGAAACAATTCGGCATTCGATCCCAATTCCAAAAATTCAATGACGGTTTAGAAAGGTACCAAAAGAAAAAGGAAAAAGCGAGTTGTAAAGTTTTAACACAAGGAACTGAAGCAAGCGTCCACTGTAAATTGTTCACCTGCTCTAATATCATCACCAAACAATCAAACAGTTAAACAAAATTAACTAAGCAGATCGCATCCTGCTCTAATCCATAACTTAATATACCAACAATTCCAACAAAATCGAGATATGTAAGGTTCCGATTAAAGAGCAATCAATCAGTATCATCCCTGACTCTACATTGGCAACATTTGATTCTCATTTCCGTTATCAGTATCCAAACAACCAACACAATTACAGTTTTAGTCCCTAAGGGTATAATGGTATTTTTACACATCACTTAACAGAAAAGTTAAGTGGTAACGGCAGGAGGGACCAATGGTGTAAGCAAACGTACAGTTTAAGGACCATGAGCGTGAAAAACCAAAAGAATGACCAAATGTGTAATTTCGGGACAACCACAGGGACCAAAATTGTAATTTACTCTTAATTTTATTAAATAAAATACGATAAGCTGTTCCATATTTTATTGATTGGCGTGTACCACAAATTAATGTCTAATATGTTTCGGTCTTTGTGACAATTTGATTTCTATTGTTTTAAACTAAATCCCACATATTATTATTTTATTAAGGGATAATAACTTGATAGGGTAACAAACTTTTAAAATTGTTCATATTTGGTCATTTACTTATGTCTGTGAACTTTTGAAATTGTTCACATTTGTTCACTTAACTTATTTTTGTGTTGATTTACCAATGAACTTTTTATAATTGTTCACATTTACTTACTTACGTTTTTTTTGTACACATATAACCATTAATTAAACTTTTTATTTTGTGAACATATGACCAATAACATAATGGTCATATTTGTGAGAAAAAAGACGTAAGTAATTAAATATGAACAATTGTACATGTGTGTGTCTCTGTTATATGTGCCTTGCTAAAAGAATATGTGAAAAAGTGTGGTTTAAATTGTTAGTGACTGTTCTTTAAGCTACACATCTCTAATCAATGCCGTTTATGTTTTTATTCACAGGGCCAACATGAATCACCTCTACCATTACCACACGAAGCCTAGAAAGTTTTCTAATTCCACTTAACGAGATAAAGTGGGCAACTGAAAACTTCAACATAAAAACATGTATTGCAAGAGATGAATTTGGTGCTGTCTACAGAGGAAAACTCTATAGTCGGTGGGAAAACCGTACCATGGCCATCAAACGCTTGTATCCAAAAAGCTACCATAAGGAGCACGAATTCTATAACGAGCTCCAGAAAATTTCTAGTTTCCATCATCAAAACATCTCCCCTTTCATTGGTTACTGTCTCGAAGTCAATCAGAGAATCATAGTTTATGAACATGCTGTCAATGGTAGCGTTGCCGATCATCTTGAAGACTGGAATAAGAATCCTCACCTAACATGGGCACATCGCTTGAAGATTTGCATAGGGGCAGCAAAAGGACTCCATTACCTTCATTTGGCTCTAGGGGAGGACAACGAAGCAACACATGGATTCATTAATAACAGAAACATATTGTTAGATGAAAACATGCAAGCCAAAATTTCCTTTTTTGGTTTGTCAAAACAAGGCCCTTCAGATCCGAAACCTGGGAGACATATATCTAGACTACACAAATCAGACATGTACTCATTTGGCGTGATAATGTTTGAAATGTTGAGTGGATGGCGTGCTTATGAATTATCAAACATCAAATATCCAGAGGACCAGATAAATCTACTTCAACAGTACTATCATAACAATGAACTCAACCAATTCATTGATTACAATATAAGAGATCAAATTGATAGTCGTTGTTTGCAGGGCCGGTCCAAATTTTTTTGGGGCCCGGGGCGAGAGGAGAAACAAAGGCCCCTAAAAAAGTTTAGCAAAACCATTTATAAAAAATATTTTCTATCGTTTTTCATAATGATAGTTTTAAAGATATATATAGCTATAACAATTACAAGTAGTCGTTTTTTAATACCTTCGTGTTTTTTCCCTCAATATTTGGAACTATTGTCATAACTTTGATCTCTTATATAATTCATATTAAGATGTAATAATTTCAGTGCATCTAATAATTCATTAAAAAATTTATCCCCGAAGTACCATTTGCTTTTAAAAATTATATAAATATTCAACAACTTGTATTTGTTAGAAGACAAATATATACATATATATTATATAAGACATACATTTTTTGGGCCCCTAAGACGATGGGCCTTGGACGGTCGCCCGTGTTGACCACCCTCAGAAACGGGCCTGGTTGTTTGAATATATTTAAAGAAATTGCATACCAGTGCATAATGAAGGACAATCAGACGCGACCCTCTTGGATGGGCCCATTCGATAGGAGGGATCCACGTGCAAGCCTTACGATGGATAAAGTGATCGAGAGGCTTGAGGATGCAGCCGATTTCCAAGTAAGTCCATGTTTAATTGTTTTGTAGAAAATTAAAACTAACATCTATATCTATACATACTAATAAACAAGGTACTTTAATGCCACATGGCATCCTTTTAAGGCCTTTATGCCACATGTCATTCTATATTTAATTCAACCTAAATTGAAAATAAATCCTAATAATTTACATTTACAATTTGATTCCTATTATCCACATGTCATTCCTATTATTTACCAAATACGTGGTATGTGGATAATTGAAAAGGGAGAGGAAGAAATAAATATCACAAAAAATGTCTACATCGAAACAGAGAGCTTATTATAGATAGGAAAGTAAAATAATAATATCAATTTACGTCAGATAATCATAAGGAAATCAATAAAATAATGTTTTGCGATGTGGACCATTTTTCAAGCGATGTCAATGAAAGTCGTTACAACAATAAAGTCATTTCAAAAGGCCGTGTATGACTAGATTGGTCTTTTTATATAACAACTAAGAATACAAATTATATATCGGCTTTTGTCAAATTTTTAACATTTGATTTTGTATATTAAATTCTGCTAACTTAAATAATAAAGTTTCAAAATTGGTAAGTTTAATTCAATCTAAATTCAAAATAAATCCCAATAAATCAGGTTTATGATTTCCAGATATCACAATCTAAATTAAAAAAAAACCCTAAAAAATATCTATCCTATCATTTGTAAATTTAAATAGAATTCATCTAAATTCAAAAAACCCCTAAAATAAAGATTGATTTATTATTTCTATTAATTTTTTAATCAAACCGTGTAACACACGGGTTTTAAACTAGTGGATTAATACAACATACAAAACTTTCAATTTTTTCTTGATATGCGGTCAAAGATAATTTTCAAAAATTAATGGTGCTTTTCTAAATTGTCTTTAAAAACGTTAATATTTTTTATTACGTCTTTCAAAAATATGATTGTATGCATCACCCTATCCAAATCTTTAGATTTCCATTCTATATTTAATTCAACCTAAATTGAAAATAAATCCTAATAATTGACATTTACAATTTGATTCCTATTATCCACATGTCATTCCTATTATTTACCAAATACGTGGTATGTGGATAATTGAAAAGGGAGAGGAAGAAATAAATATCACAAAAAATGTCTACATCGAAACAGAGAGCTTATTATAGATAGGAAAGTAAAATAATAATATCAATTTACGTCAGATAATCATAAGGAAATCAATAAAATAATGTTTTGCGATGTGGACCATTTTTCAAGCGATGTCAATGAAAGTCGTTACAACAATAAAGTCATTTCAAAAGGCCGTGTATGACTAGATTGGTCTTTTTATATAACAACTAAGAATACAAATTATATATCGGCTTTTGTCAAATTTTTAACATTTGATTTTGTATATTAAATTCTGCTAACTTAAATAATAAAGTTTCAAAATTGGTAAGTTTAATTCAATCTAAATTCAAAATAAATCCAATAAATCAGGTTTATGATTTCCAGATATCACAATCTAAATTAAAAAAAAACCCTAAAAAATATCTATCCTATCATTTGTAAATTTAAATAGAATTCATCTAAATTCAAAAAACCCCTAAAATAAAGATTGATTTATTATTTCTATTAATTTTTTAATCAAACCGTGTAACACACGGGTTTTAAACTAGTGGATTAATACAACATACAAAACTTTCAATTTTTTCTTGATATGCGGTCAAAGATAATTTTCAAAAATTAATGGTGCTTTTCTAAATTGTCTTTAAAAACGTTAATATTTTTTATTACGTCTTTCAAAAATATGATTGTATGCATCACCCTATCCAAATCTTTAGATTTCCACTTTTTTCTCAAAGCTTTATTAAATTATTATATCCTTGTCATATTAAGGTTAATTTACATTTTTCTAAAACATTTAGCGGAAAAGATATATATTTTAAGTTTTATTACATGTATCCTTGATTCCTTGTCATATTAAGGTTAACCAACTATCTTTATAGTTCAAATACAATCATGACAAGACGTGCTATAACAAGTTTTAACAGTTTTATATGGTATCATTTTTTCTCAATTTAATGCATGGGTAGTCTCAATTATCAATTTGCATCCTTTATTATATTGATCAGATACATATATCAATGCGAGTTGTTCCATTAAAATAGGTTGGTTTATCAAATTAATGGACAAATATCTCAATCTCTTGGTGAATCTTAATGGGTCGCCAACCTATTGAGAAAGCTAAACTCGTCCATTAGGAATAAGAAGCCCATAGGCTAAAAATTTGTCTAAGGAGGGTATGACATTAGACATAACATTCTTTTGTTTGGAGTATATGCTCTAGAGATGTAATGCATGTTATACTTATAAGTCAAAGAAGAATCACGAGGACAACAAACAAAGAACCTTTTACCTCCAACTTTTAGGGTATGATGCCATTTTAAAATTCCAATATAGCTAGACAGTTGAGGGCTTGCCAATCTCTTTCAAACTAACATCTTAGGGTAGAGGCATGGAGGGAATGGCCATGTTTCCTTCCTTCTATCCTTATGTCCATATTAGAGTAACATCAACTTTTCTCTTTTCTCACTTCATCCCACAAGCATGGAAATTATCATCTTTCTATCACACACCATCTCACACATTTTTTTTATTAAATAGAGAACTATATAAAAGTAGAAAATGTAAAAAAGAAAAAACTTATAATAATAACTTTTTATTAATAAATAAAATATGAGTATATATTATTTAATATTATTCATTAAAAGTACATAAAAATATTACATTCTCATCCCCAATGTTGTGCTTTCCATGCTTGTGTGCTAGTATCGCATTCAAGTACACTCTGGTCAAATGATCACACAGCCGAAAATATAGTTGCATATCTTTATCCTTTTCCCCATATCATGTTCAAACTCTCTTCTTTTTCCTTCTATTTCTCCACCTTAAACTCTGCTAGGTTCGCTCGATGCCGTATTTTGTCATCAATATATTGTTTATTAACACTACTAATTCTGTAAATTCATAAACAATCATTAGTAGTCATTCATCCCTTTATTTTTGTTTAGAGGATGTTGATATTGGTAGCTCCCTCTTCGTTGCGGTCTTTGCACTCTTCAGCATTAAACCTGTTATCCTCTTCATTAAGGTTGTGAGGAAATTAGGCATCCGAAAAGGTTGTGCAAGTGTTTGATTCGGATATATTCGTCCAAAGATTGGACATGAGTATCCATTAGAGGTATAGGACTCTCGTTCAGGTGAATTTTAACTATTCCTCATGCCACCTCACCTCGTGAAGAAACATTTTCTTTCCAAAAAGGTTTTCATATTTAGTTTGTGCCAACTAGATTATACAGACTTCCAATTTACCACTTCAACGGTGGGCTCGTTTGTTGTTGTAGATAGCAACGAATTTGCTAATCTTCCCATTCATGTCCTTCCACTTTGATTTTGATGGATCAAATTAGAAAAAAGAAAGAAAGATTGTGATAGATTGACAGACTGATTCACTTCTCATTCCTCAATGGTTACAAGAAATCCCACTTTTGAGAGAGGGACACTCTCCAGAACACGTAACGTGGACACTCTCCAGAACACGTAACAGACAAAAACTACTCTCCTCTCTCCCTTCTCCCCTTCTATAGTAACCTGATGTAACTAACCCCCCTCCTCAACTGAAACTAACTACTTTATTTATTGAAAAGACTAAACTGCCCCTCCCAAATCAGGTTGTACTTCTGTCCCACTTATTCACTTTTTACCCTCTCTTTCTTCTACCATACGTATACAGGACAGGTGGGTGTGCATCAATACTTCCCCCCAAAACTTTCACCTTGTCCTCAAGGTGAAAAGCAGGAAATGCAGCATTGAAAAGTTGGAAATCCTCCCATGTTGCTTCAAATAAAGGTAATCCTTTCCATTGAATTAGAACCTCGGAATCACCATTACATTTCTTTCGCATCTGTAACACCTGGTCTGGTTCAACTAGTAATTCCAATTCTTCTGACAAATTAGCAGGTAATGTGTTAGATGCAAGCGAAGAGCCTATAGCACGTCTGAGTTGTGATACATGAAAAACCGGATGCAATTTGGATGAAGTGGGTAATTTCAGTTTATAAGCGACGTGTCCCACTTTTTCTAACACTTCAAAAGGGCCATAAAATTGTGCAGAAAGTTTCTGGTTACTGTGTTTTCGAAGAGACTTGAGTCTATATGGTTGTAATTTCAAAAAAACTTGATCTTGTGGTTCAAAATTCTCATCTTTACGGTGTTTATCGGCTTGCATTTTCATCCGTTGTTGTGCTTTCAATAAATTGAACCGTAATTCATCTAATAAATTGTCCCTTTCTAATAATGTGGCTTCCACGGTTTGTACTGTACAAGTTCCTTCTTTGCACTTCAAAATCTTAGGTGGGTCTCTTCCATATAGTGCTTTGAATGGTGTACATTGTAATGAAGCATGATACGTAGTGTTATACCAAAATTCCGCCCACATTAAACACTTCTTCCAATGTTTAGGCTTGTTGGACACGAAACACCGCAAATATTGTTCCAAACATCGATTTACTACTTCGGATTGGCCGTCTGATTGTGGATGATATGCTGTCGAATAACATAATTTTGTGCCTTGTTTTCTAAAGATCTCTTTCCAAAATTGACTTAGAAATATCTTGTCTCGATCCGTGATAATTGAAAGTGGAATGCCATGTAAACGTACAACTTCGTGTATAAAAACATCCGCCACTTGTTGCGCCGTGAAAGGATGTTTGAGAGGTATGAAATGACCGAATTTACTTAACCGATCCACCGTAACTAAAATAGTGTCATAACCTTCCGATTTTGGTAACCCTTCTACAAAATCCATTGTAATTGAATCCCAAACTTGCATCGGAATGTCGATCGGTTGCAATAATCCCCTTGGTGACCCATTTAAAACTTTGTTTTGTTGACAAACCGAACAAGCATTAAAAAATTCTTTAATTTGTCTTTTCATACCCACCCAAAATAGTTCGGATGAAATTCTTTGGAATGTACGTTCTATCCCGGAATGACCACCCATGAAAGAGGCATGGAATTCTTCTAGAATAATATTGATTAAAGACGAGTGTTGTGATAATACTAACCGATTTTTGTACCAAAGTAATTCGTTACGAACTTCAAAACCTTGATGAGTCGCGGTGTTTGATAAAATATCTTCTTTGATTGTTTTAAGGAACGAGTCTTTTTCTACTTCGGTTTTAAGCAACTCCCAATCTCGCCATTGTGGGCCACCCATCACCGATAACTCGAGATCCTTTCGTGACAAGGCATCTGCAACTTTGTTGGTGATACCCGGTTTATAAAGGATTTCAAAATCGTAGCCTAGTAATTTTGTCACCCACTTTTGATATTGAGGCTCAATAATCCGTTGATCCAAAAGGAATTTCAAGCTTTGTTGATCGGATTTGACTACGAATTTCCGCCCCAACAAATACGGTCTCCATTTAGCAATAGCAAAAACGATCGCCATGAGTTCTTTTTCATATACCGCCTTTTGTCGGGCCCGTGTACCCAAAACTTGGCTAAAAAAAGCGATTGGTTTGTTATCTTGCATTAAAACTGCTCCAAGACCGCCCCCGGATGCATCCGTCTCGATAACAAATGTTTTAGAAAAATCCGGTAGTGCTAATACCGGTGCCGATGTCATCGCATTTTTTAAAAGTTCGAACGATAAAGTTGCATCTTCATTCCAAACAAAATTATTTTTCTTAAGTAGTTCGGTTAACGGTTTTGCCAAATTCCCGTATCCGCGAACAAACTTTCGGTAATATCCCGTTAATCCAAGAAAACCCCGTAATTGAGTTATGTTATTAGGTCTTGGCCAAGTCAAAATTGCATTGATTTTCATGTTATCCATTTCAACACCTTCTTGCGAAATAATATGACCCAAATAACCTATTTTCCGTTTAGCGAATTCACACTTCTTCTTGTTCGCGTAGAGGTTTTGATCTTTCAACACTTGTAAAACTTGTTTTAAATGTTTCACGTGATCTTCTTGAGTTTGGCTATAAATCAAGATATCATCGAAAAACACTAAAACAAATTTTCTTAAAAATGGTTTGAAAATGTCATTCATCAACGATTGGAATGTAGCGGGTGCGTTTGTGAGGCCAAAAGGCATAACCAAAAATTCGTAATGTCCCTCATGTGTTCTAAAAGCGGTTTTTGGAACATCTTCTTCTTTCATACGAATTTGGTGATAACCCGCTTTTAAATCCAATTTTGAAAAATATTGTGCCCCATGTAATTCATCTAGTAATTCATCTATAATTGGAATCGGAAATTTGTCGAGAATTGTACCTTTATTGAGTGCCCGATAATCGATACAAAAACGCCAACTTCCGTCTTTCTTTTTCACAAGTAAAACGGGGCTCGAAAAAGCGCTTTTGCTGTTTTGAATAATACCCGTTTCCAACATTTCCGTCACCAATTTTTCAATCTCGTTCTTTTGAAATTGAGGGTACCGGTAAGGTCTAATGTTAATGGGTTCTACCCCATTTTTAAGTGAGATCCATGTTCCGCATTCCTTATTGGTGGCAAGCCTTTTGGTGTCTTGAACACTTCCTCATATTCGTTTAGCACTTCCGTAATCATTAAGGGACATTCTTCACTTTTGTTATTATCTTCTTCGATATTACCCAATTCAATAAGTAATCCTTGGCCTTCTTGTTGTATGGTCTTTATCATAGATTTCAATGATACTAACGATCGTCCCAAGGCTTTATCCCCTTGTAACTTGACTATCTCACCTTTCCAATTAAACTTCATAATTTGTGCTTGCCAATCGACTTCGGTTTTTCCCAACGTCACTAACCATTGCATTCCCAAAATGACATCCGGATTTCCCAATTTGATGGGTAAAAATTCCTCCTTAATCTCAATGCCTTGCACCCATAATGAGATATCCCTACACAATCCTTGACCACCCACATTTGTACCCGTTCCCATAGAAATATTGTAATCTTTCGTCGCGGTAACTTTCAAATTGATCTTTTTCACCAACTCAATCGAAATAAAATTGTGAGACGCCCCACAATCCACCATCACTACTACTTTTTGGTTTCCAATAATACCCTCCATCTTCATTGTCTTTGGTGTGGTCAACCCAATTATCGAGTTCAACGACACCTCGATATGTCCCTCTTTTATAACCGTTGCTAATTCCGCGTTATCATCCTCCATTTCTGCCTCGTCTATGTCATTTTGATCTTCTTCATCTTGTATTATCACAACATTCAATTCTTTTTTCTTGCATATATGACCCGGTTTATACTTTTCATCACAACGATAACATAATCCTTGGGTTCGTTTTTGTAACAATTCGGTCTCGGAGAGTCTTCTAAAATTGCCACTCTTGTTTTCGTTTCCAGCAGTTTTGTAACTTGTTTCAAAAATTTTCTTATCTTCTGAACTTTGATCACTGAATTTTTTGAAATTGGTTTTGTAAAACCCGTTTTTGTGCACCAATTTATTTTTTTCTTCAATTTTCTCAGCAATCTCCATGGTCTGATGCAATCCTTTTGGCCCAAGAATTCTCAATTCGGCCCGAATATCTGATTTTAGCCCATTCATGAATTGACCCACAAAAACCTCATCACTTATCCCTTCTAATGGAGCCGCCAATGCAATGAATCTTCGTTTATACTCTTTCACTGTGGATTCCTGCTTCACCGCCAAGAATTGTTCCGTCAACGTACCCTCAGTTGAAGATCGAAACTGTAGTAGAATCAAATCCTTGAGTTCTTCCCATCTTCTTATTCTCCATCGTTTGTTTTCCCACTGGAACCAATTTAGAGCATCGCCTTCAAATGCGATTATCGCAACCTCTAACATTTCTTCGTTTGAAAGTCGATTCAGGGAGAAGTAACGTTCCGCCCTCAAAATCCAATTATCGGGATTGGACCCTTCAAAGATTGGAATTTCGAGTTTTCTTCCCTTGATTGCTAAAAAAGACTGCGATTCTAAAGTTCTAGGGTTGTACCTTTGACGAAATTCACCCTCAGATGCCCTCAGGTTGTAATTTTCTGATGCTGATTTTGATCGATCATCTCTTTCAGTCGGCGTGTGTTGATGAAATTCAGCTCCGGTTGGCGTGGGTTTGCTTGATTCAGGTTTGTTTTTGTCTAAATTTTCTGCAACATTGTTCAGCTGAGTTAATTGCATCATAATCATCTTCAAACTGCCACCGATCTCTTCAAACCGGGTTTCAATTTTTTCTGAATTCTCTTTTAAGTTTCCTTCGATTGATTCTAGCTTAGAATCAAATCGATTTTGATTGGACTGAATTTTGGCAATTGCACCTTCCATTTCTTCTACCCGACTGTTTATGGATCGAGTCCCCATAGAAAATCGAAACTGCTCTGATACCAATTTGATGGATCAAATTAGAAAAAAGAAAGAAAGATTGTGATAGATTGACAGACTGATTCACTTCTCATTCCTCAATGGTTACAAGAAATCCCACTTTTGAGAGGGGGACACTCTCCAGAACACGTAACAGACAAAAACTACTCTCCTCTCTCCCTTCTCCCCTTCTATAGTAACCTGATGTAACTAACCCCCCTCCTCAACTGAAACTAACTACTTTATTTATTGAAAAGACTAAACTGCCCCTCCCAAATCAGGTTGTACTTCTGTCCCACTTATTCACTTTTTACCCTCTCTTTCTTCTACCATACGTATACAGGACAGGTGGGTGTGCATCAGATTTATGTTGATGGGCAGTACAATCACTACAATCAAAATCTCCTAAGTTCAAAAAAGTATTCAAGAATCTGCCTCCAAAATGGATCAAATCGTTGTTGGTTCCCAATTTTCTAGTCTTCCGGAACGTCGACCCAAATCTTGGCCAACACGACTTCTTGGATGTAAATCATTAGGGGGTTCTTCTGGTGACGCAGTGGATTCTTTGTTGAATTTTATGTCGAGTTAGATATCATTATTGTCATCATCGAACCTTGGGCTTGGGGTTGACAATATAGGGTAGGTGCAGGATTTGTGTGTCTAGTGGGAGTCAAAAATCATTGTAAGAAACTTGTGTTGGACTTTCCAAAAGTTGGATACCACTGTAAGCAACTTGTGACAGCTTTGCGAGACATTCTTCGAATTTGTAAGAATTGATTGTTAGGGTTTCGGGTCTGATACTGAAATTGTGGTTACGAGAATATTGGGTTATATTGTGTTTGATATGGATTAAGGTAGTGATGGATATTGCAAACATGTAGCATAATCTTTCTTCTATTTAAACTCGTGTTGTTAGCCTTCTCGCAACTTGAATCTATTTGGAACTTCTTGAGTGTTCGATAAAAATTTGAAATTGAGAAAGAATCACAAGAACATTTTGAAAAAAATAAGAATCTTGAAATGGTATTTATAGTGTTTGTCAATTTGAAATATAGTTGTTAAGGGAGGGGTTGCAATGTTCGGGGCTGCCACCCTGTAGTGGGGTCTTTTTCTTTAGTACCGAATAGGGGTGAGCAAAAACGAAACGGCAAACTGAAAACCCGAAAATAAATCTGAAAACCAAAATCCAACCAATAACCGATGATATGACTTTTTTAATTTTGTAAAAACCAATTGTTTGTATTGTGATGTGGTTTTGCGTTATATATCGCACCTCACCATTCATAAAAACCGAATATAAAAACCGCACGATATGATTTTTTAAATATGTAAATAATATATTGACTATTTAATATTCATATAATATATTATTCTTTTTATGTTTATTTTTCAAATAAAATTGACTAAAAAGAAGACAAGAAAATGATTTCACTTCTAACCAAACTCCCAACTTCGGATATATACTTTTTGTCACATAAGTATGATTTTAGTTATTCTCAAATATGTTTTAGCCTTATCTTTTACCTTATTTTAGTAATTTAGCCACTAACTCGCTACAAAGTCGATTTAGATTTGTGTTCGGTTCATTATAATCCCAAAGAAATATGACTAGAATCCATCAGTTTTAAGGTTTTAAAACCACCCTAATGTAAAAATTGCATTGTAGTTATTGCAGTTTATAAACCGAACCGAACTATATAAAAACCAGACCGCACTTAAAACCGCAACCACACCAAATAGAAAAACTGAATGGTACAATTTTAACAATCTAAAAACTTGTCCATACAGTTTTCGGTGCGGCATTAGCTAAAAAAAAGTAAACCATGCTCACCCATGGTACTGAAGCACCATGCAATGTTCTTACCGATGCCGCTCCATCCCGAGCCTCCGAAGCCTCCATCTCCTGATCATTTTGTCCACTCTTTGATTGACCGATATGTATTCCATGTGAAGGTGTGGGCGACTTGGTAGGACACCCACGACGTGCACATCGCCCCCTCCTTATGTGAGTGTTGCCGACATAGGTGATTGTGGCTCTAGCCATAGCATACAACTTGTGAAAAAAGTGGTCCATGCAAGTGAACACCGCCCCTGCCTTGGCGCAGAGGAGAGAAAATGTTGGTTTTGCTAAGTTGGGGGGGGGGGGGTGTGGTAGGAAGGCAGTATACTCATCAACCTTAGAGATGGTTGTTAGTATTAGCAGATAACAAATACAAATTTCAAATCAGCGTATAATAATAATAATAATAATAATAATAATAATAATAATAATAATAATAAGAGTAAATTACAATAATGGTCCATGTTGTTTGCATGAATTTTCAATAATCGACCAACTTTTGAAAAAACCTCGAAAATGGTCCAAATGTTTCGATTTACTTTCAATAATGGTCCAAAAATAAGTAAAAATAAGTAAAAAGACTAATTTACCCTTTTTAATTTCTTTTTCATTTTTATTTTAATGCTTTATTTATCTTAATAATTAAAAAAAATACCCCACCCCACCCCCACCCTCTCTCTCTCTCTCTCTCTCTCTCTCTCTCTCTCTCTCTCTCTCTCTCTCTCTCTCTCTCTCTCTCTCTCTCTCTCTCTCTCTCTCTCTCTCTCTCTCTCTGTTCCCTCAGCCAGAAACCATCATCGCCTCCACCCATTGCTCGTTCGTTTGCATTCACCGTGGTACTATTTTTCTTTGGTAGTGATGCTAGTACTAGGTTGTTCATGTTCATGAGATGCATCTTCATCTTGAAAACTCGACACATATTCTTGATTCGAGGCTTGCAGATGACGGAAAGGTGCTGATATATAATATCTTCGTTGTTAATTATAGGTTTTGAAGTTGACGTTTGAAAAGTCAAACATGAACTCTTTTGGTATCTTTTGCAGTATCTTCTTATGAATATATGTAAAGGTGCTGCATGTGTCAATAAATTCTACTGTTGTGATCTATCTACGTTACCAAATGGTCTTGAAGGTCATAGAGGAAAAGGCAATCTCCCTTTCGTCAAGGTTATCGATGACTTTGAGGCACATTACGAAGCAGTCGCTAATAACGACACAATCTTTATGTTCTTGACTAACAAAGATGCTCCAAGATACAAGTTAGTTCGAGTAGATCTCAAGAAACCCAGCATTTGGAGTGAAGTCCTCCACGAATCAAAAAAGGATGTAATCGAATCAGTTCTACCCATAAATGAAAACCAGATGATCGTTAGTTATTTGAGTGATTGTAAACATGTTCGCGAATTCTTTTGATTACCTTTCTTACCTTTTTCCTTACCTGCAACCGGTGCGGCATGCTCTTCTTACCTTGAATCTATGTTTTTCTTCATTTCCACTGTTCATGGCGACTCTCTCTACCAGAGAAAAAGTCCTTCCCGAATTTCATTCCTGGTAACAGAGTGTCACCAGGATAATCAAAACTTTGCCAAATGAGACTTAAGTCGTCAATGTTACTTTCATTCCTCACAATAAGATTTCCGGTATCTTTAAAAGCTGTGCCAATGGAATAATATTACCAGCCGATACAGGTAAATTTGATGACCATACCGTGTCAACACCATTTAGAAGCAGCAAAATACCCTCGCCACTGACTTTGAACACACCTGATGTGATGTATTGGTGAGTGGTGTATCTCTGTTAACAACCCATACAACTGTCCGAGGAGATATCTTATTATACCATATCCCTAAGTATCGGTTCTTTGACTTGCTAGGGCTAAAAAAGTCGAGTTCAAACATTTCACCACTGGAGATGATGGTCTCACCGTCTCTTATGTAATGACTTGCAACTATGGTGTCCATTTCAGTAGAAATCACATGTAAGGATAAGACAGCTGAAAAGCCCGGCACTCATGTGTGTTTTTTTTCTAGGAACTTGTATATCGATTAATTGTCAATATAACAGATGGACCTACTACAAAATGCGTTATAGGACCCGGTTATATCACTTATATAACCCGGTTTTCAACCGGGTTTTATGACTGGCGAGTCATATGCGAAAAATGAAATATAACCCGGTTGTCAAACCGGGTCTTATATGATAAAAACAGCCCGGTTCCCATCCAAAAAACCGGGTCTTATATGATAAAAACAGCTCAGTTCTAATCCAAAAAACCGGGTTTTATAAGATTCAAAATGACTTATTTTTACACATCAAAACCTAGTTTCTAGACAAGCTTTAATGTTTGGACTATTGGTCGGTTACTAGATAAACAAATCAAGTCTATTTTTACAATAATATTTTTTATGAAAATATAACCAATGCCAACACAAACAAATGTACAATTCATTTCTTAGATTGCTCCTTTTGCATTTAACCAATAAAAAAGTCTCCACTTTAATTCTAAAAACATACTAACTATTAACACTTAGATCTGTTCTTACAAAGTATCTACAAAGATGTTCTCAAATATATATCCAGTTGAGAGGATTTTAACATCAACTTCACTTCATCAGTGGCATTGGGAGGTATAACCCAAAGCCTTAAGTTCATTTCAAGGGTTCTTTTAATATCAATTTTTGCAGGATCCATATCAGGTATGTTAATGTATGGGCTTCTTCCTCTGTGCAGCCTCTGAAGAATGGGGGCTCATAATCAGCAGGCTACAAGATTAAAAAATGGATATTAAGTATAGTTTATCACAATATACTTCTAACAATGTGCAATATAATTGGTTATAATTTGTGTGAAAAGAACAGAAGAAAAGAGTTAGGAAAATTATACCGTGACATTATCATAGTAGAGGAGTTTCATCAAAATAGTGCGCTGAAACAATAGTCAAAATAGATGAAAAACTTGAATTTCAAGATAAAAAATTCCGTATACATGTTACTACATCAAAAAAGCGTACCTCTTCTGGCATTTTATCTAAAGTTCGCATCAGTTGAATCAGGGTACGGACCATTTTACAAGCAGAACTCCTGAGGTTGAATGTTGTATTGATAGGTTAAGATCACACATGTATTAATAAACCAAATGATAACAGAATATGGATATTACTTCATTTGATTTGGGGTGATCTCTGTGGTGGAGTTACACTTGAATGTTTCCCCTTGCTTCTTGTTTCCAATTCGATTGACATTCATAGAAACCTCTTGGCTGTCAGTATTCGAGTAACTGAAAGAAACTGCAGGATAATAGATAATAATATCTTAGTTAAGCATAGTAAATTCCTATTACACATTCAAATTATAACAATTACTGAAAGCTAACAGGAATATTCTTCAATCATTGGTCCTTCTACTGTCTGGCACACGCAGAACATTAGTGTCCTGAGCTTTTTGATCTTCATCCAGTCAATCAGTCTTCTGGACTCTGCATCCATAGGCATGAGCTTTTTGATCTTCATCTCTGTTAATAGAGAATAGAAACAAAGTCATTATATAAGGTCTAACCTCTCTCAGCTATATAGATCTGGACCAGAGAGATCAGTGGCACTTACCTAAGGCTGGTACACCCTTATCGCTGAAGTATTTCTCTGGAAAAAGGCCTCTGATATAGCTGATATTGAAGATTACTATGCGTAGTAGGTTGCTTGTCTATTTTGAAAGCAACGCAGCATTAGAGCATAAAGTGTGAAATCATACAAACAAAGGGTAGCTTGTGATGGCTAAAAGAAATTGAAAACATAAAGTGTGAAATCATCTTGTTAGTACAACTACTCTTTCTTTTCCTGTTTGTATTCAGTCATTTACTTTTCAAGTTCTCAACTACCAAATGACAGATTAAAGCAACGCAGCATTAGAGCATAACTGTTAAACCCTCAAGTTCCCCATAATCGGATCCACCATCACCAGAATCAAACTCCCCAATATCAAAACGCATGCCCAACCTAGTCCAATTTCATTTTTTTTTAGATTTTCAGCAATTTCGTCATACACAGGATGGGAGAGAACTTACCGATACACAAGGCGGTGCTGAAGGAGAAGGTGGCGCCAATAGAAAAGTTGTTGCTGGTATTACTGAACCCTAGTGAAGCAGCAAAATGGTCAGAAACCCCTGCAAAATTCCTTTGGTTTTAGAATTGAGGTTGATAAGGGAAACATCGATATCATCTGCATGTACATTTTGCATCTAATGTTGTACCCCTAACCCCAAATCAGATCTAAGCTTAGAAGATATCGTGAAGAACAGAAAACGTTTAATATACCTGCTAAAGATGAGAATCGCACATGTTTAGAGTCCGGGAACCACACTAGCATGGAGCTAAGAATCGCACAGTTTAGAGGAGAGAATCACACACACAATAATCACGTATTGTAGCAAGACGATGAGGAGGAAGGCTAGTTCTAAACCTTCTGGTTTTATTTTTCCCTTCAAAATTTTGGGGCATATAGAGAACATTAAATGGCGGGGTTTTAAAAATTTGGGGAATAAACCGCACATAAAACGGCGGGGTTTTGAAAATTTGGGGAATAAACGCCGCGGGGTTTTGAAATTTTTGTATGGAGTTCAAAATTCAGTCGGTGTTGTAAAGCACATTTATATTACTTTAATACTAACAGAACCCGTTTGTTTTTTAGAGGCCGGGTTACATGGTTATACATTTAAAGGACCCGGTTGTTATGTTGAGAACCGAGTTATTTATATATAACATATACCCCGGTTTCTGAAGATTAACCGTGTCATATAGCTTTTCCCTCTATAAATCCCGGTTTTTATATAATATATCCCGGTTTTTTCAAAAACCGGGTCCTATTTGGCGAGTCCTATATAGTAATTTGTAGTAGTCCTATTTGGCGAGTCCTATATAGTAATTTTTCAAAAACCTGGTTCATATAGCGGTGGAGCTTGATAGAAGATCATAGAGCAGGTGATTATAATAGTCAACTTTAATTAGCTCGCGGAGAAGAAGGACTTGAACTATGAAAGAAGATGGTGAACATGAGGGAGAGGGGTAGCGGGTAAACTAGAAAAGAGGAAGTAAACTAGAAAACCTATTCGTGTAATTTGTCTAAACATTTTGGAAAGGTAACAAACCGTCTTATCTGATGTTGTTGCCATAAGTATAGGATTGATTCAACCCTCAATCAAAAGAAGAATGTGATGATCCAAAGTCTTGACTTTATCAAAGGGAAAGTTACAACACAATACAAAATTCCACAGAATTAATATCTACATATATGAGGAAATAATACATTTAAGGATGGTAAAGTGACAAAAAAAAATATCCTTATATTATCCAACACATACATAATACACGCATGACCCGTGCAAACTTATTTGTAGCCCAAAACAAAATAAAATTTACGAAAATTGAAAACAAAAATTCCTAAAATTTATGTATAATATAAAAATAAAATTTTTCGTATATATGTTTTTTAAACATTAAAATATTATATTTGTTTGTTCTCTATTTTTAAAGATCGTATTTATCATTTATAAACTTTTAAAATATCATATTTGTTTAGCCTAATTAATTTTTCAATATTATATTTACCATTTATAAACTTTCATAATATCATATTTGGCCAAATCTTTATTTTTTTACATTTTCATAATTATTTTAAATTCTTATTTTATCAATTGACTGGTATAACCATCTTATAAATTTATGTTTAAAATACTTAAATTGATTTACCAAACCCTTATTACCGGTTTCTCCTAATCCATATCGTTTCTTTCCGGCATTTGGGTTCTTCTTGTCATTTCCAACATCTTGTTCAGCGATTTCGTCTTTGATCATCCCCTTTTTCATTGCTTTTTAAAGGCGATGGTTGGAGACAATGTCAATGAACAACATGTTGGAGACGATGCGAGAAGCCCGGGTGTGGAACAAAAGATCGTGGTGACCACGGGAGACAAGCAACTAGTGTTTAGGAAAATCGATTTTAGATATTTTAAACATAGATTTTATAAAAGGGTATAACAATTGATAAAATATAGATTTAAAATTATTATAAAATATTTAAAATGCTAAAAATAAGTATTTAAGCAAATATGATATTTTGAAAGTTTATAAAGGGTAAATATGATATTCACAAATTAGTGTAGGCAAATATGATATTTTTAATGTTTATGAAGGCACTAGTACCAAAATAACTTATAGTCACACCAAAAAAACCATGATCATATGTTTATAACCACACTTTTTTCATCTAAAGTGTCACCAAAGGTCGTGCCATCGTTTGTATTTTATGGTCGGTTTAAATATTGATGGTTGTATCATATGAAAATTTTTGGTCATAGCATAAAAGTGTAGCTATTTGGTAGGGATGTTTGTAATTGTAATCAATTATTTTATCAATATTGTGGTCGTAAACCATTTCTAGAGACTATGAATTTCGATAATGACTATAGTTCATCGAGTGGCCTGAAGTTCTTTTTGTCGTGGTCGTTGCTATGATTTCGTCACAAAAAAAAATGTTTATTTGACACTTTAGACACATGGAATTAAGCAAGTCGTGACCAAAAGTGTTGTTGTATCAAGTATTTTCTTCAATAACTGTGACTATAAACTTTTTCCAGGCACACACGTAAATTTCGATAGTGACTATCGTTCATCCAATGATCGCATGAAGTTCTTTTATGGCACAACAAGAATCACCTACCGGTGTTCTTTTATGTGGTTGAGATTTGAATGTGTGAAGGAAAACAACAATCACAACGATTGTGGTAATCCATACTAGGAGACTTGCAAACTTGAGAGAAGAATGATGATGAGGAAGACACTGCAAGATTGGACTACAATTCCATGTAGATTAGGGCACAATACGAACCCCAACTGAAGACCATTGGGTCTTATTTATTTATTAGCTTTCCAATGCCATGTACGATGTCAAATCAGCATAAACCCCTAAAATCAATCCATTTTTAATAATAACCGAAACAGAAAATTTTTTTTGAACTGAACCTGTTTTCTAAAACTAATTATGGTTTTAACCGACAATGTACAACTCTAATTCCCATTGGTTGCTAAAAAATTCTTTATTCAAAAGTTATTTGGAAAAAAACATATTTTTAAAACTACGTTGCTTAAATTAGCAATGATTTGAAAAGTGGCTATGCCAGGAAAAAGATGAACCAATTACCATTAAAGTAGGCTGAAAAAACTACGATTTCAAAAGTACGTTTCTTAAATTAGCAACTAATTAAAGTTTGATTTAGTTCCAAACTAATTAAAGTTTGATTTAGTTCCAAACTATTTTCAAAGTATTTCCGCTAACGTACATTACTTAAAAAAACATAAACTTAACTACGTTGCTAAAAAAAACTGTTTTTCCAAAAGAAAGTTGCTAAAAAGGCATATTTTAAAAACAATGTTGCCTAAAATACGAACCATTTCAAAAGTGCTTATGTTGGGGAAAAGTTGAACCAATTACCATTAAAGTTGGTTGAAAAATAATTGTGTTTTCAAAACCTTCCTCGCTTAAAAAAAACATATCTCAAAGTACGTTGCCAAAATAACAGTTTATTGAAAAGTACGTTGCTTAAATTAACAACTAATTAAAGTTTGATTTAGTTCCAAACTATTTTCAAAGTATTTCCGTTAAAGTACGTTACTTAAAAAAACCATATATTAAAGTAGGATAATAAAAAAACTGGTTTTCAACAATTACATTGCTAAAAAACATATTTTAAAAAGTACGTTGCCTAAACTACCAACGATTTCAAAAGTGGTTATGTTAGGAAAAAGGTGAACCAATTACCATTCAAGTAGGTTGAAAAATAAATGTGTTTTCAAAAAGTTCCTTGCTTAAAGAAACATATATCAAAGTAGGTTGCTCAAAATATAGTTTTTTTTTTTCAAAAGTACGTTGTTTAAATTAGCAACAATTTAACGTATGTTTTACGTCTGGACTATTTTCAAAGTATTTCCTTTTAAGCAGTTTACTTAAAGAACCCATATATTAAAGTTGGTTGCAAAAAAATATGTTGTCAAAAGTTCATTGCTTAAAATAACCATATTTCAAATTAGGTTGCCGGACAAACAGTTTTTTCAAACGTACGTTGCTTAAATTAGCTACAATTTAAACTTTGTTTTACGTGTGGACTAATTTCAAAGTATTTCCCTTCAAGTAAGTTAGTTTAAAAACAGTTTTTTCAAAAGTACGTTGCTAATAAAAATCATATTTTATAAAGTACGTTGTTATAAACAATCATATTTTTAGTATCAAGTTACTTTAACCAAAGGCAAGTTGACAAATTGTTATTTATTTTAGATAAAAGGGGCATGCCGCCATCTTGTTGTGGTGGTATCCTAGTTGTAGAATCAGATTTATGAAAAACATGGTTAATAATACGGACCCGATTTGAGATGGGTTAGTCTCCCAAGAGCTAGAAAAGAAGAACAATCGGAGCAATTTTCTGGTGTCCATTAATGAAGGAAAACAATGCTTAAATACAACTAGAAAATGAAAGTGCATCCTAATTTACTGGAACGTGAAGAACATGGAAACAAAAGAAACTGATTGGGATGTGTCCCCTGTTATTCGTGTGCCTGATTACGTGAAGTGAGGAAGAAGAATTCTTCTGGTTGACTCTTTCTTTACTCTTGGAACCGAGTGGGCTTCTTGACAGTGCGTTTGGGACTGGTTGGTGCTTGGGTTGTCGATGCTTGGGCTTGGGTCGTATCAATTCCCTCCCTCTCGGAATTGGACTCGTCCTCGTGTCCTTGGTTGAAATTTGGAAAGCGAAGTGCAATGTCTTGTACGTCTTCCCAGGTAGCTTCTGAGGGTGGTTGTTGTTTCCATTGGATCAGTAGCTGGGGGGAGTCATCCATTTGTCGACGTTGGAGATGCGTTCTGGAATTGATGGTGGGCTGGAACACTCCGTTAACCAGTCGCTCGGGAATTCTGTAGATGTGGTGTGACTATGGCTTTCTTTGAGGAGTGAGACATGGAAGACGAGATGTACTCTGGAAGTGATAGGGAGTTGCAGGAGGTATGCTACGTGGCCGATTTTTTCTAAGATGCGATAAGGACCAAAGTATCGTTTCGATAGTTTCTGATTTTGACGAGCAGCTACCGAGGTTTGGCGATAGTTCCGCAGACAAAGATAAACACAGTCGCCAACTTGGAATTGTTTTTCAATACGTTTCTTATTGGCTTGTTTGGCCATTCGATGCCGGGTTTCTTCCAATGTTGTTTTAAGGTTTTCTATTAAGCGTTGATGTTCCGTAAGAGATGTATTAATGGATGTTGTGCGGTTTTTGCCGGGTGTATAGTCATGGATGGAAATGGGGTCTCTGCCGTACAGGGCCTGGAATGGTGACATGTTGATTGAAGAATGGAAACTAGTGTTATACCAGAATTCGGCTAGGTAGAGGTAGTTGTTCTACGAGCATGGTTCATCGTGTACAAAAGCTCTGAGGTATGATTCCAGGCATCTATTCACAACTTCGGACTGTCCGTCTGTTTGCGGATGGTAGGCACTGGAATGCTGTAGTTTTGTGCCCAATTGTTTGAATAATTGCGTCCAGAAGTGGCTCAAGAACAGTGGGTCGCGATCGGAGGTTATTGTTTTTGGTAAGCCATGGAGTTTGTAGATGTTGTGGAGGAAGACAGTGGCGAGGGTATTGGCAGTGTAGTGTGTCGGTAGGGATAGGAAGTGGGCAAATTTGGAGAGTCGATCGACGATTACCCAGATTGTTGTTTTGCCTTGTGAAGGTGGGAGATGTGTGATGAAGTCCATGGTGATGTCGTGCCATGGTTGGGAAGGAACGGGTAACAGTTGGAGAAGACCGTAAGGTTTGTGGGTGGGGTATTTGATCGACTGGCAGATGGTGCACTTGGTGATGAAGTTTTTGACATCTTTTTTGAGATCTGACCAGTAAAACGAGGAAGCTATGCGACGTGTCGTGGCTTGAATGCCGGCGTGGCCGCCCAAGGTTGAAATGTGGAATTCCTTCAAAATAAGAGATCGAAGATGTGGAATGTTAGGAATAAATAAACGACCTTGGTGATAAACCAAGCCGTTGTGGAGTGTGAGCGGTGAATTTGTGAGTGAGTGATGGTCCAATTGCTCAATGAATTGCTTGCCCTCGGGATTGCTTTAGTAGTAAGAACGAAGCTTGGTTAACCATGTAGCAGTCGGGGTGGAGAGAGCCATAAGTGTAGCGGTTTCGGGTCGGCTTAAAGCATCGGCTACCTTATTATCTTTATCGGGTTTGTAATGGAGTTCAAAATCATACCCTAATAGTTTAGTTAGCCATTTGTGTTGCTCAGGCGTCTGAATGGTTTGGGTCAGAACACGTTTCAAGCTGTGGTGGTCCGTAAATACCCGGAATTTACGACCCAGAAGGTATTGCCACCATTTTTTTATTGCTTCTGTGATGGCGTAAAGCTCCCTGACATAAGTTGAGTTACCCTGCATGCGATCACAAAGCTTCTTGCTGAAAAAAGAGATTGGCTTGTCGTGTTGCGACATGACTGCTCCGATTGCTATGCCTGATGCATCGGTGATTAGGTCAAAGGTGTCGTTAAAGTTGGGTAAGGAAAGGGTAACCAGGTTATCCATGGCGGTTTTGAGGTTAGAGAAAGATGTGGCTGCTTTTTCGTTCCAGGTAAACGAGGGTTGTTTGAGAATATCTGTTAAGGGGGAGGCTATATGGGCATAGGTTTGTACGAAGTGGCGGTAGTAGCCGGTCAGGCCTAAGAATGCGCGAAGGGCAGTAAAGGACTGAGGTGTGGGCCAGGCTTGAATAGCGGATATTTTATCTGGGTCGGCATCCAAACCTTTGGCGAAAATGATATGGCCCAAGAATGGAATTGAGGATGTCGCAAATAGGCATTTAGAAGCTTTCGCATGGTAATGATTTTCCATCAGTGTGCGAAACACAAATTGCAAATGCTCATAGTGAAGGGCTAGGGTTTCGCTAAACACGAGTATATCGTCAAAAAACACCAAGACAAATTTGAAGGGTTTTCTAGCAAACAATGAACAAATAATCTCTTATGGTTCACATGCAACCCTAGAAAGATCTATGTTTTCTTCTATGAAGATAATAAACTAAAGCCTAAAGGAAACAATTATTTCTAAAGATCAAAACTGAGAAAACCAACCTTTTGATCTTATGATCCTTGAAGCTAGCAGCACAAGTGTCCTGCCTCAAATGGTGTCACACCCAAAGCAATGGAGAAGACAGTCCAGCAGAGTAGTCTTAGCTCAAAATAGCGCAGGTTTTAGGGTGGCCAGATGCCTCCTTTTATACCCTCCAAGGGTTACAGCTGAAACCCTAAGGAGCCTCCAAATGGGCAAGCCTGCTGACTAAATGGACCAAGCCTTTTCTAAACCCTAATAGGGTTTCGCCAACCATGGAGAATCCTTCCATGGTGGCGCCACTTTTGGCCCCTGTCCACTGGCCATTTATTTATTTAACTATTAAATAAATACAAACCAGTCCCTGCACTTTTAATTAATTAATTTAATCACTGAATTAAATCCAATTAATTCTAGATTAAATCTTAATTAATTATTATAGTTTCTAATTAATATATTAACACTTAAATATATTAATAAACCATTTAATTAATTCTATTGATTTATTAAATAAATCAACCTTTTACTCAACTGAACTCTATCCTAACCTCCAGCTATGAGGGTAACCCAAATGGACTTTGCTTTAATTAACAAGATAAATATAAATATAAAGTCATGGCTTAGACACCTAATCCAACAGTCTCCCACTTAGATAAGTCTATGACTTTAATTTATCTTCTAATTAATAAACAAACATGCAGCTTCCAAGAAACTACTGCCGAACTTTGACCCAGTTAGTTCTGTCCATAGATAAGTGATCAAATGATCCTTCGTCCAACAAGATATTTTCAGACACGAGACATGGATTAAGATCAATCTCTGTCCGATACTCTGTTTCCCAATTTTCGATTCTGCTTATGACTTTCGGACTTCTAATTGAACACATCAATTTAGTCCAGGCTGGCCATCACTTTAGTCAACTTCAAAATCATCGAGCGGGCTACAGATATCTATTTCCCATCAGGGTCAAGGAACGAATAAGCTTCGACTCATATGCTTGTGTCTTTTCCTTATCAAAATCGTGCACAACAATGCATTTTATAACATTGAGTTACCGATGCATTTACGTATTATCAATGCACAACCGACTCGTAAATTTCACCTCATATGTCTCTGCTTCAAGATCATACGATTTTATCGTCTCAACATTGCTCGTGATGTAATCCATGAAGCAAT
Organism: Cichorium intybus; assembly: GCA_023525715.1. Taxonomy (NCBI): domain Eukaryota; kingdom Viridiplantae; phylum Streptophyta; class Magnoliopsida; order Asterales; family Asteraceae; genus Cichorium; species Cichorium intybus. The sequence goes on from CM042013.1 coordinate 48,064,462, forward strand.
CTATTGAGCGCGGGTTTATCGAATACTCAAATCTCTATTTCTAAGTACTCATGAACGTTGTAGCAGTCTTACTGCAATGTCTAACTCCTTAGACAATCTACAAACCAATTCACGATAGTCTTCGTTCATACTTACTCCCAAAAAGTATGAGCGACTGTGGACTTTTGAATAATCAAATTATTCTGGAAGTGAAACATGCAAAATTGAAACATAAAATTTGACTGGTGGCTACTCTTGCCTAATTACCAAGTCTCCACAAGGTAATCACCAAGTCGGATTTTACATAAAACTATTATCGGTTTCTAGATTTCTTTTAAACTTTTTAATTCATGTTATGTAACTATGTCTACTTGACATTTCACTCTTTCTATGTATTCAAATGTTATACATTTATACACTTCATCCAATCGGATATCCTTCCGATGATATTTCAATTTTGGTCATACTGTCATTCTCACTAACAACTCCATTCTATGTACTGTGACTTTCTATGGTTCTCGGGATCTTTAGTTCACATGACTGCACCCTAAGACTATTTCGACGTGTTACGATGTGCCGGTGAGCCACACGCGCTCCATCAGAATGCCAACGAAATTCTTTAACCATTAAGTCCTTATTTGAAACTCTTTTCAAATTGTTATCAACATTCACCACAATCATTTTTCAATGATTTCTCACGTATGTACAAAATCCATTAAGTATTCCCAGCAAGGTCATATCCTGAATCTGACTCACTATGCTCTAAGCATTAAGTCATCAAGACATGTTCATGACACTTCAGATCGATCCAAGAAACTTGTTTGATTCGATCCAGTCCTATTCCAAACTCTTTTGGAATCTAAGGATTACTTATAATCCTTGTGTCATGATTTTCAACAACTATATCCTTTTGAAGAGTTTTTCTCATGCATCTTGAATCTAACTAAGATCATGCTTACTATGGATGGGTAAATACTGATGATGACATCAATCTGATAGATGTCTATGGATTATGTGAGTATGTTTCACCTTCTTTATATCTCTCATGCGAAATCATTACACTTTGCAATGATGGGAAACTCCTTTCCTGAGCTATGCATCTTGAGTCTCATCAAGATTATCTTGGCAGAGTTTCGATCTATCTCATAGACGTTTATAACCACCTGAGCATGTTGTATCTTTATTAAGTCTTCCATAGCGATCCGTCTCTTAACACCAAGTCATTACACTTTGTAATGAAAAGAGACGTTTCCTAGAAACTCATATGGAGATAGATAACAGCGACACTCCCACTGGCTTTGACACGGTTATGGACTATTCACAAAATCCAGAGCTTATGGCACATTTTGAGAATCCAAACCTTTCTGACATCTTAATGGATATCTTTCAGCCCCTTCTCGAAATCCAAACCTTTGGCATATTTTGAGAATCTGAATATCCTTTCTTGAGAGATGCCCATGGCGTAATCCCGGACTCACGTACCTTTATACTGGCATACTCTTTGTGAGTCCCCATTAGTGTGCCGGTGATCCACACGCGCTCTACTAACAACTTACATTATGCAGTATCCTTTCGGATTTCATCTTCTATTGAGAGTGCTTCTCCTGGAATCAATTACTTGACTCTGGGTATCGTCTCACTCAACCAGATGTTCTGAAGGTACGTTTCTGTCTATGCTGCTTTTTTTTGATGACTCGATTACTCCCACTGGTTTTTAGACCAGGTGTAAAATCAATCAAAATGCCACATAGACTGTGTCTTGTCCTAAGGTTCTCTTAATTGGCAGCAACCGGGCTCACCAATGCTTCCAAGTAGTCGGATTGTAAATCCGTACCAACTATAGTGTTTCACCACTATTCGGTATGTCACCCCGATCATAACTACTTCTGACGGTGATCAATACTATTGGTCAAGAGAAGATTATGTTAGTATTAAAACAGAAATCTAATTTCTGATTTAAGCCTAGTGATGACTAAAGGTTCTTTCACTTTGCTAATCCTGAACTCATTCAGGACTGCCCCAACTCCCACTATTTCCTTAGAACATGAGTTCTTTCTAAAAGAGCTCTTTCTTTTTCAGGTACAGCGGGATAGCTAGTGAAACGACATTTCTGATTAGGTTCAGGCTAGTCATGTGGTTCAGACGAACACTACAAGACCCTGGACTTTTAATGTACAAGTGGGACAATCCCAGCTTTACATTTCAGACAGTGTCTGCAAAAGCTACTTAGTCGAAGGATGTGGTTGGAATATGGTTTATATGGTCTGACTGGTATAGTATTCAATTTATTGGAAACTAATAGGCAATGTATCTCATACATTGAGGATCGAACTGTTTCGACCAATGCTCCATCATCTTCCCTAAGACATATTATAACTATTAATGTTCTTGGAAGAGAATGCCTGTGAAACATTTTCCTAGTTTATGTTGTCACTCAGGTTCTGTGGATCTTGTACTTCCTTTGAAGACTTTGTACTATTCAAGGTTTCAATCCAATCGCTTATTCTGATAAGCGAAGCCATATTCATCATACCGAATGACAAATATTGTGAAGTACAAACAATTGTGTTCTATTTGAAGATTCGAGCAATACACAGCAACTGATGTGTTCGTTGCTCCTAATCTCAATGTCTTTTACATTTCTATGTAAGCTTATGACTTTGTTAATTTTGTTCAAGATTTTCAATCTTCAGTTGACTCTAAATCAACTGATTCCAAAATCCTATCCTTTGGATCTTTGGGTGATTCATTTCTTGCCACATGTGCTTTATAAAGAACTTAATCATCATCTGACTCTAAGTCAAATGATTCCAAAGTCCTGTCCAACTGGATCTTTGGTTGATTCATTTCTTTACACATTAAGAACTTAATTCATCATGTGACTCTAAGTCAAATGATTCCAAAGTCCTGTGTAACTGGACCTTTGGGTGAATTGATTCTTACAACATTTATTTTAACAATCATAAGGGACACAATTCCTAAATCCAAACACTTTGGATGTATCAATATTCAAGTTATTACTAATCATGCATTCAACACAATCATACAACATTTCAAGGATATTTCAAACAACATGTGTTAAAAGAAAATTGAAAATTTTATTAAAACAAAATCCTTGAACAATGTATTATATGATAGACAATGTCATACACATCTAATAAGCTAATAACATGATTTCAACATATAACTAAACTCTAAAACTGCATGAGCTTCAGATCCAATCTGAATATGCTCCTATGCAACAACATCCCACATCCTGCAGAGTCCGTGCATACAGAGCAAATGTGAGAAACACATCCTGTATCAAGGAATTAAGGATCAGGTGTTCTGAGTTTTAAGATATTTCTGAGTTGCCAAATTGTTCGGCTTCGGAGCATTTTCCAATCTTTCCGTGACTGTGTCCCACCCTGTGGATTCCCATTTTGAAACATCGAGGAACCGATCCAGACGATCTGGATCATTTCTTGATGTGTCCTATTACTAGACTCAATCCCGAAGCAGCTGAAGCAATGGAACTATGCTTCTCTATGAACGACTCATACATAGTCAACATTGAATGCATATCCACGACTGTCTTATCTGGTTTCCCTCCCTGTACATCAGGATGAACGGATCAGTGAGTCGAGCTAATGCTTTAACTCCCGATCAAAAAAGGGAACCAAATTTATACAGTTCACCTATGTGTCTCTCAGTCTTGAGAACATGTGAACTGGTGTTATTTCCTGCACACTTCAAACTCTTTGAAGATTTTAGCTCGTCCTTTCTCAACCAGTTCATGGAACCTTTCCACAACTAGCTGTGTTAACTTATCTGACCCCAGGAATTCTAAATTCCTGCGGAACTCGGGGTCAATGATCAATAGTATTAGGCAACGAACTTTCCTTGACTTAACAATCAAGGAGTCATGCTCATCACAAGTTACTGTGTGATGTCATGCTTTGGGGAGCGGACACTCAGTCAGATATGGCTTGCCAGCAAAATAGAGAACTATTCTCTATTTATGAAGCCATACCATGTAGTTCAGGCCGGTCAGTCTTACCATATGTAGCAGGTGCATTCTGAAGCTCTCAGAAATGGGTGAAGGAGTATAAGGAGAAGAATAGACACTTGTTTCAGACATCTACAATAAACAGAATTTATTAGTTTAATTAATCCTTTCAAATAATTACCCAATATATTATTTATTAAGGCTAGGACCCAAAATACCCCAACTATGATGTGAAGAGGGATGCTGTAATCACAACATAATGGTCATTAAGGTAGATAATACACTTATCAATTTCATCTTATGAAATTCCTAGATCTGTTGAGACACATTGAACTATTCAATGGCATGTTTAGTCTCGGATGTGCCCTACTGTTTGTGACTGGGATGCCGAGGATCACAACCGGGTGTGAATAACCATGCAAATTCGCTCGGTACTCTCGAAGTCAATTGCCATCTCTAATTAACGTGCCGGTTAACCACACGCGCTCCGTTAATAATGACAAAATTGAGAAACCCATTGCAAGTCTTTGTGAACCCCTATTGGTGTGCTGGTTAACCACACACGCTCCACCAATGTTTCACAAATAGAAATGTGCAATTTCATGGATTAGCACCAATTCACATTTTTAAACCTAAAGTAACTAGATTGGGATTTGTTTGAGGTTCTAGTACTTTCAATTATAACATTATACTTTTAAGAGGCTTGGCGGTTCTATCAAACCCATTCGGCTAACGACACTAGACTGGCCAGGAGAGCGGTGGGTGAGAGTGGACACCCATTAGACTACCATTTTATAGGCAGTCGCCTTATACCCTCTTTATAGGACAGTTTTGTGAATGAGGCCTACTAGCGGTAAGACTAACCATTTAATCTTATATATAAGTATTAACTTTTAATCATAAATATATAAGATATATTTGAATCTTATTAAAATATTTTAGAATTAATTTATTCAGAATTTTCGCTAATTTATTCTAATTTTTCGAAAATTTTAAATTAATCCTTTAAGCTGATTTAATTTATCTTTTAATTAACAATTAATTAAATTAATTAAATCTAAGATAGATATTATAAATTAATCAAATTAATTTTACCTATCTTAACCCCTAAGGTTCGAAATTTGCTAGCTAGGGTTTAAGGGTTCCAGTTATCTTGAAGATACAATTACCAAAAATAACAACCAACTTAAAAGGCAAGCAAATAAAGGGGATCCAAGGGGGTGACGGCTAGGGTTAGGAAACCCTAGCTTAGGCCACGAAATTTAGGCCATTCCAAGAGGGTTTTTCGCAAAAACACTCAAGGAAAGAATCATACAAGCAGTTTATATCAATTCATAAGAAAACAACCTATGCTCTGATACCACTGAAGGGTTTTCTAGCAAACAATGAATAAATAATCTCTTATGGTTCACATGCAACCCTAGAAAGATCTATGTTTTCTTCTATGAAGATAATAAACTAAAGCCTAAAGGAAACAATTATTTCTAAAGATCAAAACTGAGAAAACCAACCTTTTGATCTTATGATCCTTGAAGCTAGCAGCACAAGTGTCCTACCTCAAATGGTGTCACACCCAAAGCAATGGAGAAGACAGTCCAGCAGAGTAGTCTTAGGTCAAACTGGTGCAGGTTTTAGGGTGGCCAGGTGCCTCGTTTTATAGCCTCCAAGTGTTACAGCTGAAACCCTAAGGAGCCTCCAAATGGGCAAGCCTGCTGACTAAATGGACCAAGCCTTTTCTAAACCCTAATAGGGTTTCGCCAACCATGGAGAATCCTTCCATGGTGGCGCCACTTTTGGCCCCTGTCCACTGACCAGTTATTATTAAATAAATACAAACCAGTCCCTGCACTTTTAATTAATTAATTTAATCACTGAATTAAATCCAATTAATTCTAGATTAAATCTTAATTAATTATTATAGTTTCTAATTAATATATTAACACTTAAATATATTAATAAACCATTTAATTAATTTTATTGATTTATTAAATAAATTAACATTTTACTCTTCTGAACTCTATCCTAACCTCCAGCTATGAAGGCAACCCAAATGGACTTTGCTTCAATTAACAAGATAAATATAAATATAAAGTCATGGCTTAGACACCTAATCCAACAAAATTTACGTAATACCGACCGGAAGAGATCGTTCATTGTCGATTAGAAGGTAGAGGGAGTGTTGGTGAGGCCAAAGGGCATGACCCGGAACTCGTAGTAACCGTCGATTGTCCGGAATGCAGTCTTGTGAATATCCGCTGGTGATACACGGATTTGATGGTAGCCGACACGAAGATCGATTTTGGAGAAGGTAGTAGCGCCATGCAATTCGTCGAGTAGCTCATTTACAGTGGGAATGGGAAAACGATCTCGGATTGTGACTGCATTAAGTGCCCAGTAATCGACGCAAAAACGCCAAGTTCCGTCCTTTTTTTGGACGAGTAGGACCGGCGAGGAGTATGGGCTATGGCTGGGCTGAATCACACCATCGGTTAGCATCTCCTTAATGAGGGTTGTCATGATTTGTTTTTGGTAGTGTGGGTATCGGTATGGCTTGACGTTTATCAGTTTTGTATTTGGAATGAGTGGAATGTGGTGGTCATGGGGTCGAGGAGGGGGTAGTCCATGTGGGGGTTCGAAAAGGGTTTAAAATTGTGTAAATAGGGAATTAATTACTGGATCAGGGTGTGGAGGTGGGTCGGTGTGCATGGGGGTGGGTGGCTGGTGATGGAATATCATGGTGTGAAGGGATGCAACTGACTGTTTTTATGAGGGATTGGAGGGAGCTAGGAGTAACAGGAGCTGATAATGGTTCTCCTTGGAGGACACATGTCGAGCCGTTGACCGTGAAAGTTAGTTTAGGAATGGAGAAGTCGGCTAGAATGGGTCCTAGGGAGCCCAATCAAGCGAGTCCTAGGATAACATCGGCGCCGGCGACAGGGATAACAAAGAGGGGAACGTTGAAAGTAATTTTATTGATTTCGAGTGGTGTGTTCGGAAGGAGGCTATTGCACTCGAGAAATTGTCCGTTGCCGACCATAACGGGAAATGGTGTGATGGGTGAGGAGGTGGATGAAAGTAATGCTGCGATACGGGGTTGGATAATGTTGTGGGTGCTACTACAATCGACGATTACAGTGACGGTTTGGTTGCCAATGTAACCGGTGATGCGGACTGCATGGGGGGATTGGAGTCCATAGAAGGCGGCGTCGGAAAGAGAGAGGAAGTGAGGAGCCTGGTGGTCATCACTGGGTGTGGTCATATCTGTTTGGGTGTCTTCAAAGGCAAGAAAACATGTTCCTGGAATAGGTTCCGTGCCCGTGGTGTCATCGTTATCGGCAATTAACAAGAATTGTGGCGGGCTACAAACATGGCCGAGGTGAAATTTTTCCGGGCAGCGGAAACAAAGGCCTTCGATCCTACGTTTTTGAAGAGCCTCGGGTGAAAGGCGGGTAAACGGAAGCGGAGTTCGGTGTTTTGGAGGTGGAAGTATACTAGTGGGAGGGGAATTAGAAGCTGGGCTCGGAAGGAGAGCTGGTGTGGTTGGTTTCGGCAGTGGGTTGGTGGTTGGAGGAAGAAACCGTGGTGAGGAGTAGAGGCGGGATCGATTCGAGGAGAGTTTGTCTTTGATGAGCTTGGCGAGGCCATAGGTTTGTTGCAGGCTAGAGGGGTTGTGAAGCGCTAATTCGGACTGTATGTCCGATCGGAGGCCGGAAATAAAACAATTGCGAAGTGCCTCGTTAGGTAGCCCGGTGATACAATTGTTGATTTTTTCGAATTTAGTTTGGTAAGCCGAAACCGAAGAGGTTTTGCGGAGTTTGAAGAGGGTGGCTTGGTGGTTCTCATAGTTCTAGGGACCAAAACGGGTTTCAATCGCGTGTGAAATCGTTCCATGAGCCGAGTAGGCCGTTGTTGGCGAAGTGCTTGTACCAACTGAGCACGTCTCCTATAAAGTAGAAAACAGTCAAGGCGATGTATTGGGTCGGTGGAATGGAATAGTATGTGAAGTAGTTTTCCGCTTGGAAAATCCAGTCAAGTGGGTTGGAGCCATTAAAGGTGGGAAGAAGGATTTTTGGTGGGCGTGGGCGGTCTTGCGGTGGTGGCGGAGGCGGTGAAGGTGTTGGGGTTAGTGGTGGACGGTTGTCGGGATTGGTGAGGAAAGTGGTAAGGTTGGCAATGGCATCGGTTTGTTGCTGCACAGTGGTGGCTTGGGTGGTGATTTAGGCGTTGAGTGTAGTGGTGAGTTCAATGAGGGTTTGGATATCAGTTGGAGGGGTGTCGTTGGTGGAATCTTTTCACGTAGACATGATATCGAGGAATGAAAGCCCCAAATAATACGGACCCGATTTGAGATGGGTTAGTCTCCCAAGAGCAAGAAAAGAAGAACAATTGGAGCAATTTTCTGGTGTCCATTAATGAAGGAAAACAATGCTTAAATACAACTAGAAAATGAAAGTGCATCCTAATTTACTGGAACATGAAGAACATGGAAACAAAAGAAACTGATTGGGATGTGTCCCCTGTTATTCGTGTGCCTGATTACGTGAAGTGAGGAAGAAGAATTCTTCTGGTTGACTCTTTCTTTACTCTTGGAACCGAGTGGGCCTCTTGACAGTGCGTTTGGGCCTGGTTGGTGCTTGGGTTGTCGATGCTTGGGCTTGGGTCGTATCAGTTAAACTCAAGCATCTAGTCACCATCGTCATAAAACTTGAACAGACTACAAATAATTCGTTTTATGAGTTGTATGAGAATGGTTATCGGCATCAACATTGAACAGACTGCAAATAAATAAGCTTTTAAGATTAAAATTCCATCATCATAAAAATTAGAAGTATGACACCTACAAGAACCACACCAACTTTCAATCAGGCATTCCATCGAACACATGGGGTGCCTTGATCGATGTTTCCACACATCCATGAACGTATAGTGAGGGGACTGTTTTTGTGTAACTGTCACAATTCATTGAATAATTCCAAAACCCCAAACCAATTTTGAGAGTGAGAAATTGAGTGGAAATAAACCAGAGAGTGTGAGAGAGGAAGTTCGAGCATGATCAGTGAGATGTGAGGGCATTGAGAGAACCTTTTAAGCTACAGACTTCTTGTTTATGACTGGTGCCAACAAAACCAAATCGAGTGGAAGCATTTAGACCTGGTAGTATTGACGGTGGTCGAGGTGGCCTTCGATTTTGCTTGCGTAAAATCTTCAAACAGAGATTTTCTCTTTTTCTAGGAGAGAGAGAGGTCGGATACTTAGTTATGTGAGATAGATCGTGGAGCGGTTGGCATTTAATGTGACATCCCGGAAATTTATACCTACAATTATAAACAGTTAATTCACCGCAAACCTCTTTATAACCAAACCTTTTGAGCTTCGATGCATACTTTGGAAAATATAGTGTCATTGCGATTAAAATAAGATACGAGATGAAATCTTACTTCCTATAATGGAATATCTCAAGCACAAACTGAAACCCTAGTTAATACGTCTGAAAAACTGAAAATAAGTATTAACCATTTGTGAAACAAAACAAGCAATCTAACCTCAGAGTACATGTTTCCCTGATTCCGGAAATATAAATAACATTCAAAACGGAGCTCATATGCAAAAGTTACGACTATTATAAGAAAACAAGCCAAAACCAACCAGTGTAACACTGATTTTCTTTATCTACATTAATCGTTTCGATCCGTTGAGGCACTTGCGCACCTCATATGGAAATTCCGAGAACATTATTGGACTCAGACTATGGTCTATTATTGGATTCCATACTCGAAATATTTTTAGTAAAAATATTTATAAAAGTCAACTAATCGGATACTGCGGATAAATGAACGTAATATTTAAACGCGATTTCCCGATGTTCTGCAACTCGAAAAAATTATATGTTTAGGTTTCTAGAATCAGTGCACTCGGCTCAACAATTCTCCGGTCTAAAAAATAATACTAATTATAAAATCGGAAAGCATAGCGTAATGATTATGTAAGCGCTTACCTCGTGAATAGTGACGTGAATAGTGACGAATAGTGATTTTCAACCCTATAAATAAGATGCATCTTCTTCATTTATTTTCACCAATTCACCAAGCATCTAGCTTTCTTCCTCTCTCCCTTTGCCCCTTTGCCGCTTAAGTCTTCGTTGGTGTTATTTCGCGGTCTTTCTCGAACGTGATTATTCTCGAATCTAAGCTGAATTCACGCTTCAAAAGTGAGTGTTACGACCCCTTTGTCTATGTTTTTATATATTATGGGGGAGAATACATGTGCAATATAAACATTTACCAATTTCATATCAAGTTTTATAAATGTTATTATAGCTTTATAAAATGTTTTCAATAAGCGAACTATGCAGTCAATCTCGGGAGATAGCGCCGAGATAGCACCGAGATAGCGTTTCTCGGGCTTAGGCCGAGATAAAAATCAAAATCTCGCTCAGTAATCTCGCCAACGAGAATCTCGCCGAGATTTGCCGAGATAATGTCCGAGATTTGCCAAGATTTGCCGAGATTTACTTTTCGGAAGATGTGAATGCATTAAACGATGTTGACTCGGATGCCGAACCCATGGATTGCGATTAGATTTATGTTTGACACGTTGACACTTTTCATATTAGAATACTATCTTTTCATATTAGAATACTATCTATGTTTTATGTGATATTTTTATGCAACTTTTTGTGATATTAATTCTACGTAGTATTAATAGTCTAAAAGTAACAAAAAAAAACCTCGCTATACCACCGCGATAAACGCTAAATCAAATCTTGCTAGGTGACCGCTATAAGGTTTATGGCCGAGATAACTGCATAGTAAGCGAGTATTGTACACTATTACGTATATACTTATCAACATACTTGGCTTTTATAACAAAAACCATTTTGGGATGAGACTTGTCTATCCTACATTTATCAATGGCTTAGATAGTGAGACACTATTCATAACTAAGTAGAAATACCTAGACCCCACACTACTATAACCGTTAATCAAGCAGAACGAGATACATATGTATAGATCTATACGGGTTGACACCCCCACCTATAGTTGTTAGCTACAACTTCAACTTGCAAATCGATGTAGGTGATACTTATCTTTTTCATTACTACGACGTCCATGAAGCGTTGTAGGGGGGTACATTTCAGTCGAATAGCTCGGTTATAGGACTCAACTATACGCATTGATGGTTTTCTCATAAACGTACATATCATTTATAAGTATGGTATTACTTATGGTTTTCAAAAACTCTATACAATTCATTTATAAGTATGGTATTACTTACGATTTTCAGCAACTCTTTACAAACTCATTTACAAGTATGATTATACTTACAAAAGGAATACTTTTAGTTATTTTAAAAGTATCAGTGCTGTGTTCAGCATAAAACCTGTAACTCTCACCAACCTTGTGTTGACCCTCAAAACTACATGTATTCTTAGGAAATCAATGAGACTTTCAGAAGATGGAAATCTTCACGGATTTCAGGCAACCTAGTTTTGTTATATCTATTAAGGCATTTCATGTACTCTACTATTATTATTTGTAAGAACCATGTATATAAACTTCAAGATGAAATACAACTATCTTTTGGTTTATTGTTGTACTTGTACTGTATATTCAATTGCCTGTGATCCAAGAACTTAGTCGCACAGCCCGGCATGTTCCGCCGCCTCAGTCGGGGGTGTGACATTTAAATACACGATCACTAATCTATCTCCTGATTTCAAGGACGTGGCTTTTTTGACAAAGAAGGTGGATAACTGGGAAGAAGGGGAACGTGGGGACACGAGTTGGGAACGGGGTGTGCAAAAAAACCGATAGATAAATGGTGGAGGAGATGGGTGTGTGCATAAGGTAGTTGTACCTCTTAAAATTTTAGTTTTTAAGAGTTGTATAAATGAAAATATGTTTAATGAGGTACTAGCAGTGGACCTATGCGATGCAACGGGCGGAAATTTCGTCAAGGGAGGGGGGTCATTTCACAATCGGCCAATACAAAACTTCAAATAAATCTAGACTTTTTTATAACGACTATAAATACAAATGGAGTTAACCATTGCTCCACATTAGCACAAACCACATGTTCAAGATAATGAACCCTATGAAATAACAACGATCTTTCAACCTACAGTACTTTCATGAACTTATGTGATGAGAAAACATGAAACATAAACTTACTTACATTTGTATTTCTTGCTTTCACTCATAACATCAGCTTAATTACATTTATTTCTTAACATAAAATAGAAATATACTTTATTTTTTAACTATAATAGCAACGTACTCGCATTACCCATCCACACCATACATGCATGCTATTTTGAGGTAAACATATATCAGTGTGAATACTTGCCTTGTATTAGATTAATTACCCTGTATCAATTGCACATATTAATTCTTTTTCGATTTATAGAAAGAATATTCCTATTTCATAAACTAAAATATAATAACATACATAATTATCTAAAGGATCATGTATTTAAAATATTTATATTAGTTAAATCAAGTTATCTCATGCCATTTTTTTCATAATAGCAACATATTTCTTTACTTATGATAAAGTATTTGACGAACCAAGTACACTGTCCATATTGGTAGTTAGGGTGGACGGAGTAGAGGCCGGTGGGGTGAGGGTTCGGCCAGAAAGAGGTTTCAGTACTGCCGGTACGGTACGAGTTTGGCAGCAGGTTGGAGGTGGCGGGTTCAAGGAGGAGGGTTTGTGGGTTAGTGAGGCCGCTTGGTCGAAGGAAAAGAAGGAAAAAGAGGGGCAGTGGGATCGGCAGCAGGTCGGAGGTGGTGGATGGTCGGCGGCTTCAGCGTCTTCTACTCTATCATCATAGCAGGAGCGGGTTGGAGGTGGTAGTGGCTTTAACGGCTTTTATTCCGTCCACCCTTATGTGTAAGTACGTTACTATTATGGGTAAACAATTTTAGTTAAAAGTACGTTATTATTATGGGTAAAAAATAAAATAAATGTAAGACCCATTTTCCTTTAAGATGCTTATCAAGGTAAATAGAGTTATTACCTTATTGTCGGTGCGGTTTTACATATGAGTTGTTTGATGAATGAGAAGATGTTGAAACCTTTCTTATATACTAATCTTGTTGTGATTAAGATTAGTTAGGTTGGTGTATAAGTTTGGGAGATTAGAAACCCATTTGGAAGTAGTTTGAGCCTTCAAAATGCCAAAAAGAGGCTACACGGGTCGTCTGGAGTCACACGGGTCGTGTAAAGATGCTTTTAAAACTATTTTTAGCCACTGCTGGACCCACACGGGTCGTGTATGAATTTCAGTAAGCAAGCAGTGAGTTACACAGGGAGTGCAAAATCGACACGGGCTGAAGTTTAAAAGTTAGCGATGCTAACATCGTGCAGACCCATTTAAATGACATCAAACCTTCATTTCGAGGAAAAAGGTTATGAGGTCGGTTTTCAGAGCTGTAGGGGCAATTTTCTGCCAAATTGGTCTTGGAGATGCATAAGGAAGCGTATGGAGACTCCAATCTAACCCCGTAAATGCGTTCTTGGTTCCTAATACGTCGAGGTGAGTAATTTATTGGTTTTGGGATTTTGAAACCCTAACTTTCAATTCCGTAAATTAGCTATATATTGTTATATATTTTGTTGGTAGATTGTTAGTGGATGCTTTTAGAGTTATTAGTGTGATTATTGTTGAGTTTCTACGATTGAATGAGTAGAACCACGGATTTGAGGGTTTCGGTAAATATGAGTTGATATTTACCGTTTATGCTCCTTTTTCCTTCTTTCAATTTCTACATCTTTCAGATAGATATTATTGAGATGATTATGGATGTTTGAGAATTGATTTAGACTGTGACGATACAACCGAGTTTAGTGAACAGGAGCATGGTACGTGAAATTTGGAGATTTCATATACTAAGCTGATATCAGGTGAGTACTTTTTAGCACTTGAGTAGAGTTATACTAGCTTTATGGAGTGTGTATATGTTTGCATATGTATATCTATGTGTTGTGCTATTATTATGAAGATTTAGTAGTAGAGTAATATTGTTATATGTGGATAATAAACGATGAATTGGATATGAACACTTGTTATAATCATGAGGGTTGTTATAATAGAGTATATTTGATTGTGGGATGAGTATACGTGAGTTTGTGATTCAGTTTATAATAGTACTTGTTGTGATACTTATTATCGAGTTGATAATGCTAATAACTAGCTGGTGTTGTAAAGTTAATATGTTACAGGTTCAGAGTTAAGAGAAGGTGAATACAGAGCATGGTTTAATTGAACTAGGTCTTTAAGTATAGAGTCCTTGACTTGAATCGAGGAGAGAGAGAGCCCCTATCACATGCTTGGAAAAGATACTGATGCAGATGTTAGTGTATGAGTTAAGTATAACTATTCTGTTATATTATTATTTGTTGTTTTCTATGCGTAAATACATATATGGAGTCAGATGAAGGATGAGTTGAGAAATTGGTCACAGCCGGTTGGACCAATAGTGGATGATGATATGAGATTTTGGCTGATATGAGATATCAGCTAACGAGGAGACAATAACCTCAGTTAATAATGAGATATCAACTGAATATGAGATGAGATACTAATTGAGATGAGATCCCATCTGATGGTGAGATTCCAGCTGATGGTGAGATTCCAGCTGATGATGAGATGAGATCGCAACTAATGGTGAGATTCCAACTGATGATGAGATGAGGTTCCGGTTGATGGCGAGATTCCAGCTGATAATGAGATGAGATCCCATTTGAGGCGAAATTCCAACTGATGATGAGGATGAGTATGAGCATGTGCATGAGTTGAGCATGAGTTAAGAGTTGAGATATGTAGGTGTAGCTGATTAAACTCCAGAGTTGAGAGTTGAAGTACGTGAACAATTTTGTTCTTTTAGGATTGAAAATTGTGTATATTATATTTTGTTTTCTATTTGTGAATATTATAACGAAGACATTATGTAATAAGTGTGTGTTGCGTGTATGTCTTAGTGGCAGATTGTATCATATGTGAATAACTCTAATTCATTACTTATGATTGAACTATGTTAGGATATTAATTGTGTTGAGATTTAAATATCCCAAGTCCAAGAGTTCCTGTCCGAAGTTGAAGACCAATCCGAAGATGGTGTGTTCATCCGAAGTGTGCTAGCTGTCATTTAATGTTTATATTTAGAAGTTAGCGAAATTTTCTAGGGTTTCTATACTTATCTGTAAACGATGGGCTTGTTGTGTAGGTCCATCATATGTTAGTATTTATACTGATGTAACCCTAGATAGTCATTACGGTCGACAGAATAGTTTTGGTCAATTCATTGTAACATGCCTATCATAGTTGCTCGTTTTTCTGATTGGTAGCACTATCATATTTACAATGAATAAATCATTCGACATGTTTGAAACTCATTTAGATTTGTTCAACTTATTTGCTTCATTTGTGATTTTGATCTTACAAGTGGTACCAGAGCAGGTTGTTTGTCGTTTTCTTACTGGGATCTTATTAATCTTCTTTGAATCGTGGTTCCAAATCATTCTTGGGTCCACTCTTCCGTGTTTCAAAGATCTAGTCTTGGTTAAGATTCTGCAAAAGATCCACTCTTCAATAGCTTACAACGCGAACAACGCAATGATAAACTTTGCTGCTCTACGTGGTTCCGGCAACAAGGCTCCTATGTTGATTCCTGAATTCTACGATCAGTGGACTGATCGTATGGAAGATCATCTGTCAGGTATAGATGAAGATCTCATGCGTCCATTAACGAAGGTCCATTTTCGGCAAACATCAAAGCTAGATTTGCTGCAAAATCTGGTGAAGCTTTTACACCAACCGTCGAAACTGAAGCAACCATCGCTGCTAACAAGAAGATGGTTGAGAATGATAAACGTTGCATCAGGGAACTAAAGAGTGGCCTACCCCCCAGTTTCTTACAATCTTATCCGACGATCAAAATCTGCTAAAGAGATCTGGGATAGATTGAAGATGAGATACGAAGGTAATGATGTCATTAAAAAGAGTATAGTTAACAATATTCTTGCTGATTTCAGTAACTTCAAGCAACTGAAGAATGAGAAGATAAATCAGACCTTCGAAAGGTTAATGATGTTGTCTATGAACTGGAAAAAATGGTGTTTCCAAGACTTCGCATGAAACGAACTTCAGATTCATGAAATGTCTACGAAGGGAGTAGAAACAAATCACCATGATGGTGCGAGCCCATGAACGCATCAATTCTTATTTCGTGGAAGAACTGTATAATATGCTGAAATCCTACGAGTACGACGTCTTGGAGACTCAGGTTGATCAACTGAACATCGGCTCACTCGCTTTTTTTCGAAAGCAGAATCTGAAGAAGTCTCCTACGCAGATGATGAAGGAGATGCTGATGAAGAAGGAGAAACAATGGCCTTCTACTCCAAAAACAATCGAAAATTACAGAAAAGGCCTCAAAATAACTCAACCTTTAACCGAAGTTTCAACAATGGGAAGCAAACCATGAAACCAGCTGAAACAACGAATAAACCGAAGGTTGAGACTGCTCCCCAGCCTGAAAAGAAGTTACTAGGAGACTCGGGTTACGACTGCAACTACTGTTTTGACAAGAATCATCTGGCCAGGGATGGCATGTTGAAAAAGGCGAATGAAAAGAAGGAAAGGGTTAAGGACGAGGCGTATTATGCAAAGAAACTTGAGGAAGTTTGGACTAAGACGCAGAATCTTTCTCTTGTGGCCCCTAAAGGAGGTGATGGCACCTATCAGATTTGGTCATCTGGTTCGGATGATGATGAGATCCGAAAACCAACTCGTGGTGCAATGTTTGCTGCACATACTAGATGCTGCATTTGGTCCGAAGATGAAGGATTTGATGATGATAAAGAAAGCAACATTACTAGTGTTTGTCTCATGGCACAAGAATCCACCTCCTCGTCAAACTCTCGTCTTACCATCCCTGAGTAGGTTTTATGGGATGAGTAGTACGATAAGGAATGGTACATCGACAGTGGCTACTCAAGACACATGACAGGGAGAATAGAATACTTGAGATATTTTTGAAGCTTGGAGGATGGAGGTGAAGTAAAGTTTGGAAACAACGACACTTGTCCCATAAAAGGCTATGGGAAGATAACAAATGAGAAGCTCACAATAAATATAGTTGCATACGTCGAAGGACTCAAGCACAATCTGGTGAGTGTTTCCCAACTGTGTGTGGGAATAGGATACAAAGTCAAATTCGACGAAGCCGAAAGTGTCATCAAGAAGAAAGGTTCGAAGGAAATATTGCTCAAATCGAAAAGGAAGGGAGAAATGTATCCGCTTGACATGAAGCCAATAATCGGTGCCCCTACCTTCTATCTTCTCTCAAAAGCACCTTCGTATCTAAGATGGCTATGGCACAAAAGATTATATCATCTGAACTTCAAGAACATTAGCAAGCTTATTGCTCTTGATCTTGTTCGGGCACTAAAATTCAATAATGACACTTTGTGTGCTGCTTGTTAACATGGGAAACAAAAACGGCAAGCTCATCCGATCACCATTGACTTGAAGATCACAGAACCACTTGAACTTCTGCACATCGATTTGTGTGGACCTTCCACAGTGGAGTCTCTGGGTGGCAAGAAATACATCCTTGTCATAGTGGATGATTTTTCTAGATTCACATGGGTGATATTCTTACGACAAAAATCAGACACTCCAACTGAGCTTATCGCATTCATCAAACAGATTTAACTTCATCTCAATAAACCAGTGAGAGTGATCCGAAGTGACAACGGAACTGAATTCAAGAATCAAATGATAGACTCGTTCTTGAAAGAAAAGGGCATCACGCATAACTTTTATGCCCCATATACTCTACAGCAAAATGGAGTTTTTGAACGAAGAAATCGATCTCTATACGAAGCTGCCAGAACCATGCTTGATTATGCAAATCTTCCAACGTACTTCTGGGCCGAAGCAGTTGCCACTGCTTGCTTCACACAAAATCGCTCATTCATTCATTGCAAATTTAACATCACACCATACGAAGTCATCAACAAGAGGAAACCAAATGTCAAATTCTTCTATATTTTCAGATGCAGATGCTTCATCATGAAACTTAAAGACGGATCAACCAAGTTTGCATCCAAGTCTGATGATGGTGTTTTTCTTGGCTACTCTCACTCAGCCAAAGCATATCGAGTGCTAAACAAAACGACAAGGAAGATAGAGGCGACATTCAATCTGACCTTCGATGATCATCACATCAAGAAATCTGAAACAATTTTCCTTGATCCTCTATCTTTCCAGATTCGCCAACCGAAGTTATTCCACTTGACTCATTTAACCTTGATTTCTCGTTTTTGTTTGACAGTCCTGATCACGCTATTGATGCTGAATCCAATGCGAAGGACAGCAACATACCAGAAATCACCAAGCTAAATGATGATCAACCAACTGCTGACTCTGTCTACTTCAGTAGACAAGACACCTTCGGTTGAGAGGGAGCAACATCAACCAAGTCCAAAGGATACTTCTGTTGAGGGGGAGTCGGGTAATACTTCACCTGCTGATATTCTTGCCCCTGTTAAGGGGGGCAACCAACTTTGGATGCTCCAAATGCAGACAACCAGTAAACTTCGGATTACCCTTCTGATACTGAAGAGGTGCATGGCGAAACATTACCAGAATATCATCCTAAGTATCCACCTCTTGAAAAGTGGACTCGTGATCATCTGAAGACTCAAGTACTAGGTAATCCAGGTGAGAAGGTCCTCACACGAGCACAATTGCGAGAAAAACAGCACGAATTGAACAAACGGTCAGACTTTTGCATGTTCAATGTTTTCATTTCCAAAGTCGAACCAAAAAAAGGTAAAGATGCTTTTCAACACTCTGACTGGGTTGAGGCCATGCAGCCTGAGTTAGCCGAATTTGAAAGAAACAAAGTTTGGCGTTTAATTCCTAAACCAGCTAACTCCTCTATAGTAGGTCTCAAATGGGTTTTTCGAAATAAACCTGATATTAAAGGTAACATTGTACGAAACAAAGTTAGACTTGTTATTAAAGGATATTGTCAACAGGAGGGAATCGATTATGATGAGACATTCGCTATTGTTGCCAGACTCGAGTCCGTCCAAATATTTTTGGCATTTGCTGCCCATAAAAACTTTGATGTCTATCAAATGGATGCCAAATGTGCTTTTCTAAATGGACAACTTGAGGAAACATTGTATGTGGAACAACCACCTGGTCTTGTAAACGAAAAGTTCCCTGATCATTGTTTTATTCTTGACAAGGCAGTCTACGCGTTAAAGCAAGCACCACGAGCTTGGTACGAAACTTTTACTCAGTTTTTAAAATAATCAAACTTCAAACAAGGATCTGTTGACCCCACCCTGTTCTGAAGGAAAGTTGGTTCTCATCTCATGATAATTTAAATCTACGTGGATGATATCATCTTCGGTTCAACAAATCCCGCACTTTCAAAAGAATTCGAAACTCTAATGAAAAGTAAATTTAAAATGAGCATGATGGGAAGGATCAATTTCTTTCTCGGATTGCAAGTCAAGCAAACTCCAGAAGGTATTTTTATCAACCAAGAAAAATACACAAGAAGCCTTCTCGAGAAATTTGGAATGGAAAATTGCTCAAATGCGATGGTTCCCATGGCTGCTGGTACACGACTTTCTCCTTTTCTTGAGAAACCGGCAGTTGGTCAAAAGGTCTACAGGAGCATGATCAGATCATTACTTTATTTGACTGCAAGTCGACCAGACATCATGTTCTCTGTATAAAACTGTGCAAGATACCAGGCGACTCCAAGAGAACCCCACTTGGCTGCTGTCAAGACGATCTTTCGTTATCTCCATCGCACACCCTCTCTTAGACTATGGTACCCTGCCAACTCAGGCTTCTTTCTTCAAGCCTATTCTGATGCTGATCTTGGAGGATGTGCTCTTGATCGTAAGAGCACTTCGGGTGGATGTCAATTTCTCGATGGCAAACTAATAAGTTGGAAATCCAAAAAGCAAACATGTGTTTCAATCTCCACAGCCGAAGCTGAGTACATTACTGCTGCTACCTGCACTTTTCAGATGAAATGGATCCAAAGCCATCTTCGTGACTATGCTATTCACATGCGAAGGATCTCGCTCTTCTGTGACTCTCAAAGTGCCATCCGAATATGTTATAATCCTGTGCAACACTCGAAGACCAAACATTTTTCCCTCCACTACCATTTCATCAACAGTCACGTAGAAGAAGGAAATATTGAGGTTCACTTCGTTCACACGAATGATCAGTTGGCAGACATATTCACAAAAGCCCTTGACGAAAAAGCTTTCACAAGAATAATCCATGGGCTAGGCATGCTTGAGTCATCCGTAATACCTCAGACTTAATTTGCTAAGTGCTTCTTACCCGGTACACTCTGTTATTTTCATTTTTTTCCTTGCAAATATGTTTTTCTTTCTTTCTCTTTTCCTAATTCAATAAAAAAAATTTATCAGAAGGGAACTCATCACTGTTCCAAACTGAACCTCGGATGTCTTCGGCTCAAGTTTTCCAAATGACATAACGCTTATTCTTCATTTTACAAATCTCTAATATGTGTTACTGTACACATCTGAACCTTCGGTTCC
Source organism: Cichorium intybus (assembly GCA_023525715.1). Classification (NCBI taxonomy): domain Eukaryota; kingdom Viridiplantae; phylum Streptophyta; class Magnoliopsida; order Asterales; family Asteraceae; genus Cichorium; species Cichorium intybus. The sequence continues at coordinate 48,085,040 of CM042013.1, forward strand.
CTTTTGATCAGTAATTTTGTGTTCGTGTTGTGCTTGCTTAGGCACTCCTGTTTCTCTTATCCGAATCTTCATCCGCAAAATCCATACGAATCCCCTAAAGGACAAAACATTGATTTTAGAGTCTGTGAATACATATCTCATTGCACTAAGGGATATCTGGGACTCGAATTGCTACATTGGTAAAACTTTGGATGACCTGGTCATGGTTAAAGTCATTCTTACATACGCATTCTTCGGACATGATTGGGTGTCTCTCTACTATCATATCTTATATGCACCATGTGGTTCCTACCTTCCCTTTAACACATAACTAATCAAGAAGACTTGTTCTTTTCAGGATCATTAATCTCATGTTTTTCCTTGGTGTGTTACATCTGACAGCTCTTGAAATGGAGAATTATCATTACACTCAGTCACACATTCAACTAAATGGGATTAAATACTTTTCAAAAAGATGAAATGCTATCATGGCAGTTCCCAGTCCAAATAAGAAAGCAAAATTATTCTCTTGGCAATATGCCTCAAAAATAATTCCAAAAGAAAAATACAAAATCAATCGGGAACTATGCTGATCAATCATGGTGCATACTAAATTTTAAAATCATGGCCTATCTTCGCATGCCATCAATCTTCGCACCACTGCTCATAAAATACAAGAAAATTCAAGGCTTGCCCCAGTCTTCAATGCAACAATTTGGATCTCCTATAACATAGTTGAGAACCAGATTGGGGTATGAACATCTCAGTAACCCGTCTTTAGTGACAAGGGTGGAGTAGTGCATGATTCCCAAAGGCTTGTCATCCAGAAAAAGTGTCCAAATACTCCATCTGGTGAAATGAGATATGTTTTTCGACTTTGTTATTCACCAAAATAAAACTTAAGAGTCTTCATGTTGATTCACTATAGTGTAATGCTCATTGTTCTTCGGATTGGGAGTTGTCATCTAAGTTCATACCGAGTAAAATTTTGAGATCTTAACTTGTACTTCAAAGTTTTTTTGTATGCGAAGGTGGAATAATCACACAGGGTTCAGATATCGTATGATTAGTAGGTCCATTTTGTCATGTTCGTGTATCGCAATGTAAGTTGGACTTCCTAGAATAATCAGCTCTCTCCTCTGAATCCAACACCAAACAATATTTTTGCGAAGATAAACTGGGTTCATTTTCATCTTTGGATAAAGAACATCTGGTGTCCTTAAGAGCATAACTTCGGATGACAAATTACTTTGTTGGCTGACAACCTTAAAAATAGCAAAAATATTTTCTTTTTCTCGTTTGTATTATTTTTATTATTTTTTCTTTTTTGGTTATCTTAGTCAGTTGGGATTCCACGAGATATTAGGGATTCTAATTGATTCACTTTTTGTATTGGAAATCGCAGGAACCAATCAGGAAACAGAATAACGGTTACTTCTGGGTGACGCAGCTGTCACTCGTTCAAAAAGAAAACGTCCCCTCATCTTACGGATGACGTGGCTGTACCCCACTCGACCATTCAAACGGCGTATTTAATTCATACCTTCTCTCTCCACTCATACCGCCACTATATAAACCCAAAGAACCCCTAATTCATCCCTTCCGTTTCCACCATCTATGCACTTGCAACTACTCTAAAGCTTTTTCCAACTCCTCAAATCTCCAAACTTACCATGTCTACAGACGCGATTTCCTTCTCACCGGCAGAGGCTGACTCTCTGTCGGATCTCAAACCTAAGTCCGCCAATCACATCGCCAATCTGGACATAGAAGCTTACTCATCAACAATGGCGATGCTTTTCGTCTGCTTACGACATTCATCACTGCATCACGCACCGACTGCTAACCCTAGAGTTCCAAAACTCTGGGTCAATAGGGCACATCACACCGCCAGAATGCATGCCGACGGTCAATCGGTGCTTTTCGACATCGTCACTGCCAACAATGCCAAAAAGACAATCACCGTTGGGAAAGCTCAATTCGCAAAGGTCTTATGCTTGCCGACGTCTGGAACCTTTCAGATGGCCTCACAGTCAGAAATTCTAAACATGCTGAATAAGATGGGCCATACCCCTGTTACACGATTAATGAGTCACTTCAAGAAGAAATGCCTACCTTCGGTTTGGGCATACTTCTTCAGTGTCATCCTGAGGAGCCTCTCTGGCAGGACCTATGGATTGGATTCGGGCACTCACTCATTTTTTCAGCTGCATTATGGTATCTTCTATAATTGTACTGTGAATTAGTCTAACATTCTTTGGACAGATTTTCTGGCATATCTTAATCATGCGAAGAGGGCAACAGACATCGCTTCAACATGTTTTTAGGCTTTAATTGTTCAGCTGCGTACGCTCATGAGAAGGTCCCAGTGCCTTCGGACCTTCCATGCCATGACTTCGGTATGGTACAAGTCCCTTAATCCTCTTCTTTGGATGAAGCCTTTGACTTTGTCGCTCAAATACCGGAAGCCATGCTATGTCGGGTGCCTGATGACAATCTAACTCTTATCGCCTATCGCAAGACGAACACAATTCCACATCCCATCCGAATATTCACACGTGTTGTTGAGGCTGAACTCCCAAAGCCTAAAGGGAAACGCAAGGATGTTGAACCGTCCGAAACCCCAGCCAAGAAGCCAAAAATCCAAACGTCAAGGTCAAACGAGCAAGCCCAAAAAGAAGGTTTCTGCTTAGTCTTCCTGACCATCTACACCTCACTCATAAGACGAGACCTCTCAGGCCGAAGAAACTGTTATTCCGCCTTCTCCATCTGAAGCTACCACTACTACGGTACCACCTTCTGATCCCATCTCCACTCTATTTGAAAATCCAGTGGTGTCCGTATATATCACCTCTGTCGAAACATCTAATGTGGAGACAAGTCACATTGAGACCCCTGTGGACACATCTGATGTGGACATAAGTCTCACACTGGCTGATCAACTGGTTAACGATCCACCATCACCGCCAAAGACTTCTGAGCCTCTTGACGAAAACACTGTTGAAGTCCCTCCCAAATACACTTTCTTTACTGATGATCTGGCTGACTCACCATCACAACAAGGGTCCGAAGGGGACGATGAAGACTACTTTGAAACAGCCCCCGTACAAATTCAAGATGATGATGATGATGAACCGGATATAAGTCTGGTTTCCATGAAGCAATTTCTTCAATTCAATCAGAAGCTCAATCTTCTGATTCAGGCTCAAACAACCTTCTCGTCGGATACCTCCTCTGGAGTCACTGGTGAACAGCTCTTTGAATCCATCAAGTCCCTCGAGCAGTCTCTCGCCAACACTATTGTCTCACGTGTTGAGGGGGCTGTGAAGGTGATCGAAGACGATGTCAAGACGATAACACGAAACGTCTTTGAAGAGGTTGAGTTGATATGAAAATCCATGGAGAAGTTAATCGAAGAAAAATCCCAGCAACTTATCGATCAACACCACAACCAGATCACTGAGGTCGTCACTAAACTCAATACTGCCCACTCCGAAGTTCAAGCTTAGCTTACTTCCTTGACTACCTCGGTTGAGAATCTGTCGAAAAGAAATGCGGAAGAATTCGATGTTCAACTTACAAGCCTACGAACTGACCTGGACACTGCAAAGAAAACAATTGCAGAATATGAACCGAAGGTACACCAATTTCATGCCTATCAGGAGGCACAAAAGATCTCCGATCAATAGATGAAGATCCTAGTCTCACAAATGACTAAGTCGATCTAAAAGGACATTGCTCCTCTTCTTGCCCTGGTTAGTCAATTACTGCGTGCTCCGAAGTCTGCCTAACCTTCGTCATAAGGGGAGACTTGAATCGACCAACAGGGAGAACTACCACCACCTTCGTACCAACGACAACAATCACACTAATAACCACCTTCGCTCCAGTCACTCAGTCAACTACCACTGCCCCTACAACAAAACCGATGTTCGGTTTTGATGGGTTCTATGCAAACAATGAGCTTAAATCTTAAGTTCACCTTGAGTTTGAAGTCATGAATCGTGCAATAGCTTTTGAATACCCTCAAGAGTTAGTGGTGGGGGATTTGCATTGCCCCTGGAGTTTCTTTCCTCTTCGACTTGAGCTTTCCGAATTTGGATAGGAGGCATCTGATTCGGGCCTTGATCATCATTCCGTGATCGTTGGCCACTCCTTGTACGCTTCTTGTGCTACAATATTTTAATACTTTAGCATCTTCTAATATAACTTGCTTGATTCTAGGTCCTATAAACCTAGTATGGCATTTCCTATAATCACATACTTATTTAGCTCAAATAGCACATAAGGTCTTAATCGCTTAAGACATCACATAACAAGTCACAATCTTTCTAACATTCCTATTGCATGAGTTTAAGCCTAGGAGTGGAGTGATCCAATCCTAATTCGCATAAACTATGGCTCTGATACAAACTTGTAACACCCCATTTTCATAAAGCATTATAATGCTATAGTTTTAACATAGTTGTCAAACTTCATGTCTATAAGACATGAATATCAAAAATACGGTACAACAAAAACATTTGGTTTGTAAGTTTACAATCATGGGCGTTACAAATTTATACCAAAACAAACCATAGCAAGTAGAGAAGGATTAAACCATAAAATCAAAATGTGAGAGTTATGTTAGCTCCACTCCATCTAATCTCCCAAAACATATCTAGCATGGCATTTCGGCATCCTACTCTTGCGAACCTGAACCTAGAATACATGACATAAAATAAAACACGTAAGATGAAAAAGACTCGTGAGCTACATAGGTTTGGACACAAACATTTATAAGCATAACTCATTAATTTTCCAAAACCTTTATGAACAATTCATATAATAACACTAGTTGTCCAACCTTTCGTAACATCATGTAAAGATATTTTACTTTCAAGTTTTTCAAATAATCCAAGTAAGAAAGCTAGTAACACAATATTTTTCTTTAGCTTGACTGGCATTTGATCATGTTAGAACATAATCAAACCACCTCAGCGTCTTATCACATGCTTTGACTAGTATCTCAACATGCTTGCTTTCTATACTTAGGGCATTAATCACTATTGGTGTTACCCCAAGTCTGTACTATGATGGAAAGAAGATAATCAGTCAACCCTAGCGTCTTATGCTTTAGGACATCTACTTCGTGAAGGGGTTGGTACCACCCCAGTAGACTCCTCTGGATTCTCTTGCGGGAACGTCATCCCCCGGGTACAAGAACATTTCTATTACTTCACATTGATGTGCATTTCATATCGTAATATCAGTCATTTATAAACACATTGAGGCTAGATGTCGAAACATTCTTTCATAACCTTATGGTTTGATGCTAAAATATACTTTTCAAATCACTATAGCTTGATGTCAAAACATACTTTTCAAATCATTATGGCTTGATGCCAAAACATATTTTTTAAATCATAGTTTAAGACTTTCATAATCATGTCATAGGTAGATAAACTTGCATATCATTTCATATTTGAAAGTCAAATAAAACTATATAAACATTTTGACATGTACCCCATAGTGGGAAAATGCCACATGTACTCACATTGGTCCGCTAGCCTTTGCCTCTACTTGCTTCCGCGCACTCCTTAATTTCTATACCGGTAATATAGAAGATTAGTATTATATTCAAATATTAACATACTACATATGTTAAAAAAATCTCATTCCTACAACTCTTATCAAAAGAGTTGAAACTAGCATTATTCTAAAAATATTCAATTTTAGTCCACTAACAAGTTATACGTTCTTTTTACGTGCAATAATCTAACATTTTTTTCGATATTAACTTGTTAGCGAAAATGCCTTTTTATGGTCAAGTTTGACCAAATACGACAGGTTAACAACTTTGTTCCTCATTTTACCCCAAAAACTTCAAAATTTCAACGTCAAATTAGTGTCTTTTTACAAATTCTGAGTATCTCTAACATTCTTGTGTTCTAAAATTAAACATGGTATAACTTGGTTTACCATGTGTTCCCACAATTTCATTACCAACGACTAAATACACAGCTAGTGTATTCTTAGGTTTTGACATAACATAAAATTCACACATCTACCGGTCTTGAAAGTTTTCAAGTTCAACAATGACCAATTCCATTTCAATCTTTTTCTAATTTTCATGTCTAACATCCATGTGTATCAAGACTTTATTCCATCTAGTTTAACAATTACTGACCCAAAACAGAATATCTTTGACATAAAACCCCATTATAAGTGATAAACATCCATGATTCTTCATCTAATCAACCACTTGCTAGCATGCATGGAAAAATCCAACCCATATGTTCAAGACTTAAGTCCCATAAGTGTTTTTGAGCTCATAACAACAAAAGAAACCAAAACCCTTGCTCAATTCAACATGCATGAACAATTTTCGGATTTAACATCTAGGGTTTGAAGAATCATCTTATACCTTTTTCTAATTTCTGTCCAAAAGCCCCAAAAATCTGAAATTGAGGATGACTCTAGCTTGAAATCGAGATTTGGAACCTCCCTTGACCCTCTCCCTCTGCTTGTCAGCCGACGCAACACCTCCTCCTGTCAGGAATCGCGTCGGTGACGCTGCCGGAGCTGTTCCTTCGCTCCATTTTTGCTGCTGCTGATGACCACCACTGTGGTCGGATTATTTGGCCCTCCTTTGGTCAGAAATCGCAGATCAGATTGTCCTTTTTGCCTCTTCCTATTTGGGGTTTACGCAAAGAATCAAGAACGAGGGAAGGGTCATTCTTGCTCCAAATCCTGATTTCTCTTTTTATCTATGAATGTGTTTGCGTGTTTGGGGAATACGCGGCCCACAGAAAGCTACAGAAACCGATTGGCTGAAATTAAATAGCAAATGACGAAAATGCCCCTTATTCCAGCCTTAGAGAAATATTCCAACTTTTCTCCTTATTTTTCCTCAACTTTACTTAGCATAACTCCTTCATACGAAATCCAAAACTTCTAAATTTTATACCTTTAGAAAGATGGGAATGCGCTTTACAACTTTCCCCTACTAGCTTAAGTTTGATTTTAATAGATTTTCTGCTATTAACCCTTGAAAATGACTCTTTGGTCATTTTGTCACTTTTGGGCCATTTTAAAACCTTCATAACTCCTTTGTTACAACTCCAAATGGCCTGAATCTTTTTCCTATATTTTTGTTATCTCAAATATTACCAAAGTCACCTTGAGGACTTTTTCCCAATTCCTTTTGGATTTTGAGATATAAATTTTCAAAGATAAACCCTATAATACTTTCATTTATGCGGTTTCATTTCTACTCGGGTTCATATGTTACTATTATTTTGTTACAGTTACTTTCTTAATACTATAAAGCTATTATGATAAGTTTATGCACATACAAAATATTAGATTTATCAAAAGACCAAATTGTCATCATAACATAATATCCATTTAACTTGACATTAAGGTTTGCATTCTACTTAATTAAGTTCATGTAACTCAATAAAATTTCTAGTTGTCACACAATCTATACTTGGTATTGTACAATATGAAATAAAAGCATCAAATTATTGTATATGGATAAAACTATTGTCTACAAATCGCTTCCCTTTCAATAGGTTGGCTTATTATCCTTTCTATAGGTTGGCTTATTATCCAGATCTCATTTGATATGGCCCATTTAAGTTCACCAAGATTGAGAAACTTTGTTCACCGATCTAATAAATGAACCATTTGAATGGGACAAATTTAGCATAGATATACCTAAGTTATCAATATAAAATATTATTCAAATTCATCGCCATTAAAACTTGTCATAGTAGGTGATGAGTATACATGTTGAATAGTTGGTTAACCACACATGCATTAAAATGAGAAAGATGATACCATACCAGATAGCAGTTGCTAAATTGTGACAGTAACCATATATTTGATACAAATATGTTTTTGATCTTTATAATGATATACAATCTGCAATATAATTTGTAATTTTTATATTAACTATTTAACAAGTTATTAGTAGATCAAATATGATATGTGTAAGATGACAATTTTTTGAAAAAGAACAAATTGAAAGTTGATTTCAGCCTTCTGTATTTATTCTTTAGTTATTTACAAACTTAAATAACTTCTAATAAAGGTTATAAAGAAATACTATAAATATGATCCCAACCAAAGACATGTAATAACTTTAAAAATAAACAATATTTTATTTTAAATATTTTAAAATAATTAGAATTAATCTTAATTTGACAAGAATACAAAATAATAATTCGATAAAATGGAGAAAAACTTGAAATAAAAAAGTTTGGATAGCATCACATGTTTGAAACACATGAAAGATTATCACCCGGTTTATAAAGTGTTAGAAATGGGGATAAACAATGGCTTGGATCCTTTGAAAACCGTGTATAACACCTTTAAATCAAAGTATTTTGATGGTACTATTGAATCTTTGATTGGATAAGATTCAAAGGTATTCTAGAATAAAGAAATGTGAAGAAGATGATGTGTTTCGTACCTGAAAAAATGACCAAAACGGCTATAAAACCTGTCACAAAACTGTCACCGGACACATCACACGGGTCGTGTGATGTGTCTGTTTCAAAATGATTTGTCCCACACACGGGTCGTATACTTTCTCGAAAAACTTTTTGTCACAAATTGCATTGATAGTCACATGGGTCGTGTGCTCCCACACGTGTCGTGTGATGTCTAAATACAATCTGATTACTATCTGCTTTGTGGTCACACGAGTCGTGTGATCACAAAAGTCAGAAATCATGCTATTTTTGGAGAAAACGAATTTCTAATGCGTTTTTTTGATAAAGCAACGATCCCACACAGGTCGTGTGATCCCAGACAGGGGTTCTGCCCCTTGGACCCGCCAGGGGCTGCCGCCCCTTGGACCCCACTACCAGGGGCGCTGTCCCAGACCCCCGTTAGTTTACCGTTAGTTTAGGGTAAATAACAGTGTACTTTGAATTTTGACCAAATTCAAACAAGTGTACACTCCGCACCTACCTTATTTGTTTGATGTTTATCAAGATCCCATTTGGTCAACAAATTAATCTATTACACTTAAATACACATTGGTAATGTACAATTACCAACATAAAGAGAACTAAAAAGGAAGCACCATTAACAGTGTACTTTGAATCTTGACCAAACTGAAACAAGTGTGCACTCCGCACCTACCTTACTTGTTTGATGTTTATCAAGATCTCATTTTGTCAACAAATTAATCAATTACACTTAAATACACATTGGTAATGTACAATTACTAACATAAAGAGACCTAAAAATTAGGAAGCACCATTAATTTTTTAAAATTATCTTGATGCATATCAAGAAAAAAATCGACAGTTGTTCATGTTGTATAATCCATGCTAGTTTTCATATCCTGCAAAATCCACTGCATCCTCAATCCTCTCGACAACTTCGTCCATCGTAATGGAGGGACGCTTATCCCTCCCACTTGCAACGTATGCGCCCCTCTTAGGGCCCAAGCCCCGGCCCCGGCCACGGCCCCGCTCCAGGTCTCGCCCCCGCCCCCTCTCCCACTCCCGCTCCTGAGTGTTCCTCATTATGTGCCTTTGATAGCTCCTCTTTATGCACCGATATGCAGTTTCTTTAAGTATATTCAAACCGCGGCTCTCAATTTGATCTCTTATAGAGTGATCAATGAATTGGTCGAGTTCGTTGTTACGATAGTACTCTTGAAATATATCAAATTGGTCTTCTGGTTCAACATATTCGTCTAGATCATCAGCCTTGCGTCCACTCAACATTTCAAGCATTATCACGCCAAACGAGTACACGTCTGATACGTGTCTGCCGGGTTTTTGGTATGTGGGGCCTTGTCTTGATAAAGCAAAAAAAGAAATTTTGGCGTCCATATTTTCATCTAATAATATATGGTGGCTGTTAATGTTCCCGCGTGTTGCTTGGTTGTCCACCCCAAGAGCCAAATGAAGGTACTGGAGTCCTCTTGCTGCCCCTAAGCAAATCTTCAGGCGTTGTGCCCATGTTAGTTTAGGCAACCTTTTCGGCCTCCAGTATTCTAGATAATCAGCAAGGCTTCTATTGACAGCATATTCATGAACTATAATTCTCTCATTGGCTTGGTCACAGTAACCAATGAAAGGGGAGATGTTATGATGGTGCAAACTGGAAATCATCTGAAGCTCCTTTTGGAATTCTAGCTCCTTTTGGTAGCTTTCTGGAGACAAACGGGTGATGGCCATGGTGCGGTTTTGCCACTGTCCAGAGAGCTGTCCTGTATGAACTGCACCATATTTATAGTCTCCAATACGTGTTTTCTTATCGAAATTTTGGGTTGCCAAGTTGATCTCATCCAGTGGAATAAGGAAACTGTTTAGGCTTCGTGTGGTACTGGTAGAAGGTGATTCCTCGTGTTTCTGTGAATAATAACATAAACCCGTTTGATTAGAGGTGTCTAGCTTAAAGGACAGTTACAGAGAAATTAAATCACACTTCTTCACATATTTTTTAGCAAGGCATATATATAGTACGAAATGATAGAACTCTATCATTTGTAGGTTGTTATGACATAAACAGATGCTTGAATATGTACATTTTCTAGAATGTATTTTTTATTTAACCCGAAATATAAAGAAAGGCTAGATTTACATAATCATAGATTTCAGATAACAAGTGAAAAACCAAAGTTAGATAAGACAGATAATTATTGAACTAAAATGACTAAGATGAAAATACTTACTAATTCAATATTCAATGCTTGCTCAATTTTCCGGATGATCTTAGCCATCGGTGGCCGTTGCTCTAACTTCAGGCTAACGCACTCATGTGCAATTTTGTTAAATGTATGAAAAGACTTTATATTAATATGATCTCCTAAAATAGGATCAATTAACTTGTCAGGTCGGGCACCCTTTTTTTCATCATCATAGCAGCTTCGGACCACA